>ML994619.1:1162352-1323651 GCA_010093925.1 Zopfia rhizophila CBS 207.26
AATAAGAAGCGCCGCAAGCCAGACTTCTCTACAGGAGATAAGGTATACGTTACACCTAAGGGCTTCACTACTAGCCGACCTAGCCAGAAGCTTGACTAGTAGATGTACGGACCCTATCCTATTGTAGGCATGAAGGGACACTCCTATCGCCTTAAGCTGCTGTCGCACATGCGCATGCTTGACGTCTTCCACGCAGACCGCCTACAGAAGGCTTCTACTCGCCCACTGCCTGGCCAAATTGAACCTGAGGAACCGCCTATCAAGATCAACGGGCATCCCGAGTGGCCAGTGCAGGAAATCCTTGATAGCCGCCTATTCCATGGCCGACTACAGTACAAAGCATCCTGGCTAGCTTATGACCCAGATCCTACCTGGTACAACCGAGGCTTTATAGGCGCCCCATACAAGGTAAGAGACTACCACGAGGCCTATCCAGAGAAAGCAGGACCGCCGGCACGACTAGACGCCTGGTTGAAAGCGTACGAAGCAGAGGAGGGCCTGGACGTAACAGAGAAGGACGACAAGGCGGCTTCAAAGACAAGAGTGGTACAGAGACCAGCAAGGAGGAGACTGTAACCTAGAGACTCGGGGACGAGCCTCCCTTAGAGGGGGGGTAATGTGACGGTGCTGCTTGCTCTGCTTGCTGCAGGCCACATGATATCGCGACTGGCTACGCCAGCCACGACCTAGCGCAGAGCTCGGAGCATGGCTAGCTCGCGCTCAGGCCATGCACCGCCCTATTTAGGGGCGAGCCCCCTTTATATGACTTCTCTCCTCATCTTAGTGTAGCTGAAATAGAGCCAACTTATCCCGTCAACCTGCATTCATGCAACGACGTGTGAAGACTGAGCCCGTCATCACAAATAACACAAAAAAAATTTTTGAAAATTTTTACTATAAAATATTATTAACACCTAATAGTTGTACACAACTAATATATAGTATAAATAAAATACTATAAAGTTATTTTTATATTAAAAAATACTAGTTTATATACTTTACTTAAAAAAACACTATAATAATATAAACTTAATAATAACTATATAAATTACTAGTTATAAATCTACTTTTTAAAACTTAAGTATGTATATTTTTAAAGTATAAGTAAATTTAAAGTTTTAATAAAAAATATTTAAAAAAAAAATGTATAATAACTTTTAAAGTTATGTTAGAAATTACTATATTAATATAAAACTTACTTATAAAGTACTTATACTTTTTATATATAATAGTTATTTATTTAATAATACATTATAGTATTTAAATATAAGAAATTTAAAATAATAGTAATTTTATAATAAAAAGCTTTTTTTACTACTTTAAAAGACTTAAAACTAGTATTTTTATAAAATTACAAAAGTATATAAAAAAACACTAATAGTAGTTATTAAAAAAAATGGTAATTTTTCTAAATTTATTTTATATAAATACTATAGCTTTTTAAAGAGGTTTAGAAACTAGCTAAAATCTAGTAAAAATAATAATAATAATAAGTACTTTTAATAATATTTAGACATTACTAATAAGTTAATAGTAAAATATAGTATAACTATTAACTTTATTAAAAAAGCTTTAGCTTATTTTATAAAAAAAGTTTTTAGAAACTACTAATACTAATAAAAATAAAAATAAAAATGTATAAAAAATATATAAGTAAATTATAATTACTATACTAATAGCAATTAGTATTTTTAGTATACAACTACTTTTATAGTAAAGTAAGTAAATATAAAGTAGTAATACTAATAATAAAATATAATAAAAAAATAAATAGTTTTTACTTAATATATTTTATAAAAAATACTTATAATTATACTTTATAAAAAACTTTTAAAAATAAAAGCTACTACTTTACTTTTACTTTATACAAAAGTTTTTAGCCTTAATACTTAGCTAGTAATAATAAAGTTTTTAGATAAGTTTTTAAAATATAATTATAGCTAGCTAGTATAAACTATATACTATATTTTTTTACTATTTTAAGCGTAAAAGAACTAAACTAATAATAGTATTTTTATTAAAATAATTAGAAAAAATACTTAGTTAAAAAAACAGTACTTAAGTAGCTATAAAGTAGTTTATAAAAACTAAAATACTTACTTAATATTAAGTAGTAAAAGTAATTAATATTAAGAAAATAAATAACTTTTATTTATTTTAAAGCCTAAACTAATAATAAGAAATTAAAAAAAAGTATAAAAAAAAATTTATATTATTATATAACTATGTTTTTATATTATTGTATTTTGTAATATATACTTTATTTACTTATTATTTAACTTTAATTTAATTAGTAAAGAATTTTAAAAGTATAATATAAATAATTTATTTTAATTAAAAATAAACGTTTTTAAGTATTTTACATTTTAAAATAAAGTTCTTTAAATTTTTATAAACTAGGTTTTTTTACTAAAAATTTTGTAACTATAAAAATAAAGTATATATACTTAGTTAATTTATTTATAATTACCAATACTATATTATACTTTTTATTAATTTTTATTTTAGTAAATAATAGCTATTTATAATAAAGTTTATTAAAACTAATTATTATAATTATTTTAGTATTTTAAGTAATAATAAATGTTTATAAAGTTAATATTAAATTAGTTTATTTTTTATATATTATGTATTTTTTTAATTGCTTTAGTAACTTTTTATTACAACTTTTAAATATACTAGTTTCTAAAAATTTATTTTATATTTCTTTTATTTCTTAATATTTGTATATAATAGCTTTATAATTTTATTAAATTTATTTTATTTATAGTATATTTAGTACTTTTATAAATTTATTTATATATTAAAACTATTTTTATAGTATTTTAAAAGCTTACATAATTCTAGTTTTTTATTTATTTAGTAGTTTTTAATAGTTGTAATTATTATAATTTTTAAACAATTATATATTAGTAATTTATTTAATTTTAATAATAATACTATACTAAGTATTAGCTTTTATTTTTTTTATATAATTTAGATATTAGTTAAAAGTATTAATTACTTTATTATTTAATTTTTTTAGTAAAAATCGTTAAAATTATAAATAACTAAAATTTTTACTTAATATATTTATTTTTAGTTTAGTTTTTTTAGTTATTATAAAGTTTATTAAATTTTTATAGTTTGTGTATATTACTACTTAATATTTAGCTTTTTTAAAATTTTTTATAATTATTAGTAACTTTTTATTATACATATTACAATTTAACTTAACTTTAATAAAAATATTTAATAAATAGTTTATAAAGTAAAAATATTTATTTTTATATTTTTAATTATAAATTATTTTGTTAATATAATTAAATACATTTATTTTAAAAGTTATAGGCAATTTTAAGTTATATATTTTTAATATTAAAATTAAAGCAAATTTCGTTTTAAGTTTATTAAATATTTACTATAATTTTTACTTTTATTAAAATTATATTTTTTTAATTACTTTTGTAAATAATATTATAATTTTTAAATATTTTTAAATAAGCTTTTTATAAAAATTTATAAAGAAAAATATATATATATATATTTTTAATTATTATTAATATTTGCTTGTTATATATTTTTACTAACTTTTATAAATTTATTAAATTTTTTTTTTTTTACAAAATGATATAACTTAGAAAACTTATTTTTATAATATTTAATAAATATTATTTTAGTAAAATTAAAAGATTATATTTTTAAAGTTTTAAAACTTTTTAATATATTTTTATACTTTTTAAGTTTTTTTTATATATATACTAGTATATTATTAAGATATATAATTATAAACACATTTAAGTATTTATAAAATATATAATTAATAACTATTTATAACTTTTTTTAACTTAAATTTTATAGTATTTTTCTATAATATTAAATAAACTAAATTAATTACTTTTTAAGTTTACTTATAAGTTTTTAATTTAGTAATAATAATTTTTTTGGTTATATTATTTAGTTGTTTAAAGTTTATATATAATTTCTTTTTTTTAAATATAAATAATATTAGTAAAACTATTAAACTTTTATTTAGTTATATATATATATACAATTTTTTAAACATTTTTTATTTATATTTATAATATAAAATAAATTGGTTTTAGTTTTAATTTAATATTATTTTTAAATAGTATTTTATAGTTTTATAGTTAATTATTTAGTAATATATTGTTTTTAAAATTTTTTAAATAAATTTATAAATTTTTTATATTTTTTAAATATTTAAGTTTTTGTAATTTTTTTAATATTAAATTTATATTACTTTATATAAAACCTTTTTATATTACTTTTAGTTTTATATTTATACTACTTTTTATTTACTAAATTTTATTTATTTTCAAATAATTTTTTACTTTTAATTTATTATTAAATTGTATAACAAAAACTAATTTTATTTTAAAATTATATTAAACTTTTAATAATTATAATAGTAGTAATAAAGAGTTTAAAATTTTTTAAAAAAATAAAATATTAAAATATAATTTTTTATACTTAATTACTTTTAATAAACTTGTTATATTTTATTTACAAAATATAAATAGTAATAGTAAGTTATAATTTTATTTATATAGTTATAAAAACTATAATTATAATATATTAAAAAGTAGTTAATAAGTAAATAATATTATAAAAAAATAAACACTTTTTATAACTACTAATTTTATGTTAGTAATTTTATATTAGTAATTATAAATAGTTGTAAATAAAAGTAAAGTATTTCAAAATTATTTTAATATAAAAAAAGTTATTAAAACTTTTATAAAGTAATTTTAAAGTATTAATAAAAAATTATATAATATTATATAAGTATAGTAAACAATAATATTATATAAGTATAGTAAACAATAATATTATATATAAATATAGTATATAATAAATTTTTATAATACTAGTTTAACTAAAAATAATAAAAAGTAATTAAAAATTTTAAATTTTTTTTAATAAAATATTATACTAAAAAATAAGAGTATTATAATATATTTAAAACTTTTAAATAAAGAACTAAGTTACTTAAAGTAATAAAAATAATAAAATATAGCTTAATTAAATTAAAGCCAAAATTAATAAAATAAAATAAAAACTATAAAAATACTTTAAAATAAAGAATTTTTTAAATATAAAATAAAAATTAAGCAAGTATTTTTAAGTAAGTATTATTATATAACTATTATTATATAAGTATTATATATAATAAATACTATTACTATATTAGAAAAAATATAATTAAAAATTTACTTAAAGAAATTTTAAAAAAAATTTAAAAATTAAAAACATAAATATTTATATACTTTTATAAATTATATTAAATAAAGTAAATATATTAAAACTAAAATTTTTTAAAAAAACTAGATTTTTAAAAATTATAAAAATTATACTAAAAACTAAAAGTAATAAAAAAAAATTAAATATCTTTAAACTACTTTATATAATTTATAAAACTATAAAATAGCTAATATTAAATATAGTTATTAATAAAATCTAATAGCTATATAATTTAAAAATTTAAAACGTATAATATAAAAATATTATAAGTAGCTAAAAAAAAACTAGAAAAAACTTGTAAAGTATTAATTATTAATGTTTTTACTAAAGTAAGTTAATAAAAAATTATAAAAAGTAAACTAGTTATTATGTTTTAACTTTTTAAAGTAAAACTGTTTAATAATAATATAATTAATAAAGTTATATTTAAAGTATATACTATAAAAAAATGTAATATAAGTATTATATAAGTTTACATAATATAATAAAAAATTTTAAAAAAAAGTATTTTATGTAAACTATAGTAAAGTTTATAAAGTATAATAAAAATATATAAATTAAAAAATAATTTTTTTAAAAAAATATATACTTTATATTTATACTATAAAAATTATAAGTAAGGTAGCTAGAGTTTATATAAAAAAAATATTACTATTATTATAAAAATATTACTTTATTAAAAGGCTTACATAGAAAGCTACTACTAAAAAAAATTAAGTAAGCTTTTTTATATAAAAGTTGTTAGTAAAAATATATTATAATTAAAACTTATATTAAATATAAATAATATAAATTTAATTTAAATAAAAATAAATCATAATTTTAACATTAACATAAAATTTTTTATACTTATTTTAAATAAAAAAACTTACTATTATTTAATATAATTATAAAAATATAAATTAAAGTATATACTATTTTTTTTAATAAAGTTATATAAGTAAAATACTAAGTATTTATAATTTAAAAACTTTTATATAATAAATATACTAAATTAATATACTACTTATATAAATATATTTTATTATATAAAAAAGCTTTATAATAAAAGTATATTTTATAGCTAAATATAATAGTACTATTATATATTAAAAACGTAAATAATATAACATATTTATTATATTTTTTTAACTTTATTTAAATAAGTTAAAACTACTATTATTAATATTTATAACTCATATAAAAATAGTTAATAAACTAAAGTTAATAAAGTTAATAAAAAATTAAAAAAAGTTATACTTTTTAAAAACTTTAATACATACTACTTAGTATTAAAAAAACTTTATATTATAAATAAAGTATAAGTAAAACTTTTTTTTTAAATAAAAATATAAGATTTTTAATTTACTATATTATAAAGTAAACTTATATTAAAAAAAAATATTATTAATTTTATATTTTTGCTAAATATAATATACAAAAAGTTAACTTTTATAAAACTAAAAATAAGTAAACTTTAGTAAAAAAAATACCTACTAATATAAATTTAGCTAAATACTATTATTTACTTATTATAATAATAAGATAGTAATTTAGCTACTATTTTTTTTTAGTTTCTAACACTATTTTTTAAAGCTAACTTGCTTGAAAATTTTCTAAAACTTATAGTTAATAGCTAGTATAAGTATTTACTTAAATTACCTACTTTAAACTAGCTTAAGTACTAATAATATTATTTAAAAAAAGCTACTTTAGCTCTACTTAAAACTAAGTACGTTATACTTATATTATTTTTTATTTCTTTAGTTACTTTAAGGTTTTAAAACTAAGTCTTTAGTTATTATATACTATAGTATTTTAAAGAAAATAGCTTTACTTATTTTATACTAACAAATATTAATTATTTTTTCTTTTTATTACTATTTCTATATATTAAGTAGTAACTACAATTTTTTTAAACTTTATTTTATAAACTTTTTTTATCTTAATAAACTTTTTTTTATTTTAAAAACTTTTTTTGCTACTCTTTAAATAATTTATTTATTACTTATAGTTAAATTTATACCTATTTTCTTAAGTTACTTTTATTACATTTATTATTACTTTTAAACTTAATAGAAAATTAATTTTACTATATGTTACTATATTTTAGAGTAATACTCATTAATTCTAATAGTATTAAATAATAATTTAAAATATATAATAGACCTAATAAGTATAAATGAAAATATTAATAAAAGTAATATTATAATAGTACTATTTGATCGGCTTGCTGTAGGTTATATAATATTATAACTAGTTATATTAGTTATAATCTAGTATAGAGCTTAGAGTATAGCTAGCTTATACTTAAGCTATATACTATTCTATTTAAAAACAAGCCCCCTTTATATCTCTTTTCTTTTTATCTTAGTATAGCTAAAATAGAGCTAACTTATTTTATTAATTTATATTTATACTATAACGCGTGAAGACTAAGCCTGTTATTATATTACACTAAAACCTCTTTAACTTAGCTAGATAATAGTGATATAATATTAAGATTAAGCTCTGTAATTAACTTAAGTATTTAATTTATTAATAACTGTACCTAAAAAATCTATTATATGACTACGCTAAGTTATTAGTTTATTAACTATATAATCTCTATTAGAAAGCTTTATAGTAGTAAGTAATTAAAATCTTAAGTAATAGCCTATATAAGTCCTATATAATAGGCCTTAAAAGTAACTTAATAAATAACTAAAAGACCTATAGTAGTAGATAATATATCTATTAAATTAAAAAAAAGTTATAAAAGCTTTAGTAAATACTTCTTTTTTAAAACTACTTTTTTTATACTAGAGAAACTAATTTCTATAAGTACTATTAGCTTATTTTCTTTATACTAAAGAATTAACTAATTACTTTACTCTACTAAGGGCTAGAAGCTCTATATATATATAAAAATAAATAAGTTAAAACTATAGGAAAGCTCTTTACGCTAGAGATAAGATTTAATTTTAAAATAATAGCTATTAATAATAACTATACGTTTATCCCTAAGTCACTTAAGTGTACTATTATATACTATTCTAATAACATAATTAAAAAAGACTATACTATTAAAAAGCTTTATATTTAGGCATGATATAATAAGAAACTCTTTATAGCTATTATTAAAAGTACTATCTAGAAAATTAATACCTATAAGTTTTAGAAAATAGAGGTTATACTTTCTACTCTAATAACCTTTAATTAAGTAATAATTACTAGTAAGCTAGAGCGTAGCTATCTTAAAGTATTTATATATTATAACTATACTAATATACTAAAAAAAGCGCTTAATATAGCTAAAACTAAGTTTAATAAAGCTAGAGATAAGCTTACTAAGCTTTATTAGCTACTAAATAACACGCTTAAGCGCGTAGCTAATTAAGAAAATAAAATTAAAATACTAAGAATATAAATAAAGAAGTATATATATAATATATACTTCTTTTTTTTTTTTAAAGGCCAGCCTAGTGCTATTATTAATACTAGTAAAGAAAATACACTTTATAGCTTTATTATAAATCTCTTATAACTAGACTAACTATATCACTATAGAACCTAATAATAGTTCTAATATAAGAGATTTTAGTAACTAAATTTTTTAAGTATTATTTTATCTACTTGCTACTTTACTAGCTATGCTTATTATAAGTAGCTATTAAAGTAATATTTACTTAATATAATTTCCTAATCTACTAATACTTAAAAACAGTAAGGATGTTACCTTTAATTAATAGAGAAATATCTTAAAAGATAAAGTATATATTAATTAAGACTAGTTTACTAAAGCTATTAAGTAAGTTACTTAGAAGAATATTATTTCTTATATGTATATATATATAGAGAGTCTTACTAACCAGTACTTTTTAATACTTATATATATAATAAAAGAGAGTAAGTAGCTAGTTAGCTACTAGTATATAATAAATTACCTAAAAAGAATATATAGTAACTTATATAAGAGACTTAATACTTACTATAATTTCTAAAAGCTCTACCTTAAAGACTTTACTAACTTTATTATATTTTAAAGTAATTTCTTTTGCCTAGCTTAAGAACATAGCTTATCTATAAACTAATAGGTAGAAGAATTCTATAAGAAGCTTCTAAACACTTTATATATATAAATAGATATCTATTAATAGCAGTATTATAACTAGTATAATGAGTATATAAATTTAGCTTAAGACTTTACTAGAAAGTTAACTCTCAGCACCAGAAAAGCTACTAAGTAAATTAATAGAAAAATTAAAAAAACTTAGCTATTACTAATTTAGTAGTTTTACTTAAAAACTAAGTGCCTAATTTATATAGTAGTTACTACTATTTTACTAATATCTATCCTTAAGCTAGCTAGTTACTATAATTATAGGAAACCTAGCTACTTTATAAAAGACTACTAACTATTTACTTAAGCTATAACTAAAGTAATTAAGCTTATAGATACTAATAAAAAGCTCTATATACTTTAGAATACTAGTAATAATAAAGAGTTTTAGCTTATTATAAAGAAACTATTAGAGAAAAACTTATCCTAAAGAAAGTCTCTTTTCTAAAGTTATTTTCTAAAGCTATTAACTAATTTAACTCTTACTAACTATTATTTAGTAGATTAGCTTTTACCTTACTTTACTATATTTCTGCTAGTGAACTAGCTATTAAGCTAAGTAGCTTTTTTAATACTAAAGCTAGTAATTTTATTCTAATATACCTAAAGTATATACGTGCTATTAAGAAAGGGCTTAAGATAAAAACTTATTAAATAAAATCTATCCCCCTAGCTAGCTATAATAATAGGCTAAATAAATAAGTAAATAAATACTTCTAAATTAATCTAGTACTAGATAATTACTATCTATTAACTTATTTTATTTTCTGTAATATTAGCTACTACGATCTTATAATTAGCTATAAGCTATTTAAAAATATAAGTACTTTAATTAACTATAAAAAGTAAACACTTAAATAGCTAGATAATAAGCTAATTAACTATAAGCGTGATATTATTATTTTAATATAAAATTTATTAGCTAAAATTAACCTCTTACACTAAGCTAATACTAACTAACGTAATGAGCTAATAAATATAGTAATTTTATAATATACCTACAAGCCACTTTAGCGCTTACTTTAGTAAATAGTATAGTAAAAAATTTTTTAGAAAAATAAAAAAGTAGTTTTACCTATAATAGTAGCTAGAGCTAAGTAAGTAAACTTTTTATTTTTAATCTATCTTATATAAAAACCTCTCTAAAATAGGCCTTAAGATTAATACTATAAAAGCTATTATCTTTATAATATATATATAGTAGAAGGAAACTATACTAGGGCATATTAGCATCTATAAAATAAATAAGCTTATTTAGGACTATAGTAATAAGTTTAGTTTACTAGATCTAAAGTCCTCCTTCTAAAGCCCTAAAGACCCTTTAGTAAAGGCTTTACTAGAAGGGCCTTATTAATTAAATAATAACCTTATAAAAAAAAAGAAACTTTAGTAGCTTATTAAGTAAAAACTATTCTACTCTAGTTATACTAATATAACTTAAGTCTATTTTTTAAAAAAAAACTCAGACATGCTGCCCCCGTATTATGAAGATATTAACTATAATATTAAACTAACAGCTAAGAATATACTAATATTAAGTTTATTATATAATATATTTTTTAAGTAGCTATAGTTTATTAAGACCTATCTAAATAATTACCTTTAATAAAGTGTTATTACTTATAGTAATGTTTTATATACTTTTTTAGTATTATTTACTAAAAAGCCTAGAGAAGGATGGCGCTTCTGTATTAACTACTATAAGCTTAATACTATTATAAAAAAAAACGTTTATCTAATCCTGCTAATTTAAAAGACTTTTACTTAACTAGTATATATAAAAGTATTTACTAAGCTTAACATACAACAGGCCTTCTATTATATATATTTAAATAAAAATATAAAGAATTTAATTATGTTTTATACTTAGTATAAGAACTATAAGTACTGTATGCTATTATTTAGTTTTTATAATAGCCCTACTACATTCCAACGCTATATTAATAAGGTGTTTTATAATCTACTTAATAATTTTTATACTACTTATTTTAATAATATTCTAATCTATTTTAAAGACCTGCTATAGTATGAGGAGCATGTTATTTAGATACTAAAATATCTCTAAAATACAAGTCTTTAAATAGGTATTAAGAAAAACGAGTTTATTATTACTAGAACGAAGTTTCTAAGCCTTATTATTAGTATAAAAGAGATCTAAAAAGACCTTAAGAAAGTTACTATAGTATAGAAATAGCCAGTACCTATATTAGTTAAAAGCCTATAATTTTTTCTAAAATTCTATAATTTCTACAGAGCTTTTCTAAAAGACTATAGATATATTATTTAATTACTTATTAAGCTGCTTAAGAAGGGTATATAGTATATCTTTAATAAACATAAGCTAATAGTTTTCTAATAAGCTAAAGATTTAATATTATTAGATAATATTTTAGTTTATTACTTACTTTACTACTAAACGCGCATGGAGATAGATGTAAGTAATAGAATTATTATAAAGATATTATTATAGCTCTAAGAGAATATTCTTTAGTAACTTATAGTTTTCTACTTTAAGACTATAAGTAAGCCTTAGATAAACTATAATATATATAATAAAAAATATTAGCTATAATTTATAGCCTCTAAGAATAGCGCTTGCAGCTTATAGGCTTATAAATTATAAAGTTATTTAATATTCTAATTAACTACCGCGTGCTAGAGTATTTCTCTATAAAGTAAAAACTTACTCTCTACTAGATACACTAGGTAATAAGTATAATAGACTATTACTTAATACTTATTTATTACTTTAGTATAACTAACGTAATAGCTGATGTACTCTTACGTAAGTAAAAGTAACTAAAGACTTAAAAAAATAAAAATAAAGCAGCTTAAACACGTGTTTTTTTTTAGTAAAGTAAATTAACATTAGCTTTATTAAGACTATAAGTAATAACTTAGCTATACTATTAGTAAAAGATATACTAGCTATTAATATAATTAAAATAGTTACTACTAATACTTTTATAGTCTTACTATCTCTAAATAACCCTTACTTACTAATTAATTATATTATTAAGGTGAATTATAGTTATGAGAGTTTATAATTATTCTAAGAGTATACTCTCTCTAGTAACTATTTAGTATAAAAACTTAACTAAAGCCTTTTTATATACTATAATAAGCTAGTAGTCCCTGCTGTATACTTTTTAAAAATATATCTTATTTAAGCTATTTATACTACTTAGGTAACTACTTATTTAAATAAAATAAAAATAAATAAACTACTTCGTAACCACTACTACTAAGGATGTAGAAGTAAAAAAATAAATAACTATATAGCTATATATAAAACTTATAAATAGAACTATATATTTTATAATAAAACCTTAAGCTTACTTAAATCACTGCTAATTTCTAAGCGAGTATAGTAAAATATCTCTATAAACTTTAAGTCCTTTCTTTTAGATAAGAAAGGATATAACTATGTTTTTATTATTATAAACTAGCTAAATAAGCACTATTTCTTATTATCTTACTATAAAATAACTATAGCTACTTAGGTAGTTAATATATACTATTACTATATTTAATAAGTATTTAGTTTATTTAGATTAATAGTTTCTAACTGCAGCCCTTAGTTTACCTTAGTATTTATAAATAAGCTATATTAACTAATAGAAATTAAGTAAAAGCTCTTAACACTGTATTATCTCTAAATTAATAGAAATACTAAAGTTTTAAATTAATACATTAACTAGCGCCTACGCTTATTTATTAACTATTATTAGAATAACTAGTTAGATCTACTATTTTATATAGACTAGACTTAAGTAATTCTACTATATAAGACTATAGGCTTATTACTTTATTAAATTAAGTTTAGTTACTAGCTAATTTATTACTAGAACTAAGAGAAACATATAAAGGTATTTACTATAGTCTGTAAATAAATATTACGTAAGAAAGCATAAAGCTATGCTAAAGTTTACTATAATATAATAAAGCTAGCTATAGAGATAGCTTAATAAGAAATTACTTAAGTATAAAAGTAATAAACTTAATAGGCTAATAAGAAGCGCTATAAGCTAAACTTCTTTATAGAAAATAAAATATACGTTACACTTAAGGGCTTTACTACTAGCTAATCTAGTTAAAAACTTAACTAATAGATATACAGACCCTATCCTATTATAGATATAAAAAAATATTTTTATTACCTTAAGCTACTACCGTACATGCGTATGCTTAACGTCTTTTATATAAACTATTTATAAAAAACTTCTACTTACCTACTATCTAGCTAAATTAAATTTAAGGAACTATTTATTAAGATTAATAGGTATTTTAAGTAGCTAGTATAGGAAATCTTTAATAGCTACTTATTTTATAGCTAATTATAGTATAAAGTATTCTAGCTAGTTTATAATCTAAATTCTATCTAGTATAACGCCTAAGGCTTTATAAACGCTTTATATAAGATAAGAGACTATTATAAGGCCTATCTAAAGAAAATAGGACTGCTAGTATAACTAGACGTTTAGTTAAAAGCATATAAAGTAAAGAAGGACCTGAAAGTAATAAAAGAGAATAATAAGGCAACTTTAAAAATAAGAGTAGTATAAAGCCTAGTAAGGAGAAGACTATAATCTAGAGACTTAAAAATAAGCCTTTTTTAAAAAGAAGTAATATAATAGTACTGCTTAATTAGCTTATTATAGATTATATAATATTATAACTAGCTATACTAGCTATAATTTAGTATAAAGCTTAGAGTATAGCTAGCTTATACTTAGGCTATATACTACTCTATTTAAAAGTAAGCCCCCTTTATATCTTTTCTCTTTCTATCTTAGTATAGCTAAAATAGAGCTAACTTATTTTATTAACCTATATCTATACTATAACGCGTGAAGACTAAGCCCGTTATTATAAATATATTTAATATATAAATAAAAAATAAAGAATATTAATAGAAAAAATACTTTTATTTTTTAAAATACTACTATATATATGTAAAGAATGTTAATAAGTTAAATATTATATAAATTAATTACATAAACTTAATTATACTATAGTTTAGTAATATTAAAAAATAATAGTAATAATAAGTTTAATTTTTTAATTTCTAAATAATATTTTAAAATAAAAGTTAATATTATGTAAATACTATGTATATATAAAAAATAAGCTTAAAAAAATATTTTTATTACTACTAGTAATTTGTCTAGCTTTTTTAAATAAAAGTTAAATTAAAAGTAAAATAAGAAAAAAAAAACTTTATAGAATAAAAAAGTTTTTATTATTTAAAATATATTAAAAATAATTTTTAATAATATATAAAAAAGTAATAAAAAGAAATATAAATAGCTAAATAACTTATTAAATGTATTAAGTAAATACGTTTTCTTTACTTACTATTAACTTTTTATTTATGAAATACTAATATATTTATTAGGTACTTTCATGGTTAGTAGTAGAATATTAATTAAGTAATATACTATAAGAAAAACCTTTTATAAATGTATATAACATAAAAAAAGTCTTGTAAATAATTCTATTAATAACTAAAAAAAATGTTTAAAATTAAATAATACTACATATAAATATACTTTTTAATATAAAAAGGCTTTATTACTATAAATTAGCTAAAAAATACTTTTAAAGCTAATATATTAAAGTTATAATTTTTTTAAATTTATAAAAAGGTTTTTATTAAATTTTACTTAAATTAACTTATAAGTTTACTAAGACTTTTTTTAGTTTAAAAGCTTTATATATATTTTTAAAATATTTTGTTTAAAATATTCTATATAAGCTCTATTAATAATATAGAAACACTTTTCTAATTCCTAAAATCTTATTTACTTCTTTTTTTATTTTAAGTTTTTATATCTTTTTATTAAACTTAATGTTTACTAATAACGTATTTTTAATATTTAGTTTTGCTTTAAAATATTTTAGTTAGCTAGATATTTAGCCTAAATGTAATATACTTAAATTATTACTAAAACTAAAAATAGCTTGCACTTACGTGTTTTACTAATATACTCTAACTTTTACTAAATAAATAATATCTAATAATTAATTACTAGACTTTATTATTAGGCTTTAAATAAAGAATATAGGTAAGATTATAAGTTTTAAGTAAGTTATATAACTATACTACTTTTAATACAAGTTAAGAAAAGCATTTAATAAAAATAGTATATATAATAATTTTTTTTAATGACGTGAAACTAATATAGCTAAATATAAGTAATATTAGTAATACTTTATAAAACCTAATTATATAATATTTTAATATAAGACCTTTTTTTAATTATTATTTCTTAAAATATATAACTATAAACACATAAGCTATTATTTATAGTATAGGATCTTAAAATAAAATCATATAAGTAGTATATAAAATAAGTTAGTAAATTAACTTAAAATAGCTATAAAAACTTATAATAAAATAATCTATATTAGTTAATAAAGATTTTTAATTTTAAAAATACTTTAATAGTAAGTAAAGTTAAAAAGTAAGCTTTTATAACAAAATAAGTTTAAGAAACTAAAAAAGAAAATTTATAAAAAAAAGTAGTAACTAAAATATACTCTTTAAGTTTAACTTAAAAAAAAAAAAAAAAAAAAACTAAAATTAAAAGTAAATAAAAAAAAAATTTTAACTATAGCTATTAGGTATAAAATTTGGTAATAAAATAAAAATAAATTTTAAACACTTTATTAAAAAAGTACTATAGTATAATTAATTAATTAAAATAGTTTTATTATTACTAAAATTATTACTGAAAAAAAAGCCTATTAATATAATGTTATAATTAATACTATTATTACTTACTATAATATTAAAAAAAAATAAAACTCTATAAATTTAGTAGATTAAAAACTCTACTATATATAATTTATTAGTAGTAGTTAAGTATAAAAAAATAAAATTATAAAAAGCTATTAATTTACTAAATAAGGTTTTAAAAGTAGCTAAAGTATGTTATAATAGTACTATAAATAGAAAGTTAAGTACTTAATAAGAAATATTAATTAATTACTAAGTATAGTACTAAGTAATAATTTAAAACGTTACGTGGAAAAAGAAAGAATATAATAAATTATAAGCTAAAATATTTAGAATAAAAGCTTATATCTTAGTGTAAAACTAATATATAAATATATAATATAAAAAAAAAGCTTATAAAAAAAGCTTTCTTAAAAGGCTTTTATGTTATAAATAATTGCTATAATAGTACCTTTTCTTTAGATTTAAACTTTTATAAGAGTTATTTATGTTAAATATTAGGTTTAAATTAGTTTAAGTTTTTAAAATAAAATTTTTCTATAATAGCTATATTTTAAAGTTACTTATAAATTCCTATATTAAGTTATTATATTTAGTTTATTTAACTAAATATTTATAGCGTTTCTGTCTACAATTTAAGTGTAGTTCTTTAATTTATTTAATATAGTATTTAGTTTTTCTATTAACTTTAATACGTTTAGATAATAGGTTTTACTAGCTTAAAAGGTATTCAAATTTAAACATAGTAATCTAAAGTAATAATACATAAAAAACTAAGTATATATTTAAGAATTTAAGTAGTTTAAGTTAGTACATGTATAAAAAAACTATTTAAAATATATAGTATTTCCTTAAAGCCTTTAAGTCTAGCTTTTTAGAAAATTATTTTATTTAAATATTTTATGTATTAAGCTAGATTATATCTTTTATTTAATAATTAGATATAGGTAATTATTTTTAGTTTATATATTTTTTTTAAAAGACTTAAACTTAAATTATCTCTTTTTAAATTAGTTATTAGATATTAGCTATTTTCTCTACTATATAGTTAACTTCTAAAGCTTATAATACTTAATAAAAACGTTTTTAAATTCTTATAAAAAGTTTAAAACCTATTTAAAAATGTTAGCTTATATTAGCAAAAAAAAGTAAAACTTTTATAAATTTAGATATAGTATTATTAGCTTTAAATTATATTAAAAGAAACTAGTTTACCTAGTTATTATACTAGTAGTTTATATATACACGTAAAACTTATTTTATTATACTATTAGCTTTTTCTGTTTAGCTATTAGTTTTTAGGTAATATACAAAAAATAGTTTGAATTTAATTTATAGTTATTTATAGAGTTTATTATAAAAAGTAGAAATAAATTATATTTTTTAGTTTAATATAATAGTTTTTAAAAGGCTATAGTTTGTTTATATATACTAGTAAAAAAGCAAGCTATATTTATAGTAGTTATATTAATATAAAAATTAGGTGTTAGTATTTTATAAAGTAATTAACTATAACTATAATATTAATATAGTCTTTAGATTTTAGAAAATTAGTAATAAAGTTTATAGAAATATTCTTTTATTTTTTTTTAAAAAATAGAAAGAGGTTTTAAAAAGCTATAGTAATTTTTATAAAAAGCCTTAAATTTTTAGTAGATATAGTAATAAAATATATATGAATATATTATTTTAAATATCTAACGCTAGTAGTATTCATGTTATAAGATTTTAAAAAAATATTTATAACTAAAGTAGCTACTAGTAAGAAAATTATACATAATTTAAAAAAGTTTAATTTTAAGTTTATTATTATTTAGTATTACTAGCTAATTATAATAGTATAACTAGTTTTTTTAGTGTTTATATTTACTTAGAAAAAACTTTTTAGAGTATTAGGTTTTATTTTATATTAGTAATAAAATTTCCTAAATAAACTTATTATTTCAGTATTTATTATTAATAATTTATTAAATTAACTTATTTATTTTAGTTAAGTTTAATTCTAAAGTATTATTAAATAGTTTAAAGTAAAAAAGTATTTATTATTAAGCTTTTTAAACTTTTTTTAAGTTAAAGTGTTTTATATATAGTAAGTAAAAGCATTTAGTTTTCTACTCTACTTACTTAGCTAGTACGTAATAGTAAAGTTAAATTAAAATAAATATTTAACTTAGTAAGCTTATTAGTAGTTAAGTTACTTTATTATAGTAAAATACTAAAAGTTTTTATAGTTACTTAATACTTAAATTAAAAATATAGTACTTTTTAATTTAGGTTTCTATTAATTAAAGTAATGTATAATAGCTAGTAATTTTTTATTATATATTTTATAATTATATTTAGTAGAATTTAGTTTCTTAAAAAAGTAGGGTATAGGTTTTAGTTTATTTTATTTATTTTTCTAGAAAAGAACTCTAGTAGTTATGTAGTCTAAAAAGTTAGTTTTTATAATAATTAGTAACTTAAAATTAAAGTATTAGAAAATTAAAATAATTATAAATATATATTTTAAGCATTTAAACACTTTTTAGTAAGTATTATTAAATTTAAATTAAACTTTTTTTATTAAGGCTATAAGTAGAAATGTAATACAAAAAAGTTTATTAATTAATTATTAATAAAAGTTAGTAAATTCTAGAAATACTCTTATATTCTTTATGTTTTTAAAAAATTTCTAGTTAAGAATATTCTTTATTTTATTTAGGTTTATGCTAATTCCTTTTATTAAGATTATATATTTAAGATAAGTAACTTATTCTTAGTAGAACTTATATTTATTAATATTAAGTTACAAGCTAGCTTTATTTAAAACTTTTAAACTTTATTTTATATGTTATTAGTGTTTATATAGAAAATTACTATAAATTAAAATATTATTAAAATAGGCTATATAAAATATATTAAGAAATAGTTAAAAAATATTATTTATATAGTATTAGAATATTCTTAATATATTAGCTAGTTTACATAATATAACAAAATATTTAAATAAATTATATTAAGTTTAAAAATTAGTTAGCTATTTATCTCTTTCTATTATATTAAAATAATTAAAAGCTAAAATAATATTTAGCTTTATAAAGTACTTTATTTTACTAATGCAAAATAAAGTTTCGTAAATTAATAAAATTAGATAATAGTTTTTAATAGTAATAGTATTTAAAGCTTAATAGTTTATATAAAATTAAAAACTTTTATTAGGTTTTTTTATAAAAATAACTAGTATAGCTATAGAAAATAAATTTACTTTAATAAATTCTTTAGCAAAATAGTTATTAAAATACTTTCTAAAAACTTTTAGTTTATTTTAGAATATTTTATAAAAGGTTTAAATTCATGTTGCTTTTTTTTTTAAGAATAATCTTATAGTTATATAAATAATATTTAAGTAGTTTATTAGCTTTCTTATGTAAGAATATTTAAAAAGTGTTATAATACTTTTTTAAAACTTTAATAACTAAATTAGTCTAAGTTTTTAAGACTAAAGCTTTATTAATATTAGCTATTAAAATAGTAAAGATTTTATATTTATGTTTCTAAACTATTTATATAAAGAGGGCTGCTCTAATTAAATAAATATTTATACATAGTTTAAAGTTCTTATAAAAGTTTTTAAAGCTTTAAAAAAAAACTTTTTTATAAAGTCTTTATTTAATTTAGTGTTAAATTTAAATGTAAATTCAAATTCTAAATAAAAGCCTTTTAGGAAATAGTTTACTAAAAAGTTCTTTAAATAGGTATTAGGTTCTTATAATTAATAGTTTATTTTATTTAACTAGTTATTATATTAAGTTTAAATAGTAATAACTTTAGAAAGTAGGTTTATAAACACTATATATAAATAGTATTAAAGTAAAAGTCTTTTAGTACTAAAGAGTTTACTAAAAAGTTCTTTAAGTAAGTAATATTTTCTTTTAAATAGATTAGAGATTAAAATAAGTATAAGTAATAAGCTTAGTAATAGAAAGTATTAAAAAGCAGCTTTTATAAGTTATAATGTATTCTATAAGTAAGTGGGTTATACAAGCAAGCGGGTTACCTTAAAACTTACTAAAAAATCAAGAATTCACACTTGAATATCTCAACAACCACTTAATAATAAATTCTGAAATTTGAAATTTGAGCTTTTCTACATGCATTACAGCGTTTCTAAAGGTCGTATGAAAATTAGTTGAGTAGTTTTTGAAATATAGCAATATAGCATAGTTTTACCTCCCAAATTACTATATCTTAGAAACTACTAAACCAATTTTCATGCGACCTTCAGAAATGCTGTAATGCATGTAGAAAAGCTCAAATTTCAAATTTCAGAATTTATTATTAAGTGGTTGTTGAGATATTCATGTAAGGATCCAGGCCAATGATGGCAATTGGGTGTAACAGAGTGGATTTGATAAAGAGTCAACTACGTACGCTACAGAGACTTAATAGCTACCCCTGCCAAGTCGCTAAGGTCACGTGGTTACGCACGGAGTCAAAGCCGAGACAACCGTCTTAGTCAACCATCCTAGGCTCTAGCCCATTACATTACCCCCCTTCTTATAGACTAGGTAGGGGCTCTCTGGTGAACCGTTTACCCAGAGGCCCCTGTAGGCCTATCTCAGGTTCTGTTTGCTGTGGCTTCTCCTGAAGCTCTCGTCGGTAGTTTACTGGCAGGAGTTTATGTCTGCCTTTTCACAGAGGCGCCGTATGCTCCTTCCAACGGTCCAACGCTGCTGTGTCTTCTAGCTGGCTTACTGGCTCCATAGTTGTCAACGCATAGCCTTTCCACTTCACTTCATACCGTAGCTGGTGGCCTCGCCCTCGTCTCGTCTGTACCTCAGCGACGATATCCTGCACTACGTGCTCTTCGTGGTCATCCACCTGGATTAGTAGCGGCTGAGGGTCGTCCGTAGGCTGGCTTGGTAATGGGTCGTTACTTGCTAGCCGTAGTCTGTCTACATGAAACGTTGGGTTTGGCCCTGGGGGCGTATTTAGCTTTATAGCGTGCGGGCTAATTATATTTTCCACAGTGTATTTAGCATTCTTCCAGTCCAGCTTCTTATTTCCTCGTCTAGTGGAGAGTTGGTTACCGAGCTTCAGCCATACCTTGTCTCCAACACGCAGTTGCGGGGCTTCATCCCGATGTCGGTTTGCCTATCTTTCTTGCTCTTGCTGTGCCTCAGCCATGGTTGCCTGTGCTAAGTCAACACACTCCTTCAGCTTTCCCACGATTTCCCTAGCGCTAGCTTTTGGATCTCGAGCTGTTACGTTACGCCTGGTTCCAATATCCACTTGCAGCGGTTCTACATTGTATCCGTGCTGGAGAAAGAACGGGCTTATTCCTATTGAGGTGGCGTCTCTTCTCTTTACTACAATCTCAGCCATCAGGCAGAGCTTCGCCTAGTTTGCTTGGTCCCACGCGACAAACGCTCGAAGATAGGCCTTGACTATGCTGTTCATCCTTTCTATTGAACTGTCTGTTTGCGGATGGAACGCTGTCGACAATCGCCTTTCGATTCATAGGATTTCGCAAAGCTTAGTCCAGAACTCACTGATAAATTGGCTGCTGTGATTAGATACTATAGCGTTAGGAATCCAATGGTAAGCAACAACCTTACGGATAAAAGCCCATGTTACTGTTTTGATATCCATGTTTGGAAGAGGGCAGAGAGTTATGTCCTTGCTTAGCCTGTTAGTGATTACCAGTAAGACCGTACAGCCATCACTTTCTGGTAATCCGGTTACAAAATCCATTAAGATCTCCTTCCAAATATGATCGGGAATGGGCAACGGGCGTAATAGCCCTTGCTGGTGATCTCTCTATAGCTTCATACGGCTATAGACATTACAGTTTCGAATGTAACACCATACGTGGTTCGACATCCCTGGCCAAAAGTAATCTCTTATCAACATTAGATAGGTGCTCTGCTGTCCTGGGTGTCCTGTCGCTTGTAATAAATGAATCCGGTAGATGATTAATATCCTTAATGGCTCTAAGTCAGGCACCTACTTCCTATTCCGATAATAAAGGGTCCTATCTTCGTTAATCGTGCACTCAGCCAGCGAAACTTTTAGTTTGAGCTCTGGGAAAAATCTCCGCTCCTGATTACAGAGAGCCTGTACTACTCTTGCGTATACTTTATTGTCTAGTGCTACATCATGCTATCTTCATTTAAGCTTATTACAAGACTCCTAGGCACGAGACTCCTGGGCTTCGGTTGTGCTATCTTCTGTAATTATTAAAAAACTAATTCAAGCAGAGAAAGCCTATACTACTTGCCTGTTATCATTCAATTTAAGCTCTTCTTTTTAACATGTGACTACTAGCTTCAGCAGCTGAATTATATGGCTCTTTAGCCTTTTATTATCTTCTCCACTTAGACGATCCTGTTCGTGTCTTGATAGTGCATTAGCTCATACATTTTCTTTCCCTAGCCTATATTAAATCTCTATATTATATCAGCTAAGGAATAACTGCTAGCGCGTGTGTCTTTTACTTAATTTTCAAGGCCTTATAAAGTACTTAAGGTTCTTGTGATTAGTAATAACCCGGAATTTTTTAATAGACCGTAATTCAGCATCTCATGCCTCTAGGCAATGAATAATTACAAGGAGTTTTTTATCGTGTATCTTATAATTACACTCTGTAGGTATGTTCTTCTTTGAAAAGTATATACATAAACATAGCATGCTATCGTCGCCGTATTATAAAAGGACTCTTCTAGTTATATAATCTAAAAAGTTAGCTTCTAAAACAGTCTTATAGTTAGAATTAAATTAGGCTAGTACTAGTTCTGATATAAAGATCTCTTTTAGCTTATTAAATACTGTTTGCTCTTTATTAGTCTATTAGAACAGCACGTTACTCATAAGTCTTATAAGTAGGGCGGCAATTTCTGAAAAAGACTTAATAAACTAATAATAGAAATTAGTGAATTTAAGAAAGCTTCTGACTTTTTTTATAGTTATTAGAGGCTACTACTTAGTAATTACTTTTATCTTAGCGGGATCCATTCAAATTCCTTACCCTACTTTAATAATAAACTCTAGATATTTTGTGCTCTTAGTTTCGAATTTGTATTTCTTAATATCTAGATATAAACCTATAGTGCTAAGTTTCTCTAGTACTAGATTAACTTACCAGCAATACTCTTCTAGTAAGCCTAAAAAGTAAATAAGTACGTTATTAAGAAAGGTTAAACAGAACTCGTTAAGATACTCCTATAGAGTTTAGTTTATATACTGCTGAAATATACTAGGGGCTCTTACTAGTCTAAAAAATATAACTAGCTATTTAAAAAGTCCGAATCTTATATAAAAGGCCGTTAGCTATTTATCTCCTTCTATAATATAAATCTTATAGAAGGCTACTAAAATATTAAGCTTAGTATATTATTTTACCTTACTAATCTAGCTAAGCGTTTTGTAGATTAGAGGAAGAGAATATTTATTCTTCTTAGAAATCTTATTAAGCGCGTAGTAGTTAATATAAAAGTAAAAACCTCTACTAAGCTTACGTATAAATAGTACTAAGGCTATAGTTAAAAAGTTACTTATATAAATAAAGCCCTTCTCTAGTAGTAATATTAACTCTTTTTATAGTACTAGTAGTTTCTCTCTTAATATATTATACAGCAGTCCCTATAGGACCTTAAGGTCCTTCCTATTAATCTTTTTAAGTTTAATATAATAGTCTATTTTATGATCTTATAGCGGTGGGAGTTTGTCTACTTTCTTTTCTAAAAACAGCTTTAAATACTTCTAATAGGCCTTAGAAAGTAGTATTTTAAGATTCAGCTTTAGTTTAGGCGCTAAAGCCTTTTAAATATCTACTAGTAATACTATAAAGATATATATCTTATTTATTTTTTTTAATCTATTTATTTATATTAAAAAAGTAGCTATGCTAACCTCTATTAGCTTTTACTAGTATAGTTTCTTCTCTTTCTTACTATAAACTCTTATTCTTAAAGTATGAATATAGAACGATTTCTTTACTAGCGTGATTATAATATTGTTTTAGTTTATCTAAAGTCTACCTAAGATAAGATTAAACCTAAGTACGTTGTTAATAATATATATATAGACTCATTTAATATATCCTTTAATATTAAGGTTAATTTATGTAATCTGGATAACCCTTTTAGGTTTTCTATGTACTCTAATAATCCCCTGTGGGGCTATGTTAATATATGTTAAATAGGCTTTAGCAGTAAAAACAGAGCTTATAAGACTATAACATAAACACCTAGTATTAATCATTATATATACGATATTCATCTAGTTAATTAATAAGTATATAGTAATAAGATTTGTGTTTATATGTGTATTTTAGAACTTCTGCTATTTTCTTTATAATACTATCTTACCTATTTCGGCTAGAGACCTCTACTTATAACTATAAGTAAGAGCTATTCTTTCTCTAACGCTTCTTCTTTTTCTTCTTTATCTCTATCTTCTTTATCTCTTTTATTAGCGTCTATTTATCTAGCCTTTACTAATGCTATAGTAACTAGGCGTGACTAATTTACTCTTACATGTTTATATTTATTCTTTATGTAGCTAGGAGAACTGTATTAATAACAGAGGCCTTACTTACAGCGTTAGTTAAATTCCTTTTAGCTTACTTAGAGTATTCTAGATTAATTATCCTATAGCTTTACTACCCCTGCATGCGTGGGTATTACTTTCTAATTTATTAGTTTAGGCGTTAGTACGGATGGCGTTGTATAGATAGCTATAACAGTCCTATAGTTACTTAATATAATCTGTATAAGGTTGTTGCTAACATGAATTACTTCCTAAGTGTACTCTTTGAAGCTTAGTGTTGCTGAAAGGGCTGTAATGTGCTTCTAGAGCTCTCCGTTCAATCCCTAGGTAAACATACTCTTCTTTACGTCTTTATTCAGCCAATCGCTTCCTACTAGCAGCAGCTCCTTGTTGAACTCCATGTGGTATTCTCTTGCTGACTTCTTCTTCTATTTCATGCTTTGCAGCTTGTCTAGAGACTTTTGCCTTTAGTACTAGTCTTTAAACTAGGAGTCCATAAACGCCCACATTGCTTTAAGGGTGGTATTGTTTCTTTGATTGGAGAGCTATAGGAGGACGGTTTGTGCTGCTCGTCCCTTTAAACGCTGAAAGAGATAGTCTATCTGTCCTTTCTCACCGCCCATACGGTATCCGTTAAATCGTAACTTGGCCTTGGCTTGATGCTTGAACGTAGGGTAAAGAGACCGTGTGCCATCAAACATAGGGGGTTCAGGGAAATTGAATGGTTTGACTACTGGTTCGATTGCTGGTTGTGGCGTTGGCACGAAGGGAGTTGCTGGTGTCGTCACTGGGACCCGTAGGGGTGGCCTTAATGGGGAATCGCGACCTTCTAGTGCAGTCAGCCTCTTAGACATTACTTATAACACGTTCATAATCTCCCCAAGTGAGGTGCTGTCGCTGGCTCCATTTGCTGGAGATGGAACTTTCCCTTTGTCGCGCCAAGCAGGGTAGTCGTTGAGTTCAACC
Organism: Zopfia rhizophila CBS 207.26; assembly: GCA_010093925.1. NCBI lineage: Eukaryota > Fungi > Ascomycota > Dothideomycetes > Zopfiaceae > Zopfia > Zopfia rhizophila. The sequence goes on from ML994619.1 coordinate 1,187,918, forward strand.
TCTACTTAGCTCATCACTGTTTCAACAGCTGGGACTTCCAACCCTTGTGAAGCAAGCAACCGGCGTAGTTCGCGGCCGATCTGTTCGTTGTTGTATCCTGCATCAAGCAGGTTCGTCGCTCGGGCCATTAGTGCAGGTACTGAGTGGTCGTTGGCGTCCATTAATGCTCGCTGTACCGCTAGATGGCTCTCCCAAATGCTGGAGAGCCTCTCGCTCTTCCACAAAGTCGATTGTACTGCCGGAGGCCTCTTGGCCTCTTACGAGAAATGGGGTTGATCAAATCCAAATGTAAGGATCCAGGCCAATAATGGCAATTGGGTGTAATAGAATGGATTTGATAAAGAGTCAACTACGTACGCTACAGAGACTTGATAGCTACCCCTGCCAAGTCGCTAAGGTCACGTAGTTACGCACGGAGTCAAAGCCGAGACAACCGTCTTAGTCAACCATCCTGGGCTCTAGCCCATTACAATTCAAGTGCGAATTCTTGATTATTTGGTAAGTTTTAAGATAACCTGCTTACTTATGTAACCTACTTACTTATAAAATATATTAGTTAAAGTTAACTTTATACTTTCTTATTTAAAATTAGCTATAAATTAATTTATAGTTTACTATAGCTATTATTAAAAAATAAATTTTCTTAATATAATTTATATAGTAGAGAGTTATACTAATAGTATATAAATTTTTTTTTTTAAAACATTTATTATTAAAACTAGTAGAATATAAAATGTTTAAAAGTAGTAAAAAATAAAGTTTTTAAGTATTAACTAAAAATTTACTAATATAACCTATACTAGTTACTCTAGTATTAATTAAAATAGTAATAAAATAAAATAAGCTATTTTATTAAATAATATATAGAATATTTACTTAATAGTTTTAAGAATTAGTTACTAAGTAAAAAGTCTAAAGATTAATACAAATCTAGTATTAAAAACATTTTAAAAAGTAACTTAATATTAGAATAAAGTTTTTAGTAAACTAGCTTAAAAAGTTTAGAAATATTTTCATTTATAAAAAAAAATTAAATTTAAAAATAAATAAAAGTAAGTTACTTATTAAAGTTAGAATAAGCTTATAAATTAAAGTTTTAATAAAAAAATAAACTAGTTTTAAAAAATATAACTATATTTATTATACTTAAAATATTAGTTATTATGCTTTTAGGCTTTTTGTTTAACTAATCTAATAAAATTATAAATAAAAGTATTAATTTTTATAGTATTAGAATTTCTTTATAATATAAGTTATAGCCTAGTAAAATATAGTAAAAAAAGATGCTAAAAGTTATTATTATAAAAGTATTAAAAAGTAGTAGAGTATAAATAAAGTTAGTAACTATAATAATATTATATAATATAAAGTAAATTATAAAACGTAGCTTACAAAGCCATATATAGAAATTATAAATAAAATATATATAAGATTTTAAAAGTAAAAAAAACTTATATAGTTTATATAAAAACTTTATATAATACTTAATTTAAATAAACTTAAAGGTAATAGTTTTTATAAAATTATATTATAATAATACTCTTTTTTTTATAGTTGTAGTCTTTATAATTATTTTTAAAACTAAGCTTTTTAAGATACTATTAGTAAAATACTTAAATTATGTTTACAGTATTTTCTATTTAATAAGTAAAAGTTTTAGTTAACTTATTATATTTAGTTTATCTAATTATATACTTTAGCTATAAAGTATTATTATAGCTATTATAGTTTTAATAAAAGTTAATAATTTCTTTAATAAACTACTTTTACTTACTATTAATTTTTATTAGTAGAAAAAGTAGTATCTACTAGTAAAATAGTAAATTAATTATAGTAAAATAAAGTAAACTAACATAAAACATATTAGAAAAATAAAGCTTATTTAGTAGTTTAAAATAGTAAATATATAGTAGTATAATTTTTATAACTTAGAATAGACCTAAATTCTTCTAATTTAGTTTTTTTATAAAGTATAGAGTTTTAATATTTTAGGCATTTAACTATACAAAATCTTTTATATAAAATAAATAAGTAAAATAATAGTATATATTTATCTAGTTTTTATAATAAGCTTATATAGTTAACAATTTAGTATATAAGTAGTTTATAATTTTCTATATTTTAATTATAAGCTTTTAAAGTTTTAGCTTTATATAAAGTAGATAGTAGCTAATAGTTTAAATTTAACTTTTAAGTAAAAGCCATAATTTATAAAAAATAATAAAATAATAGTATTTTCTAAGTAAATAAAGTTTAAAGCAAATTTAGTTAGTAGTAACTATTTAGACTAGTTATTTTATAAATAGTTAATATATAACTATAAGTACTACTTAAAAATTATATTAGTTTATTCTAACTAGCTATTAGTTTTAAAATAGTATATAGTTAATAGTAGAGTTATAATCTTTAGCTAGTAATTTAAATACTTCTAGAATTTAAAAATAAACTAAAGTCTATAGTTAGAAAAAATAGTATTTAGTAAACTATAAAGCTTTTACATATATATCAAAAATAAATAAATAGTATTTTTAGTGTTATAGTATATTTAGTAAAAAATTAAATACTTTATTTTTATTAAATAGTAGATTATAGTTATTATAATATTATAATAACTACTTAATAATAAATAAATAATAAAGTTTATAAACATGTTTTTTTAAGTATAGTTAGAAATAGATAGTAGTTTTAAAACTTTTTAGCAAACTTTTTTTAATAGAATAGTATAGTAATAAATATAGTAGTTATAAAACTAGTAAATAATAAAGTTATATATATAAAACTAGTAGTACTTATAAAATAGTAGTTTATATATTTTATTATAGCTTATATAGCTAGTAATAAATCTCTTATAATAAAAATAAAGTAATTTAACTTTTAACTTATTTATATTAAGTATGTAGAGTCTTTTTTTATATTATAAATATCTATTTATTTTAGCATACTTAGCTAGTGTTAGGTATTTATTCTTATAATTTCTATTTTATAAGTTAGTTAGTATAGAGTTAATTACAGAATTAATATAATAACTTTTTAAAATAGTATTTAAATTTTTAGTAATAGTAAATTTAGTAATAATAATAGTAAAAATAAAAATAAAAATAAATTTAGTAAATAGTAATAAATTAGTAGTGTATTAGTAAAACTAGTTATAAATTATTATAATAATTTTTATAAGTAAAAGTTTCTAGTAAGTTAGAGAAATAAACTAATTTTTTTTATAATTAATTATAGTAGGTAAGATGGTAGCTAAAAGTAATTCTAGGTTTTTTTATTTTAAAATAGTATAGCTTTAGTAACAAAGCCTTTTATCTTTCTTTTATAATAAGTTACTTATTTTTTTAGTTAAAGAGTTTAACTTTATACCTTACTTTCTAAAATAGTATATAATCTTAAAGTTAAAGTAAAATAAGAATTTAAACTAATAAGCTTAATAATAGTTTAGTAACTTTATTATTATAAAGTACTCTAAATTATAGTAGTTTATAATTACTATAATTAGTAAAGTATTTTTTTAAGTTCTAGCTATTATTCTTTAAAGTAGTAAATAATTACTAGTAGTTTCTTATTATAAATCTCATAATTATACTCTATTATTAAGTACTTTTTTAAAAAAAAAATATAATAAGTTATAAAATACTATTATCTTTATATTATAATAGTATTTCTATAGAAATATAGTTAGAGGTATCTGTTTTAATAATAACTTCTTTTTTTCTAATTAAATAATACTAAAATAGATACTATAGTAAATACTATTTTTAGTTTCTAAAAAACTTTCTTATAACTATTATTTTAGTTAAATAATATATTCTTTTACATTAAACAAACTAGTAAAGTAGTAATATAAAAATTTTTTTTATATAAAATAATAGTAAAAGTATATAAAACTAATAAACACCTATATATTTATAATATAAATTAGTATTATTTAATTAACTACTATATTAATTTTTTTTGTTTATATAAATACTATTATAGCTTCTAATTAGACTTAAAAATTAAATTTTAGTTATAAAAAATTTATACTTTTTTACTTTTACATGTAGACCTACTTTTTGTAAACTTTTTAATATTAAATAAAAGTATTCTTTATATTTAGTATAAGTATAGCTATAAACTAAAATATCGTCTATATAAATAGTATAAAAATAGTTTAGGTATTTTTGTAAAATATTATTTATATACTACTAAAAGGTTATAAAAATACTTGTTAACTTAAATAATATTACTAGTATTTTATATAGGCTAAAATAAGTCTAGAATATAATAAACTATTTTTAACTAACTTTAATACAAAAGTGATTAAAGGCCCATAAAATATTAATTTTAGAAAAGTATTATATTTTCTTTAAGTTATTTAATAGTTCTTTAGTTAATAGTAGTAAGTAATAGTTTTTTACTATAATTTTATTTAGTATATAGTAGTTAATGTAAAATTAAAGTCCTCTATTTACTTTTTTTATAAATAAAACTAGAAATATAATTAAAAAGCTACTAAAGTAAATAAATTCCTTTAAAAGGTTTTTATTAAACTATTTATAAAATACTTATAGCTTTATACAGAATATTAAATATAAATAGTTAAAAAGTAAAGTTTTTTCTTTTATTAGCTAGATATTATAGTTATATAAGTAGTATAATAACATATTTTTAGCTTTTTTTTAGTAAAAAAAACTAATAAAACTAAAATAAAAATTTTTAGGTATTAAGTAAAAGCTTACTTAATATTTTTTATAAAAATAGTAAATAAGTAATAGTTACTATATCAGGTATATATAGTATAAGCTTTTAAAAAAAATAAAAAAAATATTTAGTTTTTTACAGTCCTATTAGTTATAGTAAAATTTAGAAATTAATTTTTATAAAATAGAAATAACCTTACAAGTTTACGCTAAAATAGATAAAATTTTATAATAGTTATAATAAAATAAGCTATTAAATATAAGAATATTTATAGTCTAGTTAATTTAAAAGTTATAATACTATAGCTAGTATACTTTTAGCATAATAGAATATAATATAAAGCCTTATAGTAATATATAAGGTAATAAATTTACTATAAAACTTAGTTTTATTTATAATATTAAGATAAAATAGTTTCTTTAGCTATTTTAGCTAGAAGTTTATAGAAATAATCTAATTCTAGTTAATAAAGTTTCCTTTAGTTCTACTATTAATAAAGCTATAAGTAGTAATAATATAGCTAGTAAACTATATTAAGTATTTAGTAGTAGTAAAAGTTAATTTAGTAAATAATATAAAAATATAAGACTATAAATTAAGCTCTTTCTTAATTAATATTTTATGATAATACTAGTAGAGATTTTATAAAAGTATAGTTCTAGAGCTAAAGTGTAACTTAGCTATAGCTTAAAGCTTTTATAAAACTATATAATAAAAAATATAACAAAATATAAAAATAAGTAAAAAAGTAAATAAAAAATAAAGATAGCAAATTAAATAACGTATAAATAAAAATATTTTAAAACTAGTAAGTATTAGAGTAAGAATAGTAGATAATAAAATAGCTTTTTAAGTTATAGTAATAGTATTTACAGCATTTTTTTATAACTCTAGCTTAAGAAATTTAGTTAATAGTAATAGCTTAAATCTATAAGTTTAATAATAAAAGTAATAAAAATAGCTGTTAATAAAAAATAATATACTTTTAAGTTATAGGCTAAAAATTATAAGTTTTATAAATACTTATAAAAGTAGCTAAGTTATAGTAATAGTAGTAGTTCTTAAAATCTTATAAATAATAGGCTAGTAAATAGTATTAATAATTTAATAGTAAATTATAAAATAATATGTTTTATAATTTCTTAGAAACAATATTCTTTAAAAGAGTTAGTAGAAAGTCTTTAAGTAAACTAAATTTAAAAACTAATTATTAAAATTCTATTAAAAAAAAACTAAATTCTTAGTTTTTTTTTAGTAAAGTTTAAATAGATTTTATTAAATATTATAGGCTTAATTTAAGTCTTTATAAACTTACTCTAGAATTTCTAGTATTATAAAGTAGTTTAGTAAGTAATAAATATTATTAGTAATATATAAAAAAACTTACTTATATAGTATACTTTTAAGTTGTCTATTTATATAAACTATATAGAATTTAGTAATAAAAAAGTAGTCTTAATTTATAATTATCTTTATATAAATTTATATTATAAAGTATTAAAAGTTATTTTAGTTACTATTAAACTTATTAAAGTTAAGTAAACATTTAAAAAAAGTTTAAATTAAAAAAAATAGTTATAAGTAGTTTAGTTATAATTAAAATAACAGTAAAAATAAAAATAAAAATAAAAATAAAAATAGTAAAAGTAATAAAAACAGTAAATATTAGGCTTTTAAACTATAGCTATATATATAAGTCTATAATTTACTTTTAGGCTTTTTATAACTTCTTTTTTTAGTAATTATAAATTTTCTTAAGTATTATAACTTACTTATAAAAGTTTACTATTATAGTTTAATATAAGTCTTTAAAGCTAGTTTAGTAAAAAGTTTACTAAAAGACTCTTTTTTTACTTTTATATACTTAAGGTTATTATATATAGTAAATATACGTAGCCTTTATTACTATATTATAAAAATAATATATAAGTTTCTTTAATATAATAAGCATTAGAAAAAAAATGCGTGGCTAAGAATTTTATATTCATGCTATTCTAGCATTTCTAGTATTTTTAAGTATTTAGTAGTATTTAGCTGCTGAACGTGATTTCTCTTATAACTCTACTACAAAGTACAGCTAATTATAACTTTATTTAAGTATTTAATAGTATTTAGCTGCTAAACGTGACTTCTTTTATAACTTTTCTACTAGAAAGTACAGCTAATTACGACTTTAACTATAAGTATATAGCAAGATGCTATAATATGCTATAAAATGCTATAATATACTATACTCCCCTTCTAAATTCTATACTATTTTACTTATAAAATAGTCTAGTTTTTGCCTATCTACTTTCTAAAATTTATTACCAATATTTATGGGCGCTGTAAGCTTGTAAAGTTACTATTTTCTATTTATATATACTAAGTTTCTTTGTACGTGAAGAGCTAAACCTAGTCTTCTATTTAGCTCTAATAGAATTTTCTTCTCTCTATTCTCCTTTCTTATATATTTATATTAAGTTAATATTTAGATTTATTAAGCCCTTTACTAATCTATTTACTAATATGTACTTAGACTTATATTAAGCTATTTTTAGAGCTTTATATTAAGCTATTTTTAGAGCTTTATATTAAGCTGTTTTTAGAGCTCTATACTAAGCTATCTCTAGAACTCTATACTAAGCTACCTTTAGAGCTCTGTACTAAGCTACTTTTAGAGCTTTATACTAAGCTACTTTTTAAACTCTATACTAAGCTATCTCTAGAGCTATATACTAAGCTACTTCTAGAGCTATATACTAAGCTACCTTTAGAACTATATATTAAGCTATTTTTAGAGCTATATATTAAGCTACCTCTAGAGCTCTGCACAAAGCTCTAGATATAATATAAAAGCTAATTTTAATTTAGTATAGAAGCTAATTTCAATTTAGTATAAAAGCTAATTCTAATTTAATATAAAAAGAAGAAAGTAAATAGAGCTTATATAGTATTTTATTATTTTATATAGTAAATTAGTAATAGCTAGTAATTTAAAATTATAATTTAAAATATACGTACTACGTATAAAAAATAAACTAGATATAAGATATATAATATGCTTAGCGTTAAATTTATAAAATACGCGCAATAGATAAATTATATAAATATTATAAATATTAATAAAAGCTTTAGAGAATATAATCGCGTATTTTATAGTATCTTATAAGATAGTATTATATTTAGCGGCTTAATACCACTTTAAAGTTAAGACTATAAGCTATAGAGTAGGATATATAAAATACATAAATAGTAGCTAACTATTATTAAGTGTTATAAAAATGCCACTAATTTTTTTCCTAACGAGTATAAGTATAACTTATATTAAATTTTTAGTAATAATATAAAGTTATATAATAACTTACTTATATAATTATTTAATAATATAAAGATATAATAAAGTAATAGTTTAACTAAATTATTATATAACAAATTCTAGAGAGTTATTTTAAAATAAGAAGATAAGTATAAAAAAAAACCTATTTAAAAGCTAAAGAGAATATTCTTTATATAGTAAATTCTTTACTTATAATTTATTAACTACTTATAGCTACTATAGCTACTTAGCTTTTATTAATTCTAATTACTTATATTACACTTATAACTATGCACGTATAACGTTATGTTTTTTTTATTACTAGCTTTATTAATTACTTTAATAATATTAGCTAAAAGTTTTATTTTTTATTTAGTTTTATAAAGTATTTACTTTACTTTTTGTCTAGTATTAAGTTTTTGTACGTATCTTTTTGCTAATGCTTAGTAATTTTTTTTTAATTAGTTTACTACCTTTTATTTATAATTATTACCTATAATAAACTCTTACTTATTACTAACTATAATACTTACTTTTTTTTAAATTTTTAACTTAAAAGTTCTTTTTATTCTAGGCTTTAAGTATAAGAAAAGCTAGTTTCTTTAATAGTATTATATATACTCCTAGAATTTCTCTTTTCTTTTATTTCTAATAATGTTTAAGGCCAAATTATTAACTATTTATAATTACTATTTTATAAAGTTAATTTAGAAATATAATTATTTTATGCTAATTTTATGTAGTTTATATAAAAAAAAGAATTTTTATTACTTTATAAATTTCTTATTTAGTTATTATTTTAAGTGCATTAAGCACTTATAGAAATACAATCTAGTAATTTCTATTTAAAAGTTTAATAAATTTCTTACTAAAAAGTATTAGCATTAAAAGTAACTAAAATAGACTTAAAATCTTAAGTTTAAAACTAAATTTTATTAGTAATAACTATATAAATAGCTTATTTTAGTTAATAGTTATAAATATAAGCTGTTTGCTTACAAGCTTATTTTAATTAAAAAAATATATAATTTAGAGAAAAAATAAAAATAAAAAACTTTTAAATTATTATAATTTATAATATTTTTGTTTATTGCTTTTGGTAATTTTTTTATATTAATTTCTTTTAATTAGAAAGCCGCATAGGCTTTTATTTAAAATCTAGTATTACTAAACTTTTTAAATAGAATTAGATAATTATTTTAAAATATTACTTTAAGTTTTTAATAAGTTTTTAGGTATTTTTTTTTAGTTTATAGTTTTTTTATTTAACTAGGTATTTTTACTAACGTTTAAATTATTATAGCTTTTAAATTTTTTTAACTTTATACTTTAATTAGTATAGCTTTATATTTATGTCTGTTACTACTAGTATATCTAGTAATACTAATTTAAGTAATAATATATAAACTACTAAATAAATATTTATGTTTTATAGTAGCCTTAGTTTATAATTAACTAATTTAATAATTTTACTAATTTCAAATAGTCTGATTTAAACGTAATTTAGTTTTTTACTTAGTTATTCAGTTTTTAAATTTTTGTGTAGTAGGAAAACTTTGTTTTTTTTAAAAAAAATTAGTTTTTTAGCTTTTAACTTATTAGTACTCTCTATAATTTATAAGTTCTTTAAGATAATAATTTTACTAAAATTATTATATAAGTTTTATAACTATTTAATTCTATTTTAAGTTTAAAATAATTTACTTTTTAAATTACGTGGTTTTTTATAAGCTAATAACTTATACCTATAATTAGTATAAAATAGTAATATATTAGTTATAAATGATTTTATACTATTATAAGTAAATTATACTAAAGGTAATAACTTAACCTAATTTTCTTAAAAGTAATTAATATACATTCTTAAATATTATTCTAGAGTCTAATTAGTGTGCTTTATTTGCCTATTTATTTAAAAATAAAAGCTTATTAAAAGCTTATTTTTTAACTCTAACTTAGTTAACAAAGTTTTTTAAAAGTATAATATAAATAATTTATTTTAATTAATAATAAACTCTTTAGGCAACTTATGTCTTAAAACTACTATTTTTAAAATTTTATATACTAGTTTTTTTGCTAATAAATTTGTAACTATTAAATTAAAATATGTATACTTAGTTAATTTATTTATAATAATAAGTACTATATTATATTTTCTATTTATTTTTAGTTCTTTAAATAATAGTAATTTTATAATAAAGTTTATTAAAACTAACTACTATAGTTATTTTAGTACTTTTAATAATTATAAAAGTTTATAAAGTGTATATTATACTAATTTGTTTTTTTTTATATTCTAGGTAGGCTTTAACTACTTTCTTTACTTTTTATTTTAACTTTTTAATATAGAAATTCCTAGAAATTTACTCTACAGTCTTTTTTACTTTTTAGTATTTATATATAATAGCTTTATAATTTTTTATAATTAATTTCTTATACAGCTCTTTTAGTACATAAATAAGTTTATTTATATATATAAGTTTTAATTTTAAGCCATGAAAATTTTATTACTTAAAATTCTAAATTCTTATTATTTAGTAATTCTTAACTCTAGTAATTACTATAATTTTTAGATAATTATAGCATAAGAATTTATTTAATTCTATTATTAATACTATATTTAGTATTAGTTTTTATTGTTTTATATAGTTTAGTTATTAGCTAAGTATGTTTATTACTCTATTTTCTAATCCCCTTTAGTAGAATATTTTAAAATTATAAATAGCTAGTATTTTTAACTAGTATATTTATTTCTAGTTTAGCTTTTTTATAATAGTAAAACTTATTAAGTTTTTATGGTTTAAAAAAACTTTTACTTTATACTTAGCTTTTTTAAGGTAAATTTATTATTTCTTAAATACTACTATTACTACTAATAACTTTTTATTATAAACATTATAGTTTAATTTAGCTTCTATAAATTTCTTTATAAATAATTTATAAAATAAAAATGTTTATTATTATATTATTAACTATAAACTACTTTTATTACATAATTGAACACGTTTATTTCTAGTATAATAGGTAATTCTAGGTTAAACATTTTTAATATTAATACTTAAGTAAACTTTTTTTTTAGTTTTATAAATACTTACTACTATTCTTACTTTTAACTAAATTCGTTATCTTTTTTAGTTAACTTTGTTAAAGGTATTATAATTCTTAAATATTCTTTTACAAACTTTCTGTAAAAATTTGTAAATTCTAAAAAAAACTATATTTTTTTTACTATTATTAGTGTTAGCTAATTGCGTATTTTTACTAACTTATTTAAATTTACTAAAATTTCTTTTTTTAAAATAATAAATCCTAAGAACTCTATTTCTATAACATGAAATTTACATTTTTCTAGCTAGATAAAAAGGTTATATTCTTAAAGCTTTTTTAAAAAAATTTTATATATACTTTATACTTTTTAAGTATTTTACTTATATACACTAGTATGTTATCTAAGTACACTATTATAAATACATTTAAGTATTTATAAAGTATATAATTAATAACTACTTAAAAAGTTATTAGTATATTTATTAATTTAAATAGCATAATATAGTACTTAAAAAGAGTATATTTTGTTTTAAATACTGTTAACTATTTATATTCCTATTTAATTTAGATCTTATAGTATTTTTTATAAATATTAAATAAACTAAATTATTAAGCTCTTTAGAGTTTATTTATTAGCTCTTAAATTAATAGTAATAAGTATTAATTCTTTATTATAGTTTAATTTAATTATCTAAAATTTATACATAATTATAGTTTTCTATTCTTTTTAAGTATAAATAATATTAGTAAAGCCATTAGGCTTTTACTTAGTTATATGTATTTTTTTTTAGATTTTTTTTAATATACTATTTTAGTTCTTTCTGTTGTACTTTTAATAGAAAATATATTAGTTTTAGTTTAAGCTTTTCTTTATTTTTAACTAGTATTTTATGGTCTTAAAATTAATGCTTTAGAAGTATATTCTTCTCTTTTTTACTAAATAAGTATACAAATTCTTGGTATTTCTAAAGTATTTAGGCTTTAGTAGTGTTTAAAGCTTGTTTTTAAATTTATACTACTCTAATATTTTATAATTATTATTATTATAATTATTATATAGTTTTATATAAAAAAAAATATTTTAAAGTGTTTTTCTATTGCTTTTAGTTTCTATATTTATATTACTTTTTTTACTAAATTATACTATTAAATAGTTTTTTATTACTAATTTATTGTTAGATTATATAATAAAAGTTAATTTTATTCTAAAATTATGTTTAGCTCTTTTATGTTTAGAATATTAATATAGTATATATTTTTATAGCCTACTACTTTTAGCTTTATTACTGTAGTTTCTAATTTAATTAGACTTTTTCTAAAAGTTATTATACTATTATTTACTTACTTTACTTTTACTAAATGTGCTTTTTTTGGTATAATATATTATTTCATTTAATTTAATTTATTAATTTAAAATAAATGTTTTATTCACTTTATTATTTACTAGTACTTTTAAAGGTTTTCTGTTTACTTTTATACTAAAGTAAAAATATAGTTCTTATTATACTTATTATAATTTAAGAGTTTTAATAGTTATATTACTAGTTTAGACTTTTTACTTATAGCTGTCTAGTTTTTTAACATAAAATTATATATGCTGTGTTTTTAATTTTTATTATTTAAGTTAAAGTACTTTTATTTAATGTGTATAAAGTAGTAGTTATAATAGTATACTAAATATAATATCCTATTATACTTTTATTTAGCTTTGTTTCTATATATTAAATATTTTCATTTTAGGAAATATTTTTTATAAGAAAGTTTTAAGTAATATGAGTTGAAACTCTACTATTTAACTTTTTTTCTTTTTTTTTATAGTATCTACATTTTAACGCACATTTCTTTGAATATTATTATTAATATTATTAGTTCTACTAATTGTTCTTATTTTCTATATTAATTATAGTGTTTAAGGCTTTTAAAACTTGTTTATTTAGTTCTTATTTTTTTACTACTTTTTTATATGCTTTTTTTTCTTTTAGTTTTCTTATTTAAATTAAATATATTACTTATATACATGGCTTTTTTATATAGTTAACTAACTTATAAATTTAACATTTCTAATTCTTTAATTATTAAAAAATATTAGTATTTTTACTCTATCATGCTTATTATTTTTATTTTCTAGCTTAGTTTTTTACTTATCTTAATTTAGTTCTTTTTCTTACCTCTAGGAAATATATAGTTTTTCTTATTAAATTTTTATAAGAAATTAAAATACTACTTTTTCTGTAAAACTATTATACTATAAAAATACTACTTACTTTAATTAGTTTTTAAAACTATAAAACTCTTTTCCTAGTATAAGTTTTTAATGCTTAGTTTTATAACTTTTATTTAAATATTAGTTTAATTTATAAATTTAACATGCATCTTTATTTAGCTACTATTAAATAGTTATTATTATAATTCTAAAAGCTTTATATATTAAAGGTTAAATTTTCTAAAATAGTTATTATTTTTTATTAATTTCTTAAAGTATGAGGTTTTCTGCCTTCGTGTTTACTATACAGTACTATTCTTTAACTATTCTTTATAAAAAAATTTTAAATTATTACTAACTATTTATAAGTTTATGTTTTGTTTTTTAATACTATTTTTTATAGTCGTTTTTATAGTGCTTGTTAGATTTATAAATCTAATACTAATTATTATTAAGTCTTTTACTAATAACTTTAACTAATAAGGTTTTATTTTACTATAAGTTCTATTCTATAAGCTTAGACTTTATTCTAACTATTATAATTCTTAACTTCTTATTTAGGTATTTCTTTTATAAAGTGTTTAATATTACTATATTTTAAACATGCTTTCTTATTAAGTTACTTTCTATATTTTTAAGTTATAAACTACTTTTTAGCTTTTTTTTATAGTTTAGGCCTTTTTATTTAATTTTGTTAATATCTATTTTATTATATACCTAATCTTATTATATTAATATCTTTTTTTTTCTATAGTTATTATCTAACCTTTTTTATATTTTAATTTATACTTATACTACTAATTATTAATACGTATAGTAAATTCTATAAAAGTGTAAAAATTATCTAGTTAATTTCTTTTAGTTAGCTTATTTTTAATTTAGTTCTTTAGTTTAGTATAATAAGCTACTATTAATAGTATATTATTTTAGTTAATTTATAACTATAATTATTAAAATTCTACAGTATATACTAAAACTAACTTTATTTATTTTTTATTTTTTATTTTTTATTTTGTAGTATGTTTTTTGTTAATTTTTTTAAAAACTATAGTTATTTAAGTTTTAAAATTATTATAACTTTAAAAAACTACTTTTGTTTTATTAGTTATATTAGTTATATTAGTTTCTTTATTTATGTAATTTCTAGTTAAGAGTTTAAACTAATTTATAGTTCTATTTTTTATATTTATTATTATTATTATTATTTCTATTTACCGCCTGATTCAGTCCCCCTAATGGGTTTATATAGGCTAATTCCTTTTATAGAAAAAACTTACTAATAAGAAAATCTATTAATATATTATATTAGAGAGGTGCTAGTACTCTACTATTATAGCACTTCTTTTTAATTTTTTAATTTTTTATATAATTTGTAATTTTAGCTATTATACTTATATTTTATAGATAATTTTATTTTATTTTATTTTTTTTTCTTTTTCTATCTTCTACTAATTGTCTATGCTCTGGAATGGGCGGAAGTTGTTTATTTTTTTAGTATTAATTACTTTTACTACTTAGAACTAAGTAAGTAATTTTATTTTTATAAATTATTTTACTACTACTTAGGTATTATCTCTCTAGCTTAGTATTCTTTCTAGTTATTTTAATAGAAATAATACTATTAGTTTAGTTCTCTCTAGTTTAAAATAGTAAAGAAGAGTATAGTATATAGTTTATACTAGTTAGTTATAATTATACCATAAGAATTTATTTAGAACCTCTATTTTTACTAGCTAGGTATTAAGGCTAAGGACTTTTATATATAGTAGAAACAAAATAGTAACTTCTATCTTTAAGAGTTTTTTATAAAATAGGATTATAGATATTTCCTATAAAGTGCGTTAGGTAGATATTGTTTATTCTTTTACTATAATTTACTATTAGCATTACTACTTTATATTTATTTACTTTAAAATAAAGGTAGATATACGCTAGTAGTGTTAATAGCTACTAGTATAATATATTTATAATTCTCCTATACATCTCTATCCCTGCTAGTGTTAGTGGTTTCTAGGGTTTTTTCTTATAGAGTAAGCTAGAACTTCTTTTTTATATTCTTTTACCTAGTTTTAAAACTTTTTTAGTGGAGTTAGTAGTTGTATTATAGTCTACTATTAACTTACTAATAATACCTAGATATTATTTAAAGTATTTACTATCTTTTTTTTTACTAAGTTCTAGCTAGTGTCTAAAGTCCTCTAGAGAGCTATAGTATTTATATAAAATATAATTAATAAAACTACTATTTCTCTCTTAATAGCTACTATTAATATTCTTTTATATACCTTTATTATTTTATAAAGATACTAGTTTTAGGTCTTTTAAAGCGGCCGGATGAGATTCTTTATTATTAAATTACTATTATTATAAGTTCCTTATATCTAGGCACTGTAGAGCATTATTAGGCGGATAATTATTATATATAAAAAGTATAAGCATCTTATAAACAGGCCTTATATTAATATAGTAATTTATAATATAGCTTTAAAAGCTACTGTGTTCTTCTCTACTGCTTTATAGATATATTCTTTTTATTAAAGCTTTAGATTTACTTAGACCTTAAGTATATATATACTTAAACTTTAGAGAGTAGTCTTATAACTAGTAATTTATATAATTAATACTAAGTCTACATTATTATAGCATCTTTTTTTAGTAAAGTATATAAGCTAGTATTTTTTTAGTATAAATATAACTCTATAGTGTTTTACCTACGCTATATATTAATTATATATAGTTATTAGATATTAGTAGTTCTCAGCAGCAGAGTTTCCCTATAAGATAAAATTTATATTATTAATAAAGCTAAATATTAGTGTATTACTATTTAATCACTAAAACTCCTCTAAAAGCTCTAATATAAAGAAGAGAAATAAAATTAGTACAAATAGAAATCCCTATAAAATACCTATTTATATTTAAATCTACTTATTTTAATACCTAGAGAATATAATACGCGTTTGTTGAGTAATTAAAAAGCTTTATATAAAGTAAACTATTTATTTTAGTAGTTTTTTTTTTTTAGAATATATAGTAAGCGTTTGTAAGAGATATTGTTAAAGACTTTAGCTAGATCTAGACTTAGTATTAAGATAATATAACCTAGACACACTCTTTATGCTGTTTAAATACTAGAGATAAGTATACTAATTACTAAAAGTATTAAGCGCTTCTTTCTTACTCCTATCTAGTTCTATAAAAATAGTTTATGTTTTTTAGTAGCTACTACTATTAAGTCTACTACTTATTTTTTTAATTATCTTAGCTAGGGTATTTTCTAGCGTGATTAGTTAATAGCTTTTTAGAAAAAAGTAATTCTTCTTACCTTTTTTATATAAAGTAATTATAATTAATTCTTTAAAATAAGTTAGTATTATTTTATTTTTAAGATACTAATAGACCGCCTGTGCAAGCTCCTAAGCTATTAATAGAAATATAAATTTTAGAATCTTATTTAGTATGTTATTAAGGTCTGGGGCTTTTTTATTTAGAAGTTTTATAATTAGATTACTTATTACTTTCTTAGATATATATAAGTTAATATTAATTCAAGTGTGCTCTAGCTGTGCCTTATTATTAATATCTTTAAAATCTACTTTATTTATATTTAGAAAAAACTTTCTAGCTAGGATCTCTACTTTTATAGTGTTATTTTTAGTAAGATAGTTACTAATAAAGCTTTTAAAATTAGAGAAATAAAGATTATCTTTTATTATATTAGTATTTTTTCTACTCTACTTTAAGAAAGTCTATAACTTCTTATTATATAGTTTTATAGAGTCTGCTATAAATTCTTGTATAAATTACTTTTAGTTATTTTTTTTTACTTTTTAGATTTTTTTTTAAAGCTAGTTAGATAGCGCCTTATAGCTCTAGTAGTTATAATTTTTTCTATAGTTATAATACTAGTACTTTACCTGCCTAATATCTATAAAAAGCTAAATTATTTTTAGTAACTATATTTTATACACTTATAGGCTAAGTCTTATGTGTGGATAGTAAAACTTAAAGGCATATATAATTCTTTTCTAAAAAGCTTCTAGAGATTCCAGGGCCGTTATTCACTTAAGAATTTTAATATCTTAAAGAAATTCTTTTATATCTAGTTTTTTAAGCGTGTAGTGTTTATTTTTCTCTTATAAATAAATAGCAGCATTTATTTAGATTTATATTAGTATATAATTTCTTATTAGAGTCTATTTATTTTCTGTTTTATAGAAGTTAACTCTTTTATTACTAAGTATAACGAAGCTTATTATAATTAAATAGGGGGGATTTTATATTTAAAACCCTACTAAAGTTACACTAAAAACTCTTACGTTCTAGTTAGCTAGAAAAACCTGTATTATGTAATCAGCTTCTAATTATTCTATACTAGAGGAATACTAAATTCTTTACTTAAACTTTTTATATAACTAATACTTTAACGTCTAGACTAATATTTTTTTTACGTAAGTTCTATACTTTACTAATAGATCTACCTTCTTCTTATAACTAATATGGTAATTTTAAAGATGCTACTATTAATAAAATAAACTAAAGTACTTAAAAAGCTACATACTTATATTATAGGAATAAGAATATACTAAATATATATATACTTATACTTATTTCTTTAAGAACTTTATGCTTAATTAACTATATAGTATAAGTATAAAGCTATATTACCTCTACTTTTTACTCTTTACTATTTTATATTCTTATTATAAGTAGTTATACCTACACGACACTCCTCCCCTAAAGTAGTTATATTTATATAATACTTTATACTTCTAGCTTTATCTTTTATATTATATAGTTTTTTAGCTATGCTATATTATTTTTTATTTTTATAACTATAAAATAGTCATTCCCGTAATTTACTAGATAAATTAGATAGTAATAATACCTTAGCTTAAGTTAATACCTACTATGCCTAAACTAGTATCTAGAGGTAATATTATATTAAGTATTAGGTAAATAATAAAGTTTCACTTATACCTTCCGTCTTATCTTTAATAAGATACTAGGAGGAGTTAAATTAATCTTCTTAATTAACCTCTTTATCCTAAAATACTAAGCTAAATTAGTTTTTATAGTTAATATCTATATTCTAAGATATTATACTTAATAAGTTCCTCTTTTCTACTCTACCTATACTCTTTAATTTAGATCTATTTTATAACCTGCTGCTATCTGATTTTTTTATGGATTTTTTAAGTAATACTCTCTTTAATAACCCTGCCTTTAGCTCTGTGGATTAATAACTAATTAAAAAGTTTTATATTTATATTAATAAGCTGGTAATGGAGACCTATGGTACTTATAATAGACGCTAGTTTAATCTAAAGCTTAAAGAGAGAAAGTGCTCTATTTACTATAAAAATAAGACTAAGTACTCTAAACTTAAAGATAGTTCTTAAGATTCTGACTTTATGCCTCTATTTAGTCACAATAATGAAATAAATTCTGGCTTGTAATCTAATAAACTTCCGAAACTTTCTCTTATAAAGAAGATGTTAATTACTTAAGTATATATCTTTATAAAAGTCTGCTAATATTAAGGTGCCTAATATAAATATATAAGGCATATTTATTACTTTTTATATAATATTAAAAAGATCTTTATATTATTACTACTTCTTTTTTAAGACCTTAATATTATACTCTTTAAGTTATTTTATTCTTCTAGTGTTAATTATAAACGCATTAACTAATAGTTTTAGAATAATTATTATATACAGTGTTAGGTAGTTTAGTATTAGTTATACTTCTTATAGTATAATTATAATAGCTATATAGATATTATTATTAATAATAAAGCCTTAAGCGCTCTTCTTAAAGATAATTATGTTAATAGTAATTTACTTACTATTAAAGTAGATAAAGTACCTCCTAAGTCTATTTAATAAAAACAGTCTATAAATACCACGTAAGGAGGTTTTAGTTAGGGTTTAGACACTAATATAGAGATACCCTATAAGAATAATAATAAGAATAATAATAAGAATAATAGTAAGAATAATAGTAAGGATAATTCTACTTCTTAAGTTACTATAGTCCTAGATCTAGTTTCTGATACATAGGAGTTAGAAGTTTTATAGTGTTAAGTTAGAGCCCTAGTTTTACTCTCTATAGCATCTATCTAGTATACCCCTTTATTAGAGTTTAACTATAGTAAGGTATTACTAAGTAGAGCTTTTTTAATATACTTTTTTATAAATATAAAAGAATATATAAAGTCTTGCTAATAATATATTAATTATAAGTTTTACGTTAAGTATATATTACTGTATAAGAATGGCCGCATAGCGTAATATTCACGCTTTTATTACGTAGCGTTTAATATAATTATATAGAAGCAAATAAACATAAAGTCTAGTTTCTTTATATTAAAAATATCTAATAATAAAGGCATCTTTATTAATAATCTTTAGAGTACTTTTAAGAATAATAGTTTCTAGTTTATGGTTATACTAAACTTAATTATGTGTTTTACTAGAGCACTCCGTAAAACACGCCCTTTTTAAGCAGGTAAGAGTAGAAGTCTTAAAGCTATAGTATATAATTCTATTTCGCTATTTACTAAAACTAATACTAAGACTAATACTGGGACTAATACTAAGAATAATACTTCTTTAGGTACGGTAACTAAGGAGTCTAAGCTTATTTATTACTTTCTTTATAGCTAATTATTATTAGAATAATCTAATATGATATTTCTCTTAATATAATAAGTAGAAAAATACTACTCCCACCACTAGAATTAAGATTACGCGTAATAATATTCAGAATAGTTTCTATATTATTGTTTATTACTTTTACTATTATTTCTAAGCTTTTAAGGATAAGGTGCTCACCCCTAAGTTTAGTATTATTAATAATTAGGATTATTTTAAGTACTAGAGTTATAATAGTACTTATAATTATAGTATATACTATTATAGAAACGCGCCGGATTCTGATAATAAGCTCTTTAATAAAAATAACCACAGGGCTTTAGCTGATTTTACTAGGTTTTAAAGAGTATATATTTCTACCATGTATTCTTAGCTCTAGCTATAAGATATTATTAATAAAAGATTATCTCTTTCACTCGCCTATTTTAATATGACCTAGGACTTTAAGTAATTATTTTTAATCTTAACTAGAATTTAAATTCACTATTATATAACTATATATTACTTAAAGTTTAATAAGAATATAAAGTAGCTTAAGTGCTGATTTTTCGCTTCCTAGCTATTTACTAAATTTCTTATTATTTACTATAAGGAGGGTAAGTTATATTATTAGTTTTACTCTACACATAACTACTCTTAGTTAAATTTATATTACTATATACTTTTAATAGGATGGCTTGCTAATACTGATATTTAATTATATACAAATACTGCTAGTATAATAGTATATATTAGAAAATATACTACTAAGTAGAAGAAGTAGTTTAAAGATTATAAAATTATAATAACTAGAATTTTACTAAAACTTAATTCTAAGAAGCCGCTACACTTCTTTATTATAAAGATAATAAATAGACTTATTAGTAAGCGGGACTAGTCTACTTAAGAGATTACCTTTTTTTTTTTTTAATTTACTTTTAGTTTATTACTTTTATTAGGTGCTTAATGTTAATTATTAGCTAAAAAAAAACAGCTAAATACCTACCACTTTAAAGAAAAAAGTAGTAAAGATAATGGAACTCTTAGTTATAGTAAGAGTTTTCTTTAGAAGTATAAGAATTATTCTAATCTACCTAATTTTTTCTTCCATAATTTTCTTCTTAAACATAACTATACTGGTGATATAAAAGAGAGGCTTTGGGCTAAGCTAAAGATTTTAAACTTTATACTCTAATATTATTTTAACTATAACTTAGTATAGTTTACTCGTGTTAAACTCATACTCCATTATCTGTTTTAAGAGATAAGTAAAATTCTTTTATTTAAAAATAAAGTATTTACTATATATAAGGAGGCTTACTAGCACTGTAAAGCCTACTATATCTATCTATAAAATAATTTATATAAGAAGAAAGAACTGCCTACTAAAGAAGATAATCCTAATCTTAAAGATATTAATAAAGAAGAAGAGAATTTTAAGCTATCTTAGAGAGAATTAGCTGCTTATTAACTAAATATATAAAGTATTTTTATTAATAGAGAGAATCTAGAAGATCGCCTTAAAAATTATGTAATAAATTAGTTTACCTAAATTAGTACTTACGACCTTAATCTCTTTTTATATTAGAAATAATAAAAGGCTAATTATTCTATTAATCTTATTATTTAAACTAAAGAGACTTATAAGACCCTTATTAAAAAGCAAAAGTTATTTAATAGGCTTATTATAAACTATTACTAGTTAATCTTAATAGAAGAAGATTCTCTGTAGTAACTAGTTAGCCTAGATAAAAAAATAAGGTCTGGAAAGATACACATTATAGAATTCACTTCTACTAATCTTAATAACCTAATTATTATTTATAGATATTATTCTCTAATAATTTAAGCAGCACTTATAGGTTGTGCTGCTTATAATATTTCTAGTAAAATACTAAACACACTATTTTATATTTTAATTAAGGGTATAGAGTTTATTAAGTTATTACTATAAGCTATCTAGGCTCTTTAGGCTACGTTTAAAAATATTTAGTATTTAGTTATAAATAAAAAATCTATAGTTAGCCTAAAAATATTAGCCTGGGTTAATTTACAGTGTAAAGAGATCTTCTTATTATCTAGTTATCTCCCTTTTAGTAGCTTAAGTATTATTTTAGCTAAGAATTTCTTTTAACTTCTACCTGTAGATATAAAGCCTCTATATAATACTTATATATTCTAAAATATAAGTAAGACGTTTAGGCAGCAGCTGTATTAATAGTTTAAAAAAACTATTATCCTTAACGTTATAATATAATAGTAAGGCTATAATTAGAAGATATTTTATAACACGCTAGACTATCTTTATGTTAGAAAAATTATAGTTTAAGACTAGCTCTTATTTACTACTAGAATTTAATTAACACTTTCTATAAATGATATTAGTTTATTCTGAAACGTAATTTATATCTACGCTAAAAGAAGCCAGGTTTAGGAGCTAAACTACTGCTAACTATAAAATTTAAACTAGCCTATAATAGCTATTATAGCTAGTTATAAAAGTATAGAAACTAAAAAGTCTATTATAAAAAAGGCTAGAAATTTTAAGACCTTACTTTTTTTAAGTATTAGCTCACGAGTTATACTTATAGATAATATATAAATAAAAAAAAGTCTTATAAACAGTGCTCTAGGTGTATTAGATAATATTATATAATTAAGTAATATTATAAACTCTAGAAAGAAAGCTTCTTTAGCGTTACTTATTATTTTTAATAACTATAAAAGGCTATTACTATATAGTACTCTAGGTAGGAAGAATATAGTACTAATTTTCTATTATTATTAGGATTTCTAGCGTGGGAAGGTTTTCTGTTTATAGACTTAATTTCCTTTAATAGTAGCTTATACTATTACTATTTATAAGTCTTAAAATATTATTATCAAGTAGGCTATATTAGGTATCTTAGATAAAAAAAACTTTATTTTTAGATTAACCTATATAGCTATTTCACGCTGTAAGAGTCTCTAGGGTGTGTTATTTATAAATTCTTTTAACTTTTAAAGGTTAAGGTAAAAAGAGAGTCATATAATATATATAAGATAAGCTAATATAAATAGGTAACTTTAACATCAAGTTACAGCTACTAACACAAAGTTTAGATTTAAAGAGAAGTAAATATATATATAGTTTAATAAACTAATATTAATTAATACTAACTAATACCTAGGAATATGCTCTTTTATATATCTACTTTTATTTAAAACTATTAAGCAGCTTAATCTACACACTAACGTTTTTTAACATAAAATTATTATTATCTAAAAGCTAATTAAGCAAGTGCTTGGTATTATTTTTATTAAAATTCTTAAAGTAAAACTCCTTAATAAAATTTCTAATTATATTATACTAAAAAGCACCTGGAAGGCCAAGATATTCTAAGGTAAATACTAACTAAATTTCGGACTTAAGATAATAGCTATAAGATTATACTACAGCTACTACTGCTATAATAACACATTCTAGATAACTAAATAAGCTATAGAATAGTAGAATTAGACAGCTATTAATTAAATTTATTTTAAGTATTAAGGCGCTATGTTTAATAGCTAGAGTATATAAAGCTTTTAAAACTAGAATCTAAATTCTATTAGTAATATACTAATACCTAGACTAATATCTTATTTTATAGTAGATGTTAAGTAGTATAGCTAACTTCTCTTTAGTAGAAACACCTTTAAACTTTATGCTTTTTTATACTTAGCTAACTTAGTCAAAACGCTTAGCTTATATTATTATTATTAGATATTTCTAAACAGGTATTAGTCTTGGTATTAGTCTGAAATTAAGAAAATAAATGCTAATCTTAAATCGTGATATACTTATAAGCCTTATTATATATCTAAAATCTGTTTAAGTGTAACGGCGCGTACTGTAGTTATAGCTAAGGTTTAAGCTTAAGCTTATACCTAGCTTATGCTTAAGCCCATACCTGGTTTATACTTAAGCTTAGCTTTAATAAGGGTATATAGCTTCAGCCTTTATAGCAGCACTCTACTTCTTAGTTTAATATAGTTAGGTTATGCTCCCGCTTGCTTATTACTTACGTATGCCGACTATAATATTAAGTAAAGAGCTATCTTAATTTCTTAATAGTACTCTTTAATATTATACTCTAAAAGTATTATACTACGTATTACTATATTATAGAATTCATTATAACTAAATCTTTAAGCACTTAAAGTTATTCTTTTATATTAGTAATTAGCTCTATCTTATCATCATCACCTGCCTCATTATTACTAAGGATAGAAGATTAAATAGGATAATTTTTATTAGGGTTATATAACTTTACTTTTTAGGTTTAATAAATACTACCTTTAAACCTACTAACGTTAGTAACTAATACTAAGATGTTATAGTAACTATCTATAATATAAGAGTTTTCTAAGGAAGCCTTTTTATAAGCTTTTTTTCTATATTATATATTTACACTTTGGTCTCATGCTAGCGCATAAGCCCTTGCCCTAAATATTTTAGCTTATAACTTATTATATTCTTTCTTTCTTCACGTAATGTTTTAACTTATTACTTGGTACTATACTTAGTAATTAATTAACGCTCTTTATTAAGCACTTAACTCTCTACTTATAGTACTACTATAATATTATATTATATCTTTATTAATTTCTTATAATAGATAATCTGGACTTTACTAAAATCTTTAGAGACTTTACCTCTTAACTTATGACTCTAAAGGTAAGTAATAAATCACTTATAGATACTTTAATAAGGTAAGAAATCTAATATAAAGAAAGCATAAAAGCTTTTTATACTAAGCTTAATAAAATAAAGTAAGTGTCTACTAGTTTAATCCCTGCTATTAATATCTCCCCTATTAAAAAAAGTCTAGCTTTTATTACTAGTTTATCTAGAAGTAGCTTAAGTTCTATAATTCTAATCCTATCTATAACTATAACTAGTATCTATCTCTAAGTTTTTTAAGTTATGATTAGAAACGTGAGATTGACTATCACGCTAGAATTTATTATACTATTAATAATAACAAAATCTAATCACCTGCCTGATCTCTTAATGTTTACTAGAAAATAAAAGAACCTATATATCTTTATTAGGAAACTTAATTATAAGCTTAAAGATAATACTAACTAATATCTTACTAAACGTTCTTAACTTTTATATACATATTTAAGGCTAGAGAAGGACTCAGTAATACTTATAGACCCTTTTATAAATAAGAATATATACTTAGTAAAATAATTAATTATCTTTTTATAAGCTATATATGGAGATCTAAATAAGAAACTTACTACCTTAAATAAGCTTAATTTATTTTACTAAGAATAAAAGAGTTTTATTACTTACTTTATTAAATTCTATAGACTAGCTATTAACACTGGACTGAATAAAATTAGTTTAATTATTTAGTTAAAAAGATTATTAAACGATAATCTCCGCTAGGTAATAGTAGGTATTAAAATTTTTAATATATTAAATAACTATACTAACCTGATATTCTTATATAATAATAATCTTTAGTATTTTCCTTTACTATATCTTGCTAGGCTGTAATCTGTATTATGAAGAGATTTTAATATTATAGAAATTAATATTTCTAACTACGCTTCTATTAGGTTAGCTAAACGAAAAGCCTAAAAGCGTAATAGCTAATATTTTAAGTGTAATAAATATAGTTATATTTTCTAAAACTATTTTATTCTTCTACTAGAATTTTAATCTATAAGCCTATTCTAACCCTAATAAGTGACCTGTTTCTATTCTTTTTCTAAATTTAAATCTTTCTATAAATAAGAATGCTTCTGAATTCTTTAAGCTAGCTTATTAAAAGCTTTATTCTAGTATTAAGTTACTCTCTAGAATATTTCTAATATTAAATTTTTATTAACTTTTAGACCTCTTACCTAGTAACTGACTCTTAGAACTATTAAGTGAATATTCTATATACTATCTAATAAGATAGCTCGTTATACTCTGTTACTACTTTAATTAATACTAGAGTAACTAGTATAGGTTATATTAGTAGATTTTTAGTTAGTATTTAGAAATTCTATCTCTTACTACTCCTAAACGTCTTATATCCTACTAGTTTTAATAATAAATATCTTAAAGGGGGTTATATCTTATATACTACTAGTATAACTCTCTGCTATATAAATTACGTTAAGAAATCTGTCTCTTTATAATAGCTATAGAAAACCATAAATTAATCCTTAGCTAACTTTAGATAAGAAAATATAAAGTTAACTTTAACTATAATTTATAAAAGCTACTTTTTAATGCTCCCTATTACTAGGCCTATTATCTATACTTATTTTAATTTCTTATTTATTTAAGAGAAAATGCTATCCGCCTAAGGGATTTCTTAATAAACTCTTTACTAAAAGGCTTTTATCTTAATACTATTTATATACAGCGTTTATAGACCTGTTCTCTAAAGTTATTACTAACTATTTAAACTTAACGCGATAACTGGTTAGCTAAAATAAATTATTAATTATAAGAATCTAATATCTATTTAAAGGATCTCCTGGTAAACTATTTTCTAGAGAGTTTCTACTTAGAATCTAAATTTACACCTAAATCTAACACTAAATTAAATAGAGATTTTATGAGGAAGCTTTTCTCTTAAGACTCTAAAAATTTTTTAATAAAAACTTTACTAAAAGGCTCTTATAAGAATCCTAAACTAAGTATAAATATCTGCCTAATTAGGGCAGCCATCTTTATATAAATAGTCTAAAAACACGAACATAAAATCTTCGCTATTTTAATAGCTAATATTAATAAAGCTTTAGTTTTAAAAACTTATACTAATCTAGCTACTAAGGTTCTAAAGAAATACTATAATACTTTTTAAATATTCTTATATAAGGAAGCTGATAGACTATCTAAATATTATTTATATAACTATAAAATTATCCTTAAAGAAAAAAAGCAACCTGGATTTAGACCTCTTTATAGAATATTCTAAAATAAACTAAAAGTTCTTAAGAAGTATTTTAATAACTATCTTACTAAAAAATTTATTAGAATAAGTTTATCTCCCGTAGCTATACTAGTTATTTTTATAAAGAAACTTAATAAAGGTTTTTAATTCTATATAGACTATTAAGCTCTAAATACTATTACTATTAAGAACTATTATTTAATTCTATTAATCTAAGAAACCCTATCCCGCCTTAGTAAGGTAAAGTATTTTATAAAGCTAGATATTATCTTAGCTTTTAACTACTTTTATATAGTAGAGAGAGATAAATAACTAACTACCTTCTAGACCTAATATAACTTATTTAAATATCTTATTATATTATTTAAACTAGCTAATGCACTAAGCACGTTCTAATACTATATAAATAATATTCTTTAATTATTTCTTAATATATTTTATATAGCCTATTTTAATGATATTCTAATCTATAGTAATTTTTTATATAAATACTAATAATATATAAAATAAGTCTTAAAAGCCCTAGATAAAGCTGGCCTGTAACTTAATATTAATAAATATAAGTTCCACTAAGAATAAGTTACTTATCTTAGGTATATAATCTTAATGAGAGGAATTAGTATAAACCTAAATAAGATAAAAAATATTTTTAACTAAAAATTTTTTAGAAACGTAAAGAATGTAAGAGCATTCCTAGGATTTACTAACTTTTATTAATAATTTATTAATAACTTTTTCTATATTACGTCCCTGCTCATAGCCCTAATAAAGAAAAACATTTAATTTAAATTTAATAACACTTATTAAGAGGCGTTTAAATGCTTAAAATATGTATTTATAACCGCTCTAGTTCTCTAATACTTTAATTCTAAGTTACTAATTATTATAGAAGCTGACTTTTTAGACTACGTAACTACTAGAGTTCTCTTTTAGAAAGATAAATAAAATAAACTAAGACCTATAGTCTACTTTTCTAAGAGACTAAATTCTGCTAAATATAACTATAAGATATACAACAAAAAACTGCTAGCTATTATATATTACTTGAAATAATAGAAATCTAAATTAGAAGGTACTGCGTTCCTAATTTAAGTATTAAATAATTATAAGAATTTTTAATACTTTACTATAATAAAGTAACTTAGCTACTGATAAGCTTATTAGGCTAAATACTTATTTTAATTTAACTTTATTATTATATACTAACTAGGTAAGTAGGGTGAAAAACTAGATGCTTTTACTTATTATATATAGAATACTTTAGCCTAAGAAGAAGCCTAAAGAGCTTAATAATAAATACTTTTCTACTCTAAACTGTTTAATAATACTCTAGAATTAAACTTAACTAAAATAAATAAGTTAATTTAATAGATTATTAATAACAAATACTTAAATAATAAGTTTATTTAGGAAATTCTGTTATTAATACGGGATAGAAACCGACACTCTAAGAAACTTTCTTTAAGTAAATATAAAGACTAAAAAAGCCAGTTATACTATCACAACTAGCTAGTAATACTAAATAATAATAAACTTAAAATTAAATTCCTCTAAATTATACACGATTCTCCTGCTGGTGGCTACTCTAGTTATAGAAAAACTCTTAAAATCCTACAACGCAAATACTACTAGCTCTAGATATTTAAAATAATATATTAATATATATTTTATTACTATACCTGCTAAAGATCTAAAGCTTTTTATAAAAAGTACTATAGCCTCTTAAAACCTCTTTCTATCTCTAAAAGGAGATGGAAGGATATTTTTATAGACTTTATTACTAATCTCCTAAAATCTAAAGGCTATATTAATATTATGGTTATAATTAATTACCTTATAAAATATAGATATCTGATTTCTTATAGTGAGATAACTGCTGTAGATATTACCTATTTTTTCTATTAATACATATAAATAGACTACAGCCTTCTAAAAATAATTATATTAAACTAAGAAATATAATTTATCTCTGCTTTTTATAATAAACTCTATAAATAACTATAAATTAAACTCTAACTATTTTTTGTATATTATCTAGAAACTAATGGCTAAATAGAAAGAGCTAATAGTATAATAAAATAAGTCCTATATATATATATAAACTACTAGTAAGATAACTAGATAAACTAGCTTCCTTTAGCACAGTTTAAAGCTAATAATACTATATTTAAATTTATAAAAGTTTTATTATTCTTAGCTAATATAGGCTAACATTCTTAAATGGGTTTTAAATCTCTTATAAGAATTTAAAGACGTTTTTATTAAGTGTTATAAGCCTTAGAAGTTAACCAGATAATAGAGAAAATAGTTAATATCTAATAATTAATTTAAAAAGAGATGATTTGGGCCTAAGCTCTTTAAAATAAATATATAAACTAGAAACAATTACCTACACCTAACTATTAGATAGGAGATATAGTTTAGCTTAATATATAAAATATTTAAATAAAGTAATTTTCTAAGAAGCTAGACTTAAAGGCCTTAAGAAAATATTATATCTTTTAAATAATTTCTTTATACGCGTACTGACTTAAACTCTTTAAATTCTTAAATATATACCTAGTTTTTTATATATCATTACTTTAGTCTACTACGCCTAAATTTAAATACCTTTTAGGTTAACAAAACCTACTATCTAAACCCGTTAAAGTTAATAGAGAAACTAAATATTATATTAAATGAATTAAAGAATTGCGCCTGAATTGCAGGCGGAAACGCTATAAATATCTAGTTAAATAAACTAGATATAATAATTTAATATAGGAATTTATAAGTGATCTCTAAGATATAGCTACTGTAAAAAAATTCCACCTTAAAAACCTAAACTAACTTAGATCTAATATTTAATATAAATACCCCTTACAGGAGCTTAGACCTAAAAGGGGGGTATTATTATAATAACTATTTATAATATAAGAGCCTTCTAAAGAAGCCTTTTTATAAGCTTTTTTTTTATATTATATATTTACGTTTTGGTCTCACGCTAGTGTATAAGCTCTTACTCTAAATATTTTAGTTTATAACTTATTATATTCTTCCTTTTTTCACGTAACGTTTTAACTTATTATTTAGTACTATACTTAGTAATTAATTAATGCTCTTTATTAAGCACTTAACCCTCTGCTTATAGTATTACTATAATATAAAACTAATATTTTATCTACTTATAGTTTCTTAATAGCCTTAGTTTTTGCTTTCTGCTTTAGATTTTTAGTTATAGTCTCTTTATTCTTCTCTTTAGCAGCATTAATTTTAGCTATATAATTCTTTATATATTTTATCTAATATTTTAAAATGAATTTATTTATTATGTTCTTATCGCGTGCTAATATTAGCTCTTTATTTTCTAAATTATTATGCCTATTCCTCTCTTTAGCGGTATGCGTATTATTTAAATATTTATTATCTTTTTTCTAATATTTATTTAGTAACGTTACAGAGGCGGGTTTTACAGCATATTTTAGAAATATAATAAATAGCTAGTAAATAAGATATCACTAAAATATAGTATTAGTCTAGGTATTAGTTTACGTAAAGTATAAACTTACAAAGATTATTTTTAACAAGGTTAGTAAGTTAGTGTTAGTAAGATAGTAAAATAAAGTTAAGTAAATAAATAATCTATACACTAGATAGCTAATTATATGCTTATATCTTACTAAAATTTCTTTTTTACTTATTTTTATTTTTATTTTTACGTGTTTATAATCCTAACGCGCTATAAATTTTAACACCTACTTTATTACTTACTTTTATTATCAATTATTTCGCTTTAACTAATACTTATTTAATACTTTAACTATGGCTAGTATAGAGTAGGTTATGCTTACTAGTTTTAATAAACTTTATAAAAATCTTCTAAACATAAAGTAGGTTACGCCTACTAGTTCTAGTAAATCTTATAAAGATCTTTTTAATATAAAGTAGGCTATATCTACTAGTTCTAATAAATTTTATAAAAATTCTTCTAGTAAAGCACCACGTAAGATCGTTACTTCTATAAGTTAGTTCTTAGTATTAGTTTTAGTATTAATTAATTATAACTAATACTTCGCCTACTGGTTTTAATAAGCCTTATAAAGATTTTTCTAGTATAAATTAGACTACACTTACTAGTTCTAATAAGCCTTATAAAGATTTTTCTAGTATAGAGTAGATTATACTTACTAGTTTTAATAAGCCTTATAAAAATCTTTTTAGTAAAGTATTATGTAAGACTATAGCATACAAAACTATTACTTCTATAAATTAGTTTTTAGTATTAGTTTTAGTATTAGTTAATTATAACTAATACTTTGCTTACTGGTTTTAATAAGTCTTATAAAAATCTTTCTAGTAAAGCAGTACGTAAGATAATTACTTCTAATAAGTTTTATAAAAATCTTTCTAGTAAAGTAACACGTAAGACTGTTACTTTTATAAATTAATTCTTAGTATTAATTTAAGTATTAGTTAATTCTAACTAATACTTTATAGTTTTTTTATTTTAAATACGTATTAAACGGCCTCCTATAGCTTTAGCTAGTAATAAATCTTAAGTTTTATTATTTTTATATCTTAAGTCTTTTAGTAATTATTATAGGCGTAAGGCCGGTAGTATGTTTTTTTAATTTTCATTTTATTTCCTTTCCTTTTATTTTTTATTTTTTATTTTATTTTTGATATTATGTTAACAATTTACAGCTAGTATGCTACACAAAATTAAATACTATTAATATTATTAAAGATATTTATTAAAGCGTCTTTTATTCTAGTAACTGGTTTATAAAATTACTAAAGATCTTAATAATAATTTTTAGTTTTAGACTATAGCTCTTAACACTCTACAAGAAGCCGCAGAGGCTTTCTTAGTTAATATTTTTAAAAATAAGTATTTCTAGGTATTAGTTTTAGTATTAGTCTAATTAGCCTTAGCTATTAATCTATCCGCTATTTATACTAAATAAGTTATAATTTAGTCTAAAAATCTCTATTACTCTTTTCAGATTATCTGCTGCCTAGCTGGCTATATTAATTTTATTAGTAATATAAATTTAGCTTATATCACTAAAGCCAGCTATTATTAGTAAAGGCTAATAATAAAGAAATAGAGCTAAATATAGAGTTTACATAAAGTTAAAGTTTAGTATACTATTTCTAAATAGGAGTTTTAGTAACTATTCTAGGCTTAGAAATAAATAAAAATTTATACTATAGACTTACTATAAGTACCTACTAGTAACTTAAAATTCTAAAGTAAATATATAATATACTTTACTACGCTCAGCCTACTAACATTTATGTTAGCTTTAGTATTTTATATTATATTTAATAGAAATATGAGGTTAATAACGCTCTCTCTTTATCCCCTTTTTTAAATTAATTTATTTTATAATATAGCGAGTTAAAGACCTCGTGTTTTTATTTTAAGAAATAAGTATTTTATTTATACTTTACTTATAATATAACTTTCCCCTATATTAGGTGGTGTGTATTAAAGTTTCTAAAAAATATAACTTTTTCTTTTACTTCTTTAATAGCTTTATTTATCTCTAGCTAGGTCCTAATCTATTAGTAGTTTTTATATAGGTTATAAATATTAATAATAGTAGTCTCTAGCCCCTTTAAGCTAAACTAAAGTATTATAATAAATAAGCTATATTATTTATATCTTTAATATATAATATTAACGTTTTAGCTAATTATAAAGTATATTTTTATTATAAGATTTTCTTTATATACTAGAGCATATCCACGTGGGTAGTATATTAATTTAGTATATTTATTATATACTAGTTTTTAGATTATAAGTACCTAGTGCTTTGTCTGTGTTGCCTTATTAAAAAAGAAATAACATATACTTTAATTTACGTTTCTATAGTTATATTAGATAATAGTAAGTTTACTTATTTAGAGTAGGTATATAGTTTTTTATGTTAGTATTAGAATTATTATTTACTTTTACTTAAGCTAGTCCTCTTTTTAGTGGTGGTTCTTTATGTAAATTATTTAATAAAGTAATTTATCTTTCTCTTTTCCTTATTATAATAGTAAAGTTATTTTGTATGGGGTTTAGTTATTCTATTTATTTTTTTTCCTATAGTATAAATATAAAGCATTTGCTTAAAAAAGGATATTTTTTTTTACCTAAATCTTTTCTAAATAGCTCTAGAATATCTTACACTCTTTTTATTATTATATTTTATAGGCTTTTTTATAGTTTATATAGGATACTCTTTTTTAAGAATATTTAATTATATTATATAAGCTTGTGTAATATCTATACTATATTTTTTTTCTATATACGCTTTAAGTATAACCCTATTAACTATATTAAAAGCATTATTTAATAATTATACTATTATTAAATAGCCTTACTTTAAAGAGCTAGAAGTTAATAACTAGTTTACTTTTTATAATCTTCTATTAGATTACCTATATAGGTATTCTAATAATTAGAGTCTTATAAGTCTTTTCTAGCTTTTTTTAGTTATTTTTAGTGTTTCTATAGCGTATTTTCTACGCCTTAGGGTTATATAGCCATCAGATTCAGATAATAGCTATATTTAGTACTAGTTATTTAGTGGCTTTATATATAGTATATATTAGCTTAAAGTTATCTACATTTCTTCTCTTATTAATTTTTATTTTAAGTGGAACTTTTAAAATCTCTAAGAGATAATTTTTCTTTAGGATTTTAAGTTCTAGTATATTTAGTTTATTTATAATTTAGTCTTTTATTATCTAGAATAGCACGTGAATATTAATATTACTACTCTTTAGAATATTTATAGTAAATACTTCTAGTATTATTTTTTTAGTTATTTTTAGTATCTCTTTTAGGTCCTTTCCCTAGGAATTCTTAAAATAAATTTAAATTATAGTTTTCTATAATATAGTAGCTGCGTTTACTATATATAATATCTAAATAATAATAACTACTTAAGTCTTATTTTATAATTAGGGAATCTCTAGGCGGTTTCCCTTATATATTTTTTTTCTAATTTTATTAATTCCAGCTTTAATCTAGTTAAGCTGTGTTTTATTCTTATTTTAAATAACTTAATAACATATCTAAAAATTTTAAATATATTATAGTATCTTTTTTATATTAGTAAAGATTTTATAGTATAGCTTTTTTTCTGTTAAGGGCTGCCTAGTTAGCTTAAGATTAAATAAAACTATAATAAATTTAATAAAAAGCTATAAAGGCTCTAAATAGGGTTTTAATAATAGCTCTAGTAAATACAGCATAATTATAGAAAGCTATAATAAGACGAAGTATTACGAGATACTAATACTAACTAGGGTATCTTAGAATTATTAAGAAGAGATACTATAGAATACTATAGTTTATTATAAAATACCATAAGATACTATAGCTTACTGTAAGGTACTAAGACTTTATATACTAAAGATAACTTAACTAAGGCTTATACACTAAGGCTAACTAGCTAAGGGTTTAAGAGATTTAGCTTATTATAATACTTTTTTCCTAAGAATTATATTAACCTACCGCTAGGATCTTAGCTTAAGTACTAATTAAATAGGGTAATTTATAATTATTACCTCTAGCATTACTTAACGCCACGTTATAAAGGCTTTAATATTAATAAATACTAAAGTAGGTTCTTAAGATAGCCTTTAGTAGCCTTTTTATTTAACTAGAAGTTAATATTAGAATCTACGTCTCTAATAATACTTCCTTTTATTTATAATCTTCTCTATAAAGTATTTAGTATCTCTGTTAATAATAACTGGTTTTGGTTGTTAATTTATTAAAGATTAACTCAGCAGCAGGTCATTAACTGCTAGGCGAAGTCTATTTATATTAAATACTTTTTTAATATTACTAAACATATCTAGTTCAACAGCATAAGTTCTAATAAGCCTAATTATAGTATACTTTAAGTTTTTTTAATTAAGCTTCTTGCTTATCTGCGTGGTCCTTATATGCGTTTTAAGAATAAGCTATATTTTATTACCAACTCATAATTAAACAGCTTCTTTATACTTCTTATTTACTTATTTCTTTTATTTTTACTAATTATTTGCTATTAACGTCTAAGTAAGATTAAATGTTTTTTTTAGCTTATCTATAATTACTAGTATCTTTTTCTTATTTAATTTAAGGGTCTTAGTTATTTTATTAGTCGGCCATAACTATAGTAAGTCTACATAGTATCTATACTAAAAAAAAAAGGGACTTATTTTTATTACTATTATTTTTCTTACCTTAATAGCTATTATAGCTATTTTAATATGTTTAGTTTAGTTTTTCTAGTTCCACATAATATACGCGCGTAGGTAAGCTTTAATTATAGAATTTATTCTTTCTATTAACCTATCAGTCTATAAATACTATACTATTAATAGTCTTTAATTAATATTATATAACTTATAAAGTATTATCTAAAACTTATTAATAAATTAAGTTTCTTTATCTGAGATAATAGCATTAGGTAACTAGTAATAAGCTACTATAAATCTAATAAAAGCGTTAATAACTATAAAAACTTTAATATCTAGTAAAGGAATAAAGACTATATTCTTGTTTAGTTAATTTATAATAATTATTAAGTTCATACAACCTTTACTCTCAGGCAGTTTAATAATAAAATTTATTAAGATTTCTTTCCAGATCTGTTCTGGTAGTAGTAGTGGTTTTAGTAGTCTATAAAGACTATTTTACTATAACTTAATTTATCTATAGGTGTTGTAGTTCCTAATATATTAGTAGATATTATCTAATATATTTAGCTAGAAGAAGTTTTAAGTAACTACTTTATAAATAGAATCTCTTTCTAAGTGACCTAAAACAGGTAAGGTATATATTATATAAATAATATCTATTTATAGTAGTTCATCATCCGGGACCTATTAATAGCCTTAATATTAGAAATTTATATTAGTATTTACTGAGTATTTAGAGATAGATACTTTCTAGCCTATTTTAATAAGGAATTTTTGTTTACTATTAAGCACAGCCTAACAGGCTCTTAAGTATTCTTTATTCTTTATTTAAGTGGTTGTTTACTATTTCTTAAAGGGCGGCTTATTCTAAGCCTTAGTAATATTAATAAAGATAGTAAAGTTATTAACTTAAGTTATTATAATTAGTACTAGGTCTTTATCCTTAGGATTATCTAAATTATTAATAGTAACTAGTTTTAATAACTGTATATAGTAGTATCACGTCTATTTATTTAACATACTTTTAGGTATATTTTATTTATAATAAGAAAGAGCATCAGCTCTCTTATTTAGCTTTCCAGAATAATAAGTAATAACTATTTAATATTTTCCTAAAATAAGAGACTATCTTATCTAACGGTTATTTAACTAGCGTAGTTTTATAAAGTATTTAAAGTTCTTATAATTTATAATAATTATAAACTTCTTAACTAAACGGAGCTTAGCGTCTTATTCTTTAAGATAGTTAATAATAATAAGTAATTTCTTATTATGTATCTTATAATTAGCCTTATAAGCATTTATTTTCTTTAAGAAATATATAACCAGGTAAAGTAACCTATTATTACTATATTATAAAAGAACTCTAGAGATTGACTATTCTAATAAATCTATTTTAATAATAGTATCTTAATCCCAGTCGAACTAGGCCAGTACTAGTTCTATAATAAAGATAGTTTTTAACTTATTAAAAGTATTCTACTAGTTCTTTCCCTAGCGGAAAGGCGCGTTTAATTTAGTTAAAATAGTTAAAAAAGTAACTAATCTAAAATAGTCTTATATAAAGCGTTTATAGAAATTCATGAATCTAAAGAAGCTATATACATCTTTCTGTAAATAAGGCATCTTCTATTCCTTAATAGTCTTAATCTTTTTAAAATCCATACAGAGGCCTTTTCCTACTTTAATAATAAAACTAAGGTACTTAGTAGAGGTAATATTAAACTTATATTTATTAATATTTAAGGGGAGGCCTGTAGCTCCTATAGCATTAAGCATCTTATTCATATTCTTATAGTACTACTTAAAAGACTTATCTATATAAATTAATATATTATCTAAATATACTAAGTAGAAGTTATTAATATATTCTTATAGTGTCTAGTTAATATAGTGCTGAAACATGCTTAGTATATTTACCAGGCTAAAGAGAGTAACTAGCTATTTATATAAACTAAATTAGATATAAAATACCGTTTTCTATTTATCTCCTTTATAGATACGTATCTTATAGAAAGTAGTAGATATATTAATCTTTATAAAATACTTAGCTTTAGCAATACTATTTAAAGTCCTTTAGATTAATAGTAGAGGATAATAATCCTTTTTAGTAATAATATTAAGAGCTTAATAGTCTACACAGAAGTAAAAGCCTTTACTAGGTTTCTTTATAAATAATACTAGTAAAGTAGCTAGTAAATTACTAACGTAAATCTATTCTTTATCTAGTAGTAATATAAGGTGTTTGCAAAGGACAAGAAGCTTTTCTCTACTTATATTATAGAAAGATTCTTATAGAGTTAGTTTTTTTTTACTATTTTTATTTTTCTCTAGCTTAATTACGTAGTTAACACTAAATCAATAAGGAGCTTACTTAAATACTATCTTAAAATTAAATATTCATATATAATCCTTATAAGCTCTTAGAAGTAAAGCTTTATAATTAATTTTAGCCTTTAATACTAATACCTTCTAGATATCAGCTATTAACGCTATAAATATCTAAATAGTAGAATTTTTTTTCTTAAATTATTTTATTTATAAAGTGTAAGATGTTATACTAATCTCTTAAGATTTTAAGCTATCTTACTTAAGCTTACTATTATAAGCTTTAAGGCGAATCCATTATCCAGTTATATATATATAAATAGATAGTTTATATAGTATAATTATAACCTTACACTTATCTATCTATAGCCTGCTAAGTATAATATTAAATTTAGAATATTAATTCATAACATATCCCTATCTATAGTCCTAGTATCTATTAATATTAAACTTAAAATAGGCTACCTAGTTGATCTGGCTGCTTCCTTTAATCCTAATAATCTTTTAGGGTACTATCTATATACACTATAAATAAGTTTTCTTAGTAAAAATTAGACTAACTATAGTAAAGATAAGGCTACTAGAGTTAATTATTATTAAAGTATAATAATTTAAATTAACTAAAGTATTAACTACTAACATATTACTATATATCTTAGTTTCTTTAAATTAGTTCTAATTTTTATGTATTTTGTGCTTATCTATTTTTAGCTTCTGCCTATAACTTTTAGCAGGAGCTACTTTTTTCCTAATTACTTATCCTTAAAGCTCTTATTAGAAATATTATTATCTATAAACATTTTTTTAATTATAACTATCTTGTTATAGATTGATTTGCTTGAATAGTTTAAACTCTGTTTTTCTTTCTTAGCTACCTTAGCTAAAGTGATTAATTAACTTCAGAGTTTACTTAAGCTTATTATTTTCTTAGTATAGTTATAAAAGTAGTAGTCTTTTTTGCTATAGCTAAAGTAAAGATACTTAGCTTTATAGCGCTTATATTTATTATTATTAATATTATTCTTACCAGTATACTCCACCCCATTTATTTTATTTAGAGAAGAAGAAGAGCTATTCTTTTTTAGCTAATTAGTAAATCTATTACTACTTAATTAGAAGCCAGTTTTCTATAATAACTTACTATAGAGCTTATATTAGAATATATTATCCGATATCTCGATTACCCTCTACTGAAGGGTAGTGTATAAGTTAATAAGGACTTTAATTAAGCAGGACTAGATCTTATCCTTTAGTTTATTCTAAAATAAGGTTATCTTTATCATATTATTACTACTAAGGCTAGTATAAAGCTACTATTTTTTAAAGTTATATAGGTATTCTCTTATCTCGTGCTTGTTTTATTTTATGTGCGTGATCTTATTATAGGCTCTAGCTTCTACATAATAATCCTTAAAATAGGAGTCTAGAAATGTTTATATATATATAATATTATAGCTACTCTTCTAGCATGACTCTATAAAAAGAGTTATAATAGTATAAGTCTTATCCTTAAAGTGACTATAGATATACTAATAGTGTAATTCTAGTATTAGATAATTATCTTTATTAGCTATAAATTTACCCGCGATAGCGAGACGCCATCCTAGATATTCTAATCTTATACTATTAAACCTTTAAGGGTCTAGAAGACGTTTATGACGTTCTTTAATTATTTTATTAATATTAAGAGCGGCTAGAACTGCTGCTAGCTATAATAATAATATTTTAATTAATAAACTTAGTATAGGCAGTGTTACTGTCCTTAGTACTAAAAAGAAAAGTAAAATTATTTTACAGACTTAACCTACTATATTTAAAGCTTTTTTTTTATTATATTTTTACTCTTATACCTACTGCTGAGCTCTAGTGAGGGCTTTCTTATATTTTCTATTTACTATAATATCTTATATATAAAGCCTAAGAAGATAAGTTATATTAAGAGATAAATGTATTTCCTGTCTCTTATAATAGATAGCTATACCTTAGTCTTCTATTATAATAACGGATTTACTAAAGCGATTTCTTTAACTATCTGAGTAATATAATAATAGAACTATAAAGATACTACTATCTCTTCTTATACTAATGTAGTAATAGGACTATAATTAGTACTACTGTTTAAGTTATACTTATATAGGACTACTATAGTTATAACTGCGTTACATTCTCTTTAATAATCTAAAATAAAATCTATCTTTAAGATATTAATTAATAGTTTATTTAATAATAGCTGGCTGTTAGCTTGCTGCTGAATAGACTTCTAAAAATAATAACTTAAGGTACTACTTAAGGCTTAATATTTATATTAAGTTTTTCTAATCTTAAAGACTAAGTGTCTATGAGACTTGGTACGGCGCGTTAATTAAAGCTTTTCTCTTAAAACCAATCACTTAAAAAGCTTAATATAGTTTATTAGTTAAGTCTTTATAGATAGCGTTTAAATAGCTGGCTAAATCTAGGATTAATAGCTTTTAAGAGTGTACAACAGGTAGGTACGTTAGCGCATTATCTAGTACTAAATTAAATTCTAAAAAGCTATAAAGAATCAGAAATACAATACTCACGTATTATAAAATAATTAAATTCAAATATTAAGGGCTACCTAGTTAGCTTAAGGTTAGATAAAACTATAATAAATTTAATAAGAAGCTATAAGGGCTTTAAATAGGGTTTTAATAATAGCTCTAGTAAATACAGCATAATTATAAAAAGCTATAATAAGACGAAGTATTATAAGATACTGATACTAACTAGGGTACCTTAAAATTATTAAGAAAAGATACTATAGAATACTATAGTTTACTATAAGGTATTATAAGATACTGTAGTTTACTATAAGATACTAAGACTTTACGTGCTAAGGATAACCTAACTAAAGCTTATATACTAAAGCTAATTAGCTAAAGATTTAAGAGACTCAGCCTATTACATTTTCCTCCTCTTTATTAAAATCGTTTTTAATTTTTTTAATAGTTTTAATTACTTTCTACTAGTTTTAGTTAGGCTAGTATTTATTCTTTTCTTAGTATTATTTACTTACTTATTAGTTACTTCTTAACATATTATAGTTATAGTTTTTATAATTATAGAGATGAGATTACGACCCGCCGTTATTACCTATACTCTATAAATAAAATATAAGGGGTTTATTAAAAGTAGTTAATTACAGGAAATTAGGTTCTGTTGTCTAGTTTTTTTTTAAATAGTTTTCAGGCTTATTTAGCTGCTATTACGGCTTTTAGTATATACTTTTTATATTTATACTAGTTATAAGAATTCTATTTTAAATTTTAAAAAAGGCGTTTTTATTAAAGTAAGTATATATTTCTATTTTTATTAAAAAGCCTTTAAAGTATTCACGTATTTTATTAAACCTTTTTAGTAATTATACTTTAATACTAAATATATATATTTTTATATTAGTTTAGTTTTTTAACTTCATAATTATTTATTATAGCTTTATAATTTGTGCTTGTTATTACTATATATAATTTAAGCTATAGATAATACTAATACTAAGACTAAATTACTTAAACTTATTATTATTATATACTATTTATATAACTTATAAGTACTTATAGTATTACAGTTTAATATAAGTTTTTAAAGTTAGTTTAGTAAAAAGTTTACTAAAAAACCTTTTTTTTACTTTTAACTACTTAAAGTTATTATATATAGTAAATATACGTAGCTTTTATTACTACACTATAAAAATAATATATAGGTTTTTTTAATATAGTAAGTATAAATATAACTTATATTAAATTTTTAGTAATAATATAAAGTTATATAGTAACTTGCTTACATAATTATTTTAATAATATAAAAATATAATAAAGTAATAATCTAACTAATTTATTATATAACAAATTCTAGAAAGTTGCTTTAAAATAAAAAGATAAGTATAAAAAAAAAACTATCTAAAAGCTAAAAAGGATATCTTTTATATAGTAAATTCTTTACTTATAATTTATTAACTACTTAAAGCTATTATAGCTGCTTAGCTTTTATTAATTTTAATTATTTATATTATATTTATATTTATACATGTAAGACGTTACATTTTCTTTATTACTAACTTTATTAATTACTTTAATAATATTAGCTAAAAGCTTTACTTTTTGCCTAGTTTTATAAAGTATTTACTCTATTTTCTGTTTAGTATTAAGTTTCTGTACGTATTTTTTTTACTAATATTTAGTAATTTTTTTTTAGTTAGTTTATTACTTTCTGCTTGTAATTATTATCTATAATAAACTCTTACTTATTACTAACCATAATATTTACTATTTTTATTATAATAATAATAAGGTACTATAATTAGCTTTTATAAATACTATAAAGAATTATAATATAGTCTAATTATTTTTATAGTTATTTTTATATAAATTATATAAATTTATGTTTCTTTTATAAAACTAGTAAAAGTTATAAAGTTAATATATAAAAAATAAAACTACATAATATTAAAAAATAATAAAGTATAAATAAAATTAGTAACTATAATAATAGTATATAATATAAAGTAAATTATAAAACGTAGCTTATAAAGCTATATATAAAAGCTATAAATAAAATATATATAAAATTCTAAAAATAAAAAAGTTTATATAGTTTATGTAAAAGCTTTATATAGTACTTAATTTAAATAAATTTAAAAATAATAGTTTCCATAAAACTGTATTATAATAATAAGAATATTAAGTTAATATAGTTATTTAATATATTAGAAATTTTAATACCTGCTATTACTTAATAGAAATTATTATTTAATAGTTTTTTTAATTAAGTAATTAAATTAATTTTATATAGTTTAGTATTAATAGCTAGTTTATAAAATTTAGTAAAGTAAGTAATAAAACTTTTCTATTCTTAATAAAATAAATTAAGCTTATTTAAAATAGTAAGTTTTCTATTTAGATTTCTATATATAGCTTATAGTAAAGTAATTAATTATTTTACTAAGTATATATTCTTATTTATAAAAGAATTTATAAGTATTTTTAGGTTTTTTTCTAGCCTTAAATATATATATAAAAGTTAAGAGTATTTAGTAAAATATTAGTTAGTATTATTTTTAAGCTTATAGTAAAGTTACTTAATAAAAATATATAAATTCTTTTATTTTTTAGTAAACATTAAAAAGTTAAGTAAGTAGTTAAATTTTATTATTATTAATAGTATAATAGGTTCTAGTATAATAATTAATCTCATATTCCTAACTATAACTTAAAAAATTTAGAAATAGGTACTAGTTATAGTTATAAATAAAATTAAAGTTATAAAACTTAAACTACTTTTAAATAAACTAGTAACAAAAACTAAACTTTTTTTAATAGAAGAAATAATAATAATAAAAATTAAATTAATAAATACTTACTTTATTTTATTAAGCTTAGTATAAAAAGCTTTTATATTTTTTTTTATATTAGGCTTTTTATTTTATTAATATATTTATTAGCAATTTATTACTTGCCTTTAAAGTTACAAGTTAAGAAGTAAAGTTTTTAAGAATTTTAGTAAAATTTAGATTATTTATTATAAGAAATTAGTAAAAACGTAATGTAATATTATAATAATACTATAAATAAAAAGTTAAGTACTTAATAAAAAGCTTTAATTAATTACTAAGTATAGTACTAAATAATAATTTAAAC
This sequence comes from Zopfia rhizophila CBS 207.26, assembly GCA_010093925.1. Taxonomy (NCBI): domain Eukaryota; kingdom Fungi; phylum Ascomycota; class Dothideomycetes; family Zopfiaceae; genus Zopfia; species Zopfia rhizophila. The sequence goes on from ML994619.1 coordinate 1,230,874, forward strand.
CATTATGTAAAAAAAAAAAAGAATATAATAAGTTATAAACTAAAATATTTAAAGTAAAAACTTATATACTAGTATAAAACTAATATATAAACATATAATATAAAAAAAAGCTTATAAAAAAAACTTTTTTAAAAGACTTTTATATTATAAATAGTTACTATAATAAGGTATTAGTATATAAAAAAAGCTAATAATGTACTAAGTTTGTTTAAATAAAAAGGGGCTACTAATTAAAAAACTATATAACGTATTCAATAAGTGAGTGACTTGGACAAGCGAGCGGCTCACCTCACTAAGAAAACGCGACCCACAAACTTTCAAGCGCGATGCATCAACGAAACAACACTCAATCAATCTATAACGAAAGAAGGCTATCCTTAGCCATATCAGCAATTAAAAAAGGCCAACTACGAAGTGGGCGACAAGCTGCAGCAGTATATAATGTCTCCCAAACATCACTAAGACGACGACTTGCTGGAACTACCTTTCGACGCGATTACGAGCCCAATTCAAAGAAGCTCACTAAGCTAGAAGAATCAGTTATTATTCAACACGTACTCGACCTAGATTCACGAGGATTTCCCCCCCAGGCTCGGTGCTGTAAGAGATATGGCTAATCAACTGCTTACTACGCGCTCTGATAGCAAGGTTAGTATCAAGTAGCTAGAGAACTTTATACGGCGAACTCCAGAAGTCAAAACAGTATACAATCGAAGGTACGACTACCAGAGAGCTTTATGTAAGGATCCTGAGATTATCAAGCCTTAGTTCGACCGCGTACAGCGTACGATTGAGAAGTACGGCATCACTAAAGAAGACATTTACAACTTTAACGAAAGTAGCTTCTAAATGGGCGTTATTTCAGGCGGCAAGGTTGTTACAGGCTCTGACAGACGTAATCAGCGTAAAGCAGTGCAGCCAGGTAATCGCGAGTGGGTTACGGTTATCTAGGGTATCAACGCTCAAGGATAGGCGATTCCACCATTCATCATCTTTACAGGAACGTACCACCTTTCTGCATGGTACGAGGGCAACGATATACCATCAGATTAGGTTATTTCATTAAGCGACAATGGCTGGACAAATAACGAGCTTGGTATTAAGTGGCTACAGCACTTTAACAAGCATACAAAGGGTCGTACAGCAGGCGTCTATCGTCTGCTAATAATCAATGGCCATGAGAGCCACAATTCGCTTGAATTTCAGCAGCTTTACAAAGAGGGGAACATTATTACGCTCTGCATGCCATCTCATTCGTCGCATCTACTTCAGCCACTTGATGTAGGCTGTTTTTCGCCTTTGAATGATGCGTACAGACGCCAAGTTGAAGATCTTATCCGCAACCACATCTACCACGTCACGAAGCTTGAGTTCCTACCAGCGTTCAAAGCAGCTTATTAAGAGACAATTACAGAAAGCAATATTCGCGCAGGTTTTCAAGGCGCTGGCTTAGTTCCATTCAACCCAGATACTGTACTTTCAAAGCTTGATGTTCAGCTTCGGACACCATCTCCACCTACAGAAGAAGACCCCATTTGGGAATCAAAAACACCCAAAACTGCTGCTGAATTAGGGTCTCAAAAGGCTTTAATTCATAATCAGATTCAGCAGCATCAAAACAGTTCACCTACCCACATTCTTGAGTCGATTCATCGGCTTGCAAAGGGTGCTGAGCTGATGATGCATGAAGCTGTATTGCTTCGCTCAGAGGTCACCAAGCTTCAGAAGGCAAATGAGGCTGCAACACAACGCAAGAAGCGCCAAAAAAAGCGGATTCAGAAGCAAGGGACGTTAACAAAAGAAGAGGGCCTAAAGATAATTGCTCAAGCCAACGTTGATGCGCAGATTGAGGGCGAAACGCGCCAGAGTAAGAGGTGCACAAAGGTTGACGCGCCAAAGCAAAGGCGCTGTAGGCGCTGTAAAGAGACTAGGCACACTTCAAGAACTTATAAAAAGGCTGAAGAATAGGATAGCTATTTACTAGTCAAATATTATAGCAATAGCTCCTAGTATTAAGTTATGGCTTGTCTGTAAAGTGGTCGAAACTTGATGAGGTGAGCCACTCGCTTATCCAAGTCACTCACTTATCAAATACGTTATACTTATTTTATACTTTAAAGAATTTTACTAAATATTTTAATAAAAAGAACTTAAAAAAAGGTAAAAAAAGAAAATATTTTAAATATAATTTTACCTAAATGTTTCTAAATAATAAAAAGTATTAGTAATAATATAATTATAAAGTATATAGTATAGTTTTATAAAACTTTATAACTATTTAAAATATAAATTTAATATTAAGAATTAATTATAGTAAGTAGTTTTATTTAAAAGTTTTTTTATATATTGCCTAGATAGTATTTAAACTATTTCTAAAATTCTTATATTTTTAAAAGAATTGCCTTAAAAGGCCTATTTATTTAAAAGGTTATAATAATAATATTTATATACTTTAAAAACTGTTTTTAAAACTCTTTGTATTTTAGAAAATAATTTCTAAATTAAGATTATAACTAGAACTCTATTTTTTCTAAGAATTTAGTTTAACTAAAAAGTTATTACTAAAACTTTATAAATTTTAAAAAAGTATTACTAAAATAAAATTATAACTAAAACTTTAATTCTTTTAAAAACTTAGCATAACTAAAAAGTTATTACTAAAATACTATAAAATTTTAAAAAATACTATTAAAATAAGATTATAACTAGAATCTTAATTTTCTTAAAAATTTAATATAACTAAAAAGTTATTACTAGAACTCTATAGGTTTTAAGAAAGTACTACTAAAATAGAATTATAACTAAAACTATTATATTTTTAAAATAACTATATTTTTAATATAACTATATTTTTAAAATAACTATATTTTTAATATAACTATATTTCTAAAATAACTATATTTTTAAAATAACTATATTTTTAATATAACTATATTTCTAAAATAACTATATTTTTAGTATAACTATATTTTTAGTATAACTATATTTTTAGTATAACTATATTTTTAGTATAATAACTATATTTTTAGTATAACTATATTTTTTATAACTATATTTTTAGTATAACTATATTTTTAGTATAACTATATTTTTAGTATAACTATATTTTTAGTATAATTATATTCTTAGAATAAGTATATTTCTAAAATAAGTATATTTCTAAAATAGCTATATTTTTAAAATAGTTATATTTTTAAATAGCTATATTTTTAAAATAGCTATATTTTCTAAATTTTACTCTATTCTTAACTATAATAGAATAGATTTATTTTAACTACTTAGCTTTAAAGTAAATTTTTTATAATTACTTACTTTTTATATAGTTTTTAAGTATTTATTTTAAACTAAATATTTTTTACTAAATAGTTTTTTTAGCATATGTTTCTTCTATTAATAAAATAATTAAATTCTAAATATAAAAAACATAATAAAAATATAAAAAGTATAAATTTAAAATAATTTTTAGGTTTTTATTTAAAACTTTAATTATAGTACTTAAATTTAGTTTTTTGTTTTATAATCTTAAACTAAACTCTACTATTTCTAAAAATAGTTAAAAAAAAAAAGAAAATAAAATTATTTATAGTACTTAATAGTAAATATAAATAGTATAAATTATAAATTAAATTTACTTTTATTAACTATAGTTATTTAAAAGTAAAGTATAGTATTATTATTCATTTATAAAATTTTACTTACTAAATTTAAATTATATAAATTAGTAAAAAGTACTATGTTTAACTATAAGTATATAAACTTTATAACTAAATAATTTTAATAATTATTATATTTTATTTAATTATTATTTTTATAATTTTTTTATAACTACTATACTTTATAAAAAGTTTTATATAATTAATTAGCTTTTACTATTTTTTTACTTTACTTAAAATAGTAAACTAATTTTAATTTTAAGTTAACTTATTTATTAGTAACTTTATTTTTAGGTTATACTAATTTAGGCCTAAAACTAAGTTTTATAAAGTATTTAAACTTTAGATATTTAGTTAAAAGTTTAGTTTTTAAGCTTTAAGTTTTAAAACTAAAATTAACTAATATATATAGCTTTTTACAAACTACTAGTTTTTCTATTATATATTTTTATAGCTAGTTTTTACTACTTTTTTTATTTTATTTTTTATATAAGTAATAGCTATAAAAAAGGCAATTTAATATAATATTTATTTTAGGTTAATATAAGTAAAGTTTAAAAATTTTACTTAACTCTACTTATATTAACTTAAAATAAAATAGTGTGTTTTTAAGTAATAGCTAATTTACTAAATATAGATATAATCTTTAAAATTTATATATAGCTTTTTTATACTACTAGCCTAAAAATAGATTTCTAATATTAATTTATTTTTAATATTAACTTACTTTTAATATTAACTTACTTTTAGTATTAACTTGTTTTTAATATTAACTTATTTTAGATATTAACTTATTTCTAATATTATTTTACTTCTAATATCAACTTGCTAATTTATAAAAATTAAATAAAATCTTTAAAGTAAAAATAGACTCTATAATAGTACTAGCGTAAATAAAGTTTAATAGAAATTTTAAACTCTATTCATACTAGTCTAAAATAGGTCTAAACCTCATTTTGTGTAACATATTTACTTAAATCGTTGTTTATGAAAACTTAGAGAATCTTGCTAACATCTGTTCTTGTGTAACGAGACACTTTTCATGCTGAGATAAATAAGAGGTACTTTAACTTTAAGCAACTCAAACTTTGTGCACACAATGAATATTGCTGTAAACCTATAAGAATAGTGTGTTATAGCTAATCTTAAATATCCATGATTTCTTTTACCTAAAAAATTACGTTTGCATCGTCGCCTCCGCGCCTGATTTGCACAGCGCCTTCTTTCATGATGTACCACACTTTCCTCCTCGCAGCACCACCATCAAGCTCTTCCCGCTTCAAATTCTCGCAAAAGGGCCTTATCCAAGCGTCAGAACCTTCTCTGATAGTAGGAAGTCATCATCAGCCTTGTGCGCTCTGCGGGGCGCAACTTCATGCAGGGTCGCCAGGCCAATCAGTACCTCAGGCAGAAGCGAGTCACTAATCCTGGCTAATGCGAGATGACCCCGCATATCTAACCTCATTAATCGCGTGTAAATGTTGTGCTGACTGTTAGACCTGTGGCTGTGCGGCGCCTTCGCCAAGCGCTCGGAATATCGTTAAATCCGAGTCGGGATTGGGAGCGGTGCTAAGATTCAGTCGGCTAACGCGTTTCCAGCATCGAAACCAGCTTCGACACAGCCATCCTACAACTTCGAGATGCGGTCCAACGCACAGCGATACCTACTTTCGTAACATGGAGACATATCATTACGTCTCCCTCAAGCTCCGAAAGCCGCCGTTGCTCTCTCCGCTGACCGAACGAAAGGCCTGATCAAGCCCACTACGTCCTCATGCTTCTCGAGCCCACCATAGCCGATTCCTAGTCCAAGCAGCAGCCGAGATCAAGTCTCAGCTTGTTGAAGGGCAATACGATGAGATAGGAGAAGTATAAGATAAGATAGTGTGGGCCGGCCCTGGAAATCGAAGCCTGCGCTTCGGCAACTGGTTTGAGTGTCAACAGCAACGCCGTCGCAAGAACATACGAAGGTGGCAAGGCTCGGCATGTTTTGGTGATACAGCTGTCACACGGTCATACAACGAACGGCTCCTTACATGAGCACTGCAATCTTTAGTTTTGTGGAGATGTGCTTCAGTTTGACCTCTGAGGGTTATGAGGAGGTTGGATCGTTTATGTTTGTGAGGGCCGAGTACGGTAGAGCAGAGATGCGATGGTGGCTATGCTTGGTAAGGCACTACGCTATCTAGGGCTGCATGCCGCCCTCTGTCATTGGCAACGATCCTTATATCTCTTCGCAATGCCATCCATTCCAGACGATCATGGCAAGTTCATGGCCAAAGCGGGTCGGCCGTCCTCCCTGCTAGCGTGACCGAGGCGTTCGTCTGCTTCTGAAAAGGCATCCGTGCGATTGTAGTTTCACGATTGCCCATTAGAGATGCGTATAAGGAGGCTTATATTGCACCAAACCGACTTCATCGGTTCGAGGAAATCCTCAATGAACACGTCTCATGTATCGGCGAAGCACTTTCGGATGAGCATGGTTACACCGCTGACTACGAGTACAGCCCGCGACCGCCAGGTGCGACAATACATCTCATTAATCCCATCCGCTTCTCGATCCTCCTTGGCGCGTGCAATCCTCTCTGCTACTGGTCCCTTCTACCGGCATACCTTCACAAGTGCCGTCACATTCCGGCTGACCGTCGATTTCTAACGCGTATTCCTCGGAAGAAGAGCGCATACAACACACCCTCACGTGTGCATACGAACAACTTCAATTCTACCGAACAAATTGCGTTTGGTATCGAACCGGGATATTTACCGTCTTTTGTTTTCCTCTTTCTCTACCACTTTGTTCTCATTCTGTCGGGCTTCAACTTCTGGATTTATTGGATAAAACATCATCCTGCGGACTTACAGAATGCTTCAGTGCCCCTCTTCACTGTCATCATGCTTATCGGAACATTTTGGGCATTGTTTGGGAAATGAATGGGTGCTTCTTAAGGCAACCTTTCCTACTCTATGATATGATATCGTAACCTCTTCTCTGACTTAGATACGTCGGATGGCGCATATAGTTTCTTGCTCTGTGTTACTGTCCATACTTATGTGTTCTAAATTAGTTGACAGCTAGGTTAAAAAATTGTACGAAGGAAGGTACTTAAGGGTTACTCAAGGTAGTGGTAGCCTAGTGTTAATCTACCGGCGTGGCGGTATTGACACCGGTGGTACTTGGCCACCAGTGGCAGAAAGAATAGCCGATCCGCACTTGCCATTACCTTGCCATAAACGTCCGGAATGGATGGCGGTGCGAGGAGATATAATGATTATCGCCGATGACAGAGGATGGCATGCAGCCCTAGATAGCGTAGTACCTTGCCGTGCGACAGCTATATAACCAAAATATCTATCCTCACATAACTTATTAATTTTTTAAAAAAAACTTATAAATATTACTACTTTATAACTTTTATTTTTATTTGTATTACTAGGCTTTAAAGAATTAATAGAACTTAAAAGATTTTAAAAATAATTTTTATGTATAAATCCTAGCTATACTCTTCAATTTTTCTATAAAATAAAAATAATAATATAAAGAAAACTATTACAGCTAAGCGGTTTCTGTTTTCACCCTAAGAAGTGTAATACGACCTGATGAATGCCCTATGCAAACTATGTCTTTGTCAACGGTAGAGCAAGCCGGTCGATAATGAGAAGGAAGCCACAACATCTGTTGTTGGTCTAAGGAGACCCATTGGTCTTGTACGAAGACATAAGACGACTGGATCCTTTGAGATGAAGACGATGGAGTAGGTGAAGACAAAGGGATGTCTCCTCCATCTGAATGAAGATAATGCCCGTCCGGCGAAAAGGTAATAACGCTGACCATGCCGCCATGGCCCTCCAGTACGATGCGGTACGACCCCGTCGCGACTTCCCACACCCGCACCGTCTCGTCGTCTGAGGCCGACGCGACCAGCTTCCCGTCCGGTGAGAAGGCGACGGCATTAACCAAGTCGCCATGGCCCTTAAGCACGCTGCGGCACGACCCCGTGGCGACTTCCCACACCCGCACCGTCTCGTCGTCTGAGGCCGACGCGACCAGCTGCCCATCTGGCGAGAAGGCGACGGCATTGACTGAGTCGCCATGGCCCTCGAGCACACTGCGGCACAACCCCGTGGCGACTTCCCACACCCGCACTGTGTCGTCGTCTGAGGCCGACGCGACCAGCTTCCCGTCCGGTGAGAAGACGATGGCGTTGACCCAGTCGCCATGGCCCTTGAGCACGCTGCGGCACGACCCCGTGGCGACTTCCCACACCCGCACCGTCTTGTCGCCTGAGGCCGACGCGACCAGCTGCCCGCCCGGCAAGAAGGCAATGGCCGTGACCAGGTCGTTATGGCCCTTAAGAACGCTGCGGCACGACCCCGTGTCGACTTCCCACACCCGCACCGTTTTGTCGTCTGAGGCCGACGCGACCAGCTGCCCATCCGGCAAGAAGGCAACGTCCGTGACCGGGCCGCCATGGCCCTTGAGTATACTGCGGCACGACCCCGTGGCGACTTCCCACAACCGCACCCTCTTGTCATCTGAGGCCGACGCGACTAGTTGCCCGTCCGGCGATAAGGCGACAGCGTTGACCGGGCCGCCATGGCCCTCGAGCACGTTGCGATACAACCCCATCGCGACTTCCCACACCTGCACCGTCTCGTCGTCTGAGGCCGACGCGACCAGCTTCCCGTCCGGTGAGAAGGCGACGGCATTAACCAAGTCGCCATGGCCCTTAAGCACGCTGCGGCACGACCCCGTGGCGACTTCCCACACCCGCACCGTCTCGTCGTCTGAGGCCGACGCGACCAGCTGCCCATCTGGCGAGAAGGCGACGGCGTTGACTGAGTCGCCATGGCCTTTGAGCACGCTGCGGCACCATCCCGTCGCTACTTCCCACATTCGCACCCTCTTGTCATCTGAGGCCGAGGCGACTAGCTGCCCGTCCGGTGAGAAGGCGACGGCGTTGACTGAGTCGCCATGGCCCTCGAGCACGCTGCGGCACGACCCCATCGCGACTTCCCACACCCGCACCGTCTCGTCGTTTGAGGCCGACGCGACTAGCTGCCCGTCCGGTGAGAAGGTGACGGCGTTCACCGAGTTGTCGTGGCCCTTGAGCACACTGCGGCATGACCCCGTCGCGACTTCCCACACCTGCACCGTCTCGTCGTTTGAGGCCGACGCGACTAGCTGCCCGTCCGGTGAGAAGGCGACGGCTTTGACCGAGTCGCCATGGCCCTCGAGCACGTTGCGGCACGACCCCGTGGCGACTTCCCACACCCGCACCGTTTTGTCGTTTGAGGCCGACGCGACTAGTTGCCCGTCCGGTGAGAAGGCGACGGCTTTGACCGAGTCGCCATGGCCCTCGAGCACGCTGCGGCACGACCCTGTTGCGGCTTCCCACATCCGCACCGTGTCATCGTTTGAGGCCGAGGCGACCAGCTGCCCATCCGGTGAGAAGGCGACGGCGTTGACTGAGTCTCCATGGCCCTCGAGCACACTGCGGCAGGCATCCCAGTCATTTGCCCTCTTTGACAACATTTTAATACCCCCAAGAAATTCGTCCACGAAAGTTTTTCGTATAATACTCGCCTCTGGGGCAAAAAGAAGCGCTGAAGAATATATCTGCAGAGGAGCTTCTTCAAGTATATAACGGAATCGCAGTGTGAATCGTCGCGCATCTTGGAGGAACCGAGAGAAAGGACTGTCCAATAACTGTAAGACAAATTAGTTGTGCACGTTACAGTAAAGTGATGGAAGCCTTACATCGGCCAGCGCATAGAGCGTCTCAAGCAAGTGCATACATTTGTTTGTTTCTCCGACCAGACTCATCGCTTCAAGCCAGTGGAGAAGGTGCTTCTGGAGGAATATATCTATAGAGTCCCCGTCGCTAACATGACGCTGGCTCTGTTTAAGGTGATACACCCAATAACGGCAAGCGTACTGCAACTCGGGTGACAGATGGCTCGTGATCCTCACTTCATCGATTTCGCTCCTCGAACTCCCAGGCTGTAAGCCGCACATATTCCGTCGCAACCCACCCGGGCTGGACATGATTTCAAGGCAATGAGACGCTAGCCTCTCGTGTCTCGCTCTCTCATCCACCCAGAACGGGCTCTTCTCCTTCTCCGCATCGACGAGGAATTCACGAAAGGATAGGTGCAGAAGGCGTACAGGCGCATCGTCCCGGTCAGGTATGCTTAGAACAGAGTGTAATGAGTCCAGCCTGCAATGAACATCTTCCTTGGATATGCGGAGGAGACGAGCAAGCGACGCAACTGAAAGTGGAGCCTCTAAAACAACTATACTCCCAACTATTTCCCGGAATTCGGTCGCCCATCTCTCTTTGTCTTCCTTGTCCTCTTCGTCAAACAGCTGGTTTAGGATAGGGAGATAGACCGCGTCGAATTTAGAGGCTTTGACCTTCTGATACTCCAAAACGATCTCTAGGCGCTTTGTAGGATTGCCCCGCCAATCACCAATGTACCGACACGCGGTAGCAGCGAAGATGAACAGTGGGATTGCTTGTTTGACCAGGGCGTCGACTTGATCCCTGCTAGGCCAATTTGAACGGAGCGCGCGCTGCTGTTGTATTTGTCCCAGTTCATGCTCGAAATAGACGCGTATGTCGTGTTGGATTGTCTGTTTCGCGACCTCTTGCAGGATCAGGCCCTCATACGTGCCGTCAGGCATTTGCTTGAATCCAAGGCGGATATGTAGCTCCGGTCTGCTTGTGACCAAAATCCTTAACGACACCGGTTCAAGGTCCATCTTTCTCGAAAGGAGCTTAAGGATTGCTCGGATATCCTTGTCTTGCTCGCACTCATCCAACGCGTCTATTACAATGAGAAGCACTAAGGCTGGAAGATTTACCACTTCTGAGAGTGGCTGGAGGATCAGCTTCTCGAATTGATCCTTCAAGGCCTTCTCAGATATGTCTGGATCGGCATCGATCGCTTTCTTGATCCCGGGTCTAATTTCGGGTACGCGAACAGCCAGCTGAGTAGCGACTGTGGTGAAGAATCGCGCGGCATTGCCACGCTCTCCCTCGCCTCTTTTGAAGAAGAAGCTGGCTCCTAGTCGTCGTTGGTCGGCGAATGTCCGGGCAACTGTACGGGCAATCGTAGATTTTCCCGTGCCTGCCGCACCGTTCAGCCAGAATATAGGTTTGCCGTTCTTGTCGTTCGCCCATTCTTGTATGTGACGCAGCAACTCGGTGCGGGTGTTTGGAAGGCACGTCGAGTTATGTTCTTCCATGTGGGAGTCGAGGGAAGCGCCTTTAGCGGTAGGCAGTTTGACCACATCGATCTTCGACAAAAGCGTGTCAGTTTTATTATCGACGAGGTTTAATTTTCGATCGACGCTAAGGATAAGCCCTCTAATACAGATTTACCGTTAGACTTCGCTTGCACTGTCAAATGCATATGACTTACGTTTGATCGACTTGAAGCGCAAGGCTGAAAGTCTGCTCGTACTGCTCAAGACTAACAACCATCTTCTCCACCTGCTTGCTAGTGAAGGGCCATTTCAGGGCTCGGAAACCAACTCGCCGCATCACTTTATGACCTCGGCCAGGGGTGAGTTGCGCCTGGAGCTCTTCCAACTGCTGATGACATTCTTTCAGTGGATTTTGGAACTTGCGTGTAGTGGAGAGCTGCGATTTGTCCTGCTTCTCCAAGAGCTTTTGAACCTCTTCAAGAACATTCTGGATATCGGTAACTTTCTTTTGGAGCCGTACAATGTCCCGCTTTGCGTCCTTGACGGCGAGTGAGTACTGAAAGCAGAGCAACGCGACTTTGGCGGCTATGTCGACGACAGCTATTATGCTTGCCGCTGCCGAAAGGCCGTCCATGATGCGACGACACGCGAACAGGGTTGCGAACGACGTGGTAGATCTGCAAGAGCTCGTCCGCTAGCTCGTAAGGTGGTATTGCCCACATTTGAGTATAAGAGGTGGTGCTGTTCATCATGAGCTCCACGAGACTGAGAAAGCCAGATGTGGCTACATGCTGCAGTGAGAAACATCAGAACGGGGGTCCAGGCAGTACGGAAATATGCTTTGCCGAGCTTCGGCCCCCCTTCCCCCCCCAATCCACGCTAGCAGGGAATTGTTGCGGTAGCGGGGTTGCCAGGAACGCCTGAGTTACTAATGGGTAATATAAGAATCCACAAGAGCGTGGTGAGACCAGAACTGGGGAGAGAAAGACCCAGAATAATCTGGTAGTGACGCTCAGTCGCGGGATCCCCACATTACGCCATCCTCACATTACGCTATATACTGGAGCTCTGCTCTACCTTACCCAGCCCTCGTAAACATGAACGATCCGAACTCTTCACGACCTTCAAAGGTCAACTTGAAGCACCTCTCCACGACTCTAAAGATTGCAGTGCTCATATAAGGAGCCGTTCGTAGTTTGACCGTGCGCCAGCTCTATCACCAAAATATTCAGAGTCTTTCCCACCCTCGTATGTGCTTGCAACGACGGGCGTTCTACCAGCGAAACTCAACCCACTTGCCGAAGCGCAGGCTTTGATTTCCGGGGTCGCCGCACTCTATCTTATCTTATACCTCTCCTATTTCATCGCATTCCCCTTCAACGAGCCGAGACTAGATCTCGGCTGCTGCTTGGTCTAGGAATCGGCTATGGTGGGCTCGAGAGGCATAAGGACGTGGTGGGCTTGATCAGGTCTTTCGTTCGGTTAGCGGAGAGAACAACGGCGGCTTTCGGAGCTTGAGGGCGAGGTGATAGTGTAGAGCTGTGTCTCGTCGGAAGCTATCGAGGTCATCGTGCGTTGGGCCGCATCTCGAAATTGTACGATGGCTGTGTCGAGCAGTTGAGACGCTGAGACGCGTTAGCTGACCGACAAGCGTCGGGGCCGTCTGAGTCTTGGCAATGCTCCCAATCCCGAGTCGGATTCACGATATCCCGTAGCGCTTGGCAAGGCGCCGCACAGCCACGGGTCTGAGGTGGGATGTGCGGGGTCATCTTACATTAGCCAGGATCGGTGATTCGCTTCCGCTGGAAGTACTAATTGGCGTGGCGACTCTGCATGAAGTTGCGCCCCGCAGCGAGCATAGGGCTGATGATGATTTCCTAGCATTAGAGAGAGATTCTGAGGCTCAGACAAGGCCGTTTTATAAAAATTCGGAGTAATAAAGGCTTGACGTTGGCGCTGTAGGGAGAGAAGTCTATTACACTATAAAAAAAGACTCTTTACAAATCAGGTGCGGAGACGACGATGCAAACGTAATTTTTAGAAAAAAGTAGATTATAGACATTCAGAATTAGCTATAGCAGATTATTTTTATTGAATTATAGCAATATTTATTATACGCATGGGTTTTCCAGTTACTAAAAATTAAAATACCTCTTATTTATCTTAGCATATAGGGTGTCTTGCCACGTAAAAAGGCACATTAATCTTTTTAAATTTAACTATTCCGTAATAGTATTAGTGTAAATAGAGTTATAAGTATTTTAATAACTTTATTTACACTAGTCTAAAATAGGCTTAAACTAAAAATAAATAGATTTTCTAAAGTTTACTTTTAGAAAAACGTTGCTAATTTAGTACTAAAAATAAAATATTAATAAACTTTAAAAATGTTATGAGTTGCCTTAACTTATTGATAGCCTTAAGTTTAATAAAATAAAGTTTATACTTTATCACAAAGTAGAAAGAGGATATATAATAGATTTAATAAGATAATATTAAACTATTTCACTTAAGTTTAAGTCTTAACTTAGAGAAAAGATCTCGATTTTAGAGTAACTATAAAGAATTCAAAATATCTTAAAGCTAGTTTATGCCTTATATTTATAGAAAATCCTTCATGCGTATATTATATACCTCTATATAGTATATTAAATACTACTAGAAAAGATAAAAATAATAAGTTCCTTATCTATTTTATCTATTTTATCTATTAAGATCCTGTCCTAGTTACGTGCGTAACTACTTCTAATTTACTAGTATAATTCTATATTTCTATTCTTACTTTTTAGCTTATATTTTAGCCTGTGCTAAAGCGTTTTATACGTGTTTATAATTCTTTCTTTCTAGCTTAAATATATATTTCTATTCTAAAGCTTTATTAGCTATTATTACTAGTTCTTTTAGTTTCTTAAATATAGTTACCTTATTATTACCGTCTATAATACTATCCCCTTTTTTTAAGTCTTTATCTTGGAAGATAGTTTCTTTCTTTTATAAATAGTATAAAGACAATAGGTTTTCTGGCTTGTGCTCTAAACTATAAGATTTTTAACTTCCTTTTTATTTTATCTAGTATTTAAATAATAATATGTTTTAAGTTATCTCTAATACGTGCTTACTGTTTAGTTTCTTAAATCTATAATAAACTCTATTATATACTGTTACTGTGTTCCTGCTGTTATAATAATATTCTTTAATATCTAGTAAATCTAGCTTCTAGCTATTATTCTAAATGCATTAATTATAATATAAAGTATAATCTTATTATAATTTAACCTAAGTAAAATTATTTTAATTGTGATAAGAAGAAATTATAAGAGTAACTTTACTATACTTAAAAGAAAATAGTAGCTATTTATTTTTATAAGTTACACCTTTATTAGTAGCTAGCTTAAATAGATTTTTTAAAAAAAAAAATATTCCAGCATAAGCTTACCTTAATTAATAAAGTTTATATAATAAAAAAGAAAAAGTAAAACTATTAGAGTTAATCTAGTATACTACTACCCGCAGCATCCAGTATCGCCTTATTTTTTTTCTTAAGTTTTAAGTAAAATATTTTCTATTTCTTTTACTTATTAGACTCCGCTTTAGAGTAAGCCTTTACTACTTTTTTTAATAGTATTAGTTAATTAGCTCTAAACTATTTTTTAAGTTCCTAACTAGCTCTTAAGTGTCGTCTTTAGGTCTATATTTTTTTTTATTTAACTAAGTACTTCTACTAATAACTAAACCGTTAGTAGTCTAAAATTTATTAGACTTTATACTTAGTATAATCTTTCTTAAGCTTAAGCTTTATCTAAAGTTTAGTATTATATAATACTAGTTCTAATTTAGAGACATAGAAAACTAGGTGAATTCTTATATCTTTAGGTAATTATAGTTCGTAATTTACAGATCCTATTTATTATTTAATTTTAAATAGTCCTAATTTAACGTGATCTAATTTTTATGATAGTTACTTTATTTCTAAATTTTTCTTTTTTAAGAAAACTTTATTTTCCTCCTTAAAGATTAGTCTCTTAACTTTAGATTTATCTTTAATTTACTTACTAAGATTACCTTTATAGGTAATTTTTTATGTAATTTCTTTATATAGTATTTATAAGTCTTTAACTTTTCTTCTTATAGACTCTAATATTTTATCTAATATTCATAATTCTTAATAAGCTGTAGGCTTATAACTATAGTTTATATAAAATAGTGATTTCCCTATTGTTAATAACTTTACAGAGTTATATACAAACTCAGCTATTAGTAATAGATTAATCTAATTATCTTATAGTTCATTAACATACATTTATAGGTATTATTCTAATATTTAATTTATCTATTCTATTTATTTATCTATTTATAAATGAAATACTATTAAGAGGCGGTGCTCAGCCCCTAACTGTTTTATAAATATTTTTTAGAATATTAATATAAATAACTTATCTTAGTCTGTAATAAATTCTTATAGTATCCTATATTATATAATTAGTATTTTAATTAATAATAACACTAGTTTATCTGTTTTTATTTCTGTATAGATTAGTTTAAAGTAAGCGTACTTTATTAGTCTATTAATAATAACCAGTATCATGTCATACTATTAACCTATTAAGATAGTAATTATTAGTATTCTTATAATAAAATCTATTATAACTAATTCCTATAGTCTATTTAGTAAAGGTATTAGTTATATAAGTCTATACTCTTTATATCTTAATACTTTATTTTTTTTATATTTAATGTATTCTAAAAGAATTTTCCTAACCTTATTTTAAATTCCTAGAATTTAGAAGTGCCTGTTAATCTATTCTATAATCTTCTTAACTCCTTAATATCCGTATATTTTAGCTAAATATTAGTTCTTAATTAGCTCTATTTATAATTTATCTAGTATATAAATTATTTCTTAGTCTAAATTCTAGAGTAGTCGTTTATTATTAAATTCCCTTATTTATTTTTTCTAGGTGTTTTTGATAATGACTATTGATTTAATATCTATTTACAAGCTTCCTAAAGATCTGTCTTATTTTTTCTTAAGTATTATATTATATATCTTTAGTATATTTTTTATATAGTTTATTTATTAACTAAGTATATTAGCCGCAGTGTTTTCTCTTTCTAATTTATAAAATATCTGAAAATCGAAAGTTAATAGTATCTTCTATTATCTGACTTATCATTAATTTAACTTTTTTATTATCATAAATACCGTTAGATTCTTATAATCTAAATATATAATAATTTATTACTTAGTTTCTTCTAAGTAATATTTTCATTTCTTAAATACTTAAACTATTACTAATAATTTCTTATTATAAATATCATAGTTTAACTTAATAGTTGTAAGTTTATAAGATAAGAAGTCTACTAGATGTTTTTATTTATTATTTTATATTTATAAAAGAATAGCTTCTATAGCTCTATCTAATGCGTTTATATATATCTCTATTTAAAGTCCTAAATTAAATATTTTTAATATTAGTGGTTCCTTGAATTTCTCTTTTAATTTTTTAAAAGCTTTATTTTCTTTTTTTATTTACTTAAATTATTAATTTTTCTTAAGCAATTCCGTTAAGGGTGCTGTAATTTTTAAATAATTCTTAATAAATTACTTACAGAATTCTGTGAATTTAAGGAAAGAATATACTTCTTTTGTATTTATTAGTATTAGCTATAATAGAATATCTTTAGCTTTATCTAGGTTAACTACTATTCTATTTCTAGATATAATATATTCTAGAAACTTAACTTCCTTCCTGTAGAACATATATTTTTTTATCTAAATATATAAATTATATTCCTTAAGCTTCTGTAATATTTTCTTAGTATACTTAATATATTCATCTAGCGTCCTATTTATGTATACTAAAATATTATTAAAATATACTAGTACAAAAATGTCTAGATATTCCCTTAGAATATAATTAATAATAGCTTAGAATGTTACTGGTGCGTTAGTAAGTCCTATAGGCATAACTATATATTTATATAATTTATAATTTATTTTAAAAGCTATTAGCCATTCGTGCCCTTTAGCTATTTATATTTAATAATATCTATCTTTAATATTAAACAGACTAAACTATTTGGCTCCTCTAAGTTTATATATAAGTTCTAATATTAAAAGTATTAGATAACAATTCTTAACTGTTGCTTTATTTAATTATTAATAGTCTATATAGAATTATAGTTTTCTGTTTTTCTTTAGTATGAACAGTGCTAGTAATGTAACTTTATTTTTACTTTCTTATAAATACCTCTTTTTAATATTATTATTTAGGTATTATCATAACTCTTCTTGTTACTTAATAGATATTTAATATAATAGTACTGGTTTTAGTTTCTCTCTGTCCTTAAGTATAATCTTATAGTCCTAATTTTTATATTCTAGTATTTAGTTTTCTTGTTCTTTTGTAAACTATTTTCTAAATTCCTTCTAGTATTCATTTAGCATAATAAACGTAGTATTATAAAGAGTTACTTTCTTTATCTATATTATAGCTTTTATTTATTTATAGTAGTTCTTCTTAAGTCCTACAGACTTTATCTTCCAGTTAATTAGTAGATTTTATTATACTAGCTAGTTTTATCCTAATATAAGATCCTTACTACCTAGATCTATAATCTTAATGCGATAGTTATTTATGTAACCTGCTATCTTAATAGTTATATTCTCCATTTCAAGATTAATTAGACCTTCTCTAAATATTACTGAATTATTATCTATATATACTACTCTTACAGGTTCTTCTAGAACTCTAGTTAAGATATAGTATCTCTATATCTATTTATTTAATATAAGTGTCTTACTAGCCCTGCTATCTATAAGTGCTTATATCTAAAAGCTATTAATACATGCGTTTATGTATAGCTTATTCTCGTGTTTTCATCTAAGTTATATATAGTTAAGTACTAACTTCTGTGTTTTGATCTTAAATTAGCCCTCCAGCAGCATAGTCATTACTCACTGGCCTTCTAGTTTTTTGTCTATAGTGTAATTCTAACCGTTAATTACTTCTTTAGTGTTTCTTCCTTAAGTCTATAGATAGGGTATTGTTGGAGTTGGTATTCTTTCTTTAGTAATAATTCGTGTTCCCTTCTAGCTTCTTCTCTATAATCTCGGCACTTCCATCCTAAGAAACATTCCTTTATCGTTAATTTGGCATGTAATTCTATGGCTATCTATTTATCTTAGTGGTGTTCAGCCTAGTGATATCAGCATCCTAGTTAGCACTTATCCCAGTCTAACTGTTTGTGTTTTTCTGTCTTTGGGTCTTGAAGTTCTTCTTCAGAATCCGTATAGATCAGCTCTTGTTCTGTGTTAAGCTCCTGCTTTTATACTATCTGTTTTAATACTTGTTTTGTCTTTAGTTCTTCGACCCTTATGGTGTGAGCTGCCTATCTGCAGTTTCATCCGGTATACGTTTTTTCTCTACATATCCAGCATTTCCGTTATATAAATCTCTCGGCGGCTTCGTTATCTTGTACCTACAAGATAGGTAGGATGGATTTTTCTTCCGGTTTCCTATTCTAGTCCCATCCTAACTCCGGATGTCCAACGGGATGATAATAAGTGGCATAACTCGTAACTAGTGTTAGTATTTATCTGTGGATCTTATTTATCTATATGGCCAGTTTCTGTCTACTAAGTCCTTTGTACTACTTGTTACCAGCTGCCTGTAGTGCTTACCAGCACTTATGCATTCCGTCTCCTAAAGTAATCTCTTAGTGCTTGGTGACATAATATTTCCCTATATAGTACTCTAATCTATAGATCCAGTAATGTCCCCTACTTACTTACTGTCGGATCGTTATAGACATTAGTTCCTTGCCTTCTATAGTCTCTGGATTCTGTTACTGTCTGAATTTCTGGTCTTCTGCTTTAAAGGGTCCTCCCTTTTGTTGAATTATCTCATAGAATTAATTAGCTTCTTTTAAGGAGTTGGCTTAGTATTGTCTAATAGCAGCCCCTTATATGATAGCAATTATATCGCTAGCTGGCGTTGCTAGATGATCCTCAACCTGCTAATATGGTACTTCGTATTCTTATCTAAGATGTGTATAGCTCCCATAAATCCAGCATCGTTCCTTCTGAATTCTTTGTATTATGGTTTCTATCGTTATCTGGTCCTTAGCTGGTTCCACTTAGACCATGGTAATCGTGACTGGTGTCTTGGTCTAGATATAAGCCTGTTTGACGTCCACTACTTGTTGCTTGCATTCTTTGACGAAGTGTCCTTGTTTTCCGTATCTGAGGCATGCCTTGCGCGCATATCGGTCCATTCATTCCTTAGTACGTTTATCTTGTTTTCTTTTGTCAATCCATGCGTTCTTGACTGATACGTGATTAATTTCTATTGCATTATAAGTTCAGGTATCCTTCCTATTCCTTTGTAGTGTATGGATCACCGGCCTAGCATTATTTTTCTTTTCTTGCTTCCTCTGGTACTGGTAGTTGTCGATTGTCACTGCTTGTTTAATGATTCCCAGAAGTGTACTAGGTCGCTTTCCTCGTGAAATCTTATCTTTAATCCTGTCCTTTAGTCCCGTATAGTACATCATAACTAATGGTTGGTCTGTCTAATTAAGTTGTGATTGGATTTACTTAAACTCCGCTGTGTAGTTGGCTGCTGATATTCATTGCTTAAGTCTTTGAAGCTTCTGGATTGCCTCCGTTTCTTCGTCAATCTCGCCGAAGACTACAATCAATTCCTTTTCAAAGCTTTCATAATTTTTGAAGGTTCTCTTAACATCGTTATTACAGTTTGTGAGTCCCGCCGATCCTAAGTTAGGGTCTCCTTTTACTAAATAGTTCTTTGCGAGTGGTTCAAACCATTTCATGGCTTTTCCTGTCATGTTCATGTCGGCTGCCAGGATCCAATCTTAGTCAGTCATGAATGAGAATTAATTGAACTGACAGTATAGGTCTATTACAGCCATAAACGTCTTGAGGTCATCCTGATTTCTGTTGAATTTAGAGGGTGATTAGATCTTTACAGTCCCTTCTCTCTTGTTCTTTGCTGCTTTGACTTATTACTGCATATTGATTATGGCATCACGTAACTTCATGATAGTTGCTTCTTGTTTCTGGATAATCTGCTATGCGCTCTTAGCTCCTCCTGATGTACTTCTAGTAGTAGATAAAGGTCCTGCTATGACTTCTTCTTCGCTGCTACTGTCGCTTGACGAGTAAAGTTCTTATTCGTCCTTATAGGGGGTCGTTATAGACCGTAATTAGAAATTCGTTATTGGAATCAATCCAACGTCCTCTCCTACACTTTGAAAGGGTAGTTATAATGTTACGAGTTGTCTTAACTTAATAGTACGTTTCGCGTTAGCAACTCTGCCCTGACTGATTACTTAATAAGTTTTTAGTCCTTTCCGTATCTGGAACAGATAGCCCTAGGTTTAACAGGATAGAGTTTGTGCTTTATCGCAAGATAGGAAGAGGATGTATAATAGATTTAATAAGATAGTGTTAAACTATTTCACTCAAGTTCAAGTCTCAACTTAGAGAGAAGATCTCGATTTTAGAGTAACTATAAAGAATCCAAAATATCTCGGAGCTAGTCTATGCCTTATATTTATAGAAAATCCTTCATGCGTACATTGTATACCTCTGCGCAGTATATTAGATACTGCTAGAAAAGATAAGAGTGATAAGTCCCTTATCTGCCTTATCTACCTTATCTGCTAAGATCCTGTCCTAGTCACGTGCGTGACTGCTTCTAATCTACTGGCATAGTTCCGTATTTCTGTTTTCACTTCTTAGCTTATACTTTAGCCTGTGCTAAAGCGTCCCGTGCGTGCTTATAATTCTTTCTTTCTAGCTTAAACATACGTTTCTATTTTAAAGCTTTATTAGCTATTATTACCAGTTCCCTTAGCTTCTTAGGTGCAGTTACCTTACTATTACCGTCCGTAACAAAAAAGTAGAATTAGTAGTAAATAATATAAATTATATATCTATTTTCTACTACTTTTATTTTATGTTGCCTAAACTATAAAGTATGTATTCTTTTTTAAATAATTAAAATTACCTTTTAATATATATATAAATAACTATAATTTACATTTTAATAAGCTTTTTACTATATTTTCTTAAGCTACTAGTTTTTATAAAAACTTTTTCTATACTTCTAAAACCTTTTTAATATTATAAAAAGTGTACTTTAAGTTGTAACTAAACTAAGTTATTAAAATAATAAAAGTTTTTTTATTATTAAATATTCTATATTTATACTTTTTTACTTAATTTCTTTAGGTAAATTCTTTTATTAAGTTTAGCTATATTTAATAAATACTTTTAGTAGTATATTTAGCTTCTAGTTAATAGATATTATAGTTTTAATTTATAGAAAAAAGTTAACAGTAAAATTAGCTACTTAAATAAATAAAATAAGCTATTTTTAGTAAAAAAATTTAATAATTATAGCTAGTAGTATATAGTATAAAAAAGTAGTATAATCTAATTCTATATTTTAAACGTACTTACTTAAATTAAAAACTAAGTAATATTTATAAAAGTAAGTACTAGACTGTTTATATAAAGCTTTTTAGAAATTTTAGAAATTACTAATTATTTTTAAATTTATAGCACTTTTTTTCTTTAATTTATTTATATTTATTAATAGTACTTAATATCTTTATTTTAAGCTACAAAAAAGGTAGTAAAGTGTTTTCTATTATATATTTAATTAAAAAGTCTAGTATTTAACTAATTTTAATGTCTTAAGAGTATGTATTAAGTATATATATTAAAAAAGCTAATATTATTTTCTTAGTAAATTTTATATTATTACTAAATATATTATAAACTTATTATATATTATAAAAATACTATAAAAACTTTATATTTAAGTTTTAAAGCTAAAACTATAAGTTAATAAAATACTAATTCTAAAATAAAAAGCTAAAATAAACTATTTTTTACCTAACTTTTTATATTATTATAAACTATTTTAGTACTATTTCTATATTTATAAATTAATTTATAATGGGCTGGCTCTGCCTGGTCTTTAGATATCACGTACTATTATACCTTCTAGTTTTATGAAATAATAACTTTACTTTAAGTGGTAGCTTAATTATTTTCTTTTTCTTTCTTTAGCTTAGTCTCTTATTAAATATAGTTTATTTAGTATTATATATACTAGGCCTGTGATAGTAGGCTAAGCTTTTTTTTCTTTTTTCTTTAATTTATAACTTCTATAGCTTGCGTAATAGGGCGCCGCTAAGTAGAGACTATAAATACCTAATATTATCTTATAAAAAAGCTGATAAGCTATCACAAGCTATATAAAAACACCTAAAATCTGAAAGATTATTTAAGGAATTATAAATAATACGCTTTAGAAAAATAAGGCTAGTAGAGCTTTAATATTATCTAGTATATTAAACTAGTTTCCTAAACTTATCCTTAATACTAGTACTTTTTAATGTATTATTATGGAAGCTATTACCGCTTATAAAGCATAAAAGTTTTTTAAGCTAGATATTTTATGTATAAACTAGGCTATAAAGAAAGCTCTAGTAATATTAATATCCTAGGTCTAGACTTTTCCTATACTAATTCCTAAAGGTAGTACTATTTTATAGTAATTTAAGATACTAGGTAAATAACATACTCTCTTACTATTTAATGCTTTTAAAGGAGATAAGAAGATATATAATATTTAGCACTTAGCAGAATATAATAAGCTCCTTATAAATAAATCTAAAATTAGTAATAAAGAGGATAATAAGTGATATATCTTCGCCTCCTTTAAGGATAAAACTATATAAATACTAGTTTACTAATTAGAAAATTAGCGTACCTATAGAGAAATTATTACTCTTAATAATATATTTACTAAGCTAGATTACTACTATAAAGATAATCTTAGCATTAAATAAGCGAAGAATAACTTTAAGAAGCTTTAAATAGTATCTAGTATAAAGTATCTTATTTTCCGCTAATAATATAAAGAATTAGCTTTTAAGTGTAATATATTATATAACTACTTACTATATTTACTTACTAAGTACTTTATTAAACGTCTAAGCTTTTAGCTATATGATTTTAGAATTAACTCTATTACTAATAACCTACCAAAAATATTAAAGGATGCTATAGATATATTTAATAATATTAATATATAACTTTAGGTATAACTAACTATATTAAATTCTTATAACTATATCTTTACTAATAATACTATTTTATAGACTCTCTAATAAGCTACTACTTAAATACTATAAACTATTTATATAGGCGGCAGTGCTACTTTAACTACTTTAGAAAATAATCTTATAAACTAGATTTATATAAACTAGGTTAGTAAGTGCTACTCCTAGAGAGATAATTATCATCTAAAAAGTCTATTTATTACTAAATAAGAGATTAAGACACGTTATTATAATTATACTTATTTTATATATAAAGGCACCTATTATAGCCGCTAGTATATAATAAAGTTTAATTACTATAATTCTTCTCCCTCTCATATGTGAGTTAATGCTGTTGATAGTAGTATAATAATATAAGCCTATTATACTAATATTAAAACTTCTCTAGAACTTTATAGATAAAAAACTACTAAGAATTAGTTAAAAGTTCTACTCTAAAAAAAAGTTAGCACTTAGAGCTATATCATAAAAAAATATACATAACAGTAAAAGTAAATTTTAATAAGTTTAATATAAATAAAGTATACTTCTCTATCACCGTATTTGTTAATAAAGTTTATGTAGTAAAAGTTTATATTAATGGAGACTACTATCCTTATAGCTTAATTAATTATAAAATAGTTTATTATATATAACTACATCTTCTTCCACTTAATCACATAATAGGAATTATAGGATTTAAAGATTCTAAATTTATAGATATTATAAGTAAAGTTACTGTTATTTAGGATCTAGATATTACTAGAAGTTACTTATTATAGTAACATGTATTTCTCTATATAATTAATTATCTTAATAGTAAGTATAAAATCCTTCTTAAGAAACCTTAGTTAAAATATAAAGATACTATAATTAATTCTTATATAGATATCATAATAATCTACCGTACTAGAGTTATAGTTAAGAATATTAATGTCTTTAAGAAATAATATAAAGCTATTACTATTTCTGCTATATTATATAGTTATAAGTTTTAAAAAAAGTATACCTATATCTTTACTATAAGCCTTACTAATATTAAGAAAGCTTTAAGAGTTAAAAAGCCTATAAACTTCTATATAAAACTGCTAGAGGTATATTAGGATCTATTAAAAATATTTAATTAAGTATAAGTAGACATCTTACTACCTCTTTAAAAACCTAGTATTAATTATTCTATTAAGCTTATTAAGAATAAGAATGGTACTAAATTATAAGTATCTTAGAAACTTTTTTATAATATATCCTGAGATGAACTTCTCGTCCTATAGAAAACTCTTATAGAATATCTTAATAAGGGATTTATTTACGCTAGTAACTTACTAGCTGCTGTGCTTATACTTTTTATATAGAAGCCTAAAGAAAATCTCTATTTCTACATAGACTATTAGAAGCTTAACTAGATTACTTAAAAAAACTAATATCTCTTACTATTAATTCATAAAACCTTAAATAATATCTGTAAGGTAAAGTAGTTTACGAAACTTAATATTATTACTACATTTAATAAACTTTAAATTACTAAAAGGGATAAATAGTTGACTATGTTTCGTATATAATATAGGCTATTTAAATAGCTTATAATATCTTTTAGGTTAGCTAATACTTTAAGTATGTTTTAATATTATATTAATTAAACCCTTTAAGAGTTCCTTAACAACTTTATTTCTACCTATATAGATAATGTATTAATATATACTAATAGTATACTAAAAGAGTATTAGGTTTACGTTTATAAGGTTCTTAAGAAACTAAAGTCTACTAGCTTATAACTTAATATTAAAAAATACGAGTTCTATATTAAGTCTATATAATATCTTAGCTTTATTATTAAAGCCGGCAAGAGAATCTATATAGATCTTAAAAAGATTAAGGCTATTATAGAATAAAAGAAACTTATAACTATTAAGAACATATAAAGTTTTATTAGGTTTACTAACTTTTATTAGTACTTTATTAATAATTTCTCTAGTATTACGACGCTGCTGACGCGCCTAATTATAAAAAAAAACTCTAGTCTATTTATTCTAAACAAGCAGGCTAAGAAGGCCTTTTATGCTTTAAAGACTATATTTATAGTTACTTTAGTTTTTATATAATTTAATCTATTAAGATATATTATTTTAGAATGTAATACTTCTAACTAGGAAGCCGGCTATACATTAATCTAGTATAATAAAAATAGTATAAAGTATTCTATAGTCTTCTTCTTAAAGAAGTTCTCTCTAGTAGAATATAATTATAATATCTATAATAAGAAGCTACTTATAATTATCTTAGGACTTATAAAATAGGAGCTAGAACTAATTAGACTAAAGACCTTTATAATTCTTATAGATTATAAGAATTTAGAGTATTTCTTAGAGTAATGCTGTCTTAACTTATGTTAGTTTTAATAATATCTTAAGCTATTATATTTTAACTATTAGCTTAAGTATTATCTAGAGAAACATGCGGGCGTATCTAATATCTTATTTTAAAAAAAGCAAAATATACCACATAACAACAGCAATAAACATTTAAAATATTAAGAAGTTTATATATTTAAGGATTATTAACTAACTATAATAGTTACTCTTGTAGGTATAGAGGCCTCTGAATTATAGTCACTTCAGAATATACTTAATATTATAAGAAATAAAGATCTAAAATATTAAGATCTCTGTAAAGCTATATAAGAGGAAGTATATATTCTTCTAAAGTCCTACTATTTATACCATATCTCTATAAGTAAGCTTAAGTTAAACTATATTAATAAACTACTTTAAAGAGAATACTTATAGATTTCTAAAAGTAAACTAGTCTAAACTTAAATTATCTAGAATATTTATAATAATGTCTTGACCGGATATCCTGGAAAAAAGAATTTTAAAAGAATCCTATAGTATAAATACTACTAGCCTAGAATATATAACAATATTAAGCATTTTATATGAAACTATTATTTCTATAGTTAAAACTTTATATAGAGAGAGTATTATAAAAAATGCCTTAAGCCGCTACCTATTCTAATATAAATATAATTTAAGATTTTAATTAACTATATCACTAATCTCCTAATCATAAAGCGCGGAAACTGATATATTCTGGTTATTATTAATTATCTCTTAAAAGATCTATTCTTTATTTCTATTATAAACCTTAAAGGGCGTATGCTAGCTTAGAAGTTTATTTAATATTATATATTTATACACCTTCTCCTAAAAGCTATTACCTCTAATAGAGATAATTAGTTTATTTATAGTGTATAGAGTTATATCTATAATATTTTAAAGATCTAAAAGTAATTCTTAACTACTTACTATTCCTAAATAGATAGTTAAATAGAGTATATAAACTAAGTACTAAAAGAATATATTTATTACTTTACTATATATAAGCAGGATAACTAGAATAAGCTTTTTTTTAATAGCTTAAGCTATAATTATAGCTTGTAACGCTATATCTATAGGTTTTAGTTTATTTTATTTAAGCTATAGCTACCACCCACGCGTAGACACTAATATAAAAATTATAAGAAATCTAAATCTATTAATAAGTAATCTAAAGAAAGTAGTATAAGTAATTATTAAGTGTATTTAGAATACTACTTTATTTACCTAATTTCTAATAGATTATACCTAATAATGCTAGGAAGATATTATAAATAGGAAGCATAACCCAGCCCCTACCTTTCAGGTAGGAGATAAGGTATAACTAGATTTACAAAATATTTAAATTAATTATTTAAAAAAAAAGCTAGCTAAATTATATGTAATATATAAAGTAACTAAAGTTATTAATAATTACGCCTACCGTCTTAACGTCCCTATAGGTATTCTAAATATTTTTTATATTTCTTTATTATAACTTATTATAAGTGATTTACTTTTAAGCTAAGTTTAGAATAATATCCAGCTATCTTTAATAGTAGTTAATAGTAAAGATTATTAGTTACTTAATAAAATTTCTGACTACTATATAGTTTATGAACGTAGTTATAGCAGTCCCCTTAAATAATAATTTCTTTATAAGTAGAATAGTTATACTAAGAGGACTTAAAAAGATTAATAAGCTATTAAGAATATTATTACACTAGACTAGTATAAGTAGCGTTATGGTAGAAAGATTTTTAAAAATTCTCTTACTATATTAAACTATTAAAAAATACGTGGAAGGACCTGTAAAAAGAGAAAAAAAAGGTAATATAATAAATTAGCTCTACCTAGTCTCTAGATATTATATACTATTATACCTTTTAGTTTTATAAAATAATAACTTTACTTTAAGCGGCAGCTTAATTATTTTCTTTTCCTTTTTTTAGCTTAGTTTTTTATTAAATATAGTTTATTTAGCATTATATATGCTAGGCCCGTGACAAATTTACTTATTTTAAAAGCTATAAATTATTTTAAGAATTTTATTAGTAGTAATACTAACTATATTCTTATTATAAGAATACTAGTTTAATATATTTAAATTAGCTTATAAATTAACGTATAATTACTTAAAGTAGTAATAAAAAAATTCTTATCATTTAAAGCCTAACTAAATTTATAGTAAAACTGTATTTAAGTATTTTAATATAGTAAAAACTTTTAAATAGCTTTTTTATTATTATATTATTATATTATTATAAACTAAATTACTTAGTAAAAAATAGTACTAAAAACTTTTTTTAGCTTTATTTAAAGTAAAAAAATTCTATATAGTTTACTATATTTATATAAAAAAAAGTTACTAAACTTAATAATTTTTATTATAACATTAAGTTTAAGAGTATGCTTAAAATTATGTTTATATATAAAAATTAAAATATTAAAAGCTCTAAGAAAATAAAACTATAAATATAGTAATATTAATAAAATAAATATATTCTTAACTAGTAGACTTTAACTTTAAAGTTAGAAAATTTATAATAATAACTTTAAAGCAAATTTAGTATAATACTATATTTAAGAAAAAATATAAGTAATTTTTACTATATTATATATAGTTTTATTTACTAATATATTTAAGCTACTAGCTATATTACGTGTTATATTTAGTATTCTACTTATATTTTAAAACTTTAAAAACTTTAAAATATAAAACTTTAAAAGTATACTATAGCTTTTTATAAGTACTTTTATATAATTTTATATTTCTTTATTATAAGAATTTAAACTTTTTAAATAAATACTTGTACTCTACCTAGCTATATAATATATAAAGAAAAAATCTTCTAATATAATATATATAGTATAAAGATTTAAGTTACTAACGTTTTTTATTATAATTAATTAAGAAACTAAATCTATTAAGTATAATAGTAAACTACTCTTAATAAAAAAGGCTTTAAATAGTTAGAAATCTTTAGTAAAGTTTAGTAAAAATAGTAGTTTACTTTAAGTAGCTTATAAAATCTTTTAAGTAAATATAAAAAAATTTAGAGTTTAATTAAAAAATAACTTATATAGTAAAAGTTTAAAGTAAATTTTTTTAAAATCTTTAGCTTTTATTATTTTAAGTATAAATAGAAAAGTTTTGCTTAATAAAATAAACTACTAAAATTTAGTAAAATTTATAGTAAAATAGTTATTATACTTTTTTTTCTTTTATTCTAGTATAAGTGTAGCTAAAAAACAGCTTATTATTATCAACATTTTATATAAATATAAGAACTAGTTTTATTAAAAAAAAATTATTTACTAGTATAGTAAAAAAAAAGTACATAGTTTTATAAAGTAAAAAAAGTCTTAAAATACTATAAATTTATTTAATATAAGAAAATAATTATTAAAGTAACTAAAATTTTATAAACTACTAAAAAATATAGTTATAGCTTTAGTAGATTATAAAGAATATTCTAGAATATAATCTCTAAATTTTAAATTTAAAACTTAAAAACTAAAAAAAGCTTTTAAACTTTATTAATTAAAGAAATTTATTACTAACTTATTTTTATTTTAATTAAGATTTTAGAGCTTAAAGTAGCTTCCTTTTTTAGGTATATATTAACTAAACTTAAAGTTAATTCTAGGTTTATTTTAACTTTTACTAATAGAACTACTATAAAAGGTTTAAAAATACTCTAAATTCTTATATTATTAAACTTTCTTTTTTTATTTATTTAGTGTTTTCTTAAACTTAATTTTTAGAGAATATACTATTATATAGTAATTTACTATAATTTATTTAAACTATAACACTATAATATAACACTAGTAAATTAAAAAGTAAATATGCTTTTTAAAAATTTTCTTTATTAATAAATAACGAAATTCTATAGACTATAAATGTAATTTTTTTGTAATTAAAAATACTAGTAATAAATAAATTATAAAAGTAACTTTTAAGCCTAAAAAGATTATATAACTATAATATTCTATTATCTATTTTAGTAAAAGAATATAAAAAAAGCTATTTAGGTATATTTAGTAAGACTTTTTTAATATACTTAATATATATATATAAAATAAAAAAAATGAATATAAGTTTAAAAGTAACTAATAATTTTTAAAGATTCTACTTAATTCTTATTACTTTAAGTGTATAAAAGTTAAAAAAAAGTAAAATTTCAGCTCTTATATAATTTGGTATTAAATATACTAAAAAATATTATATTATATTATATTTTATGTTATTTAAAAATGTGATAACGGGCTCAGTCTTTACGCGTTATAGTATAGATATAAATTAATAAAATAAGTTAGCTCTATTTTAGCTACACTAAGATAAGAAGAGAAGAGATATAAAGGGGGCTTATTTCTAAATAGAGTAGTATATAGCTTAAGTATAAGCTAGCTATACTCTAAGCTCTATACTAGATTATAGCTAGTATAGCTAGTTATAATATTATATAGTTTATAGTAAGTAAAGTAAATAATACTGTTATATTACCCCCCTTCTAAAGGAGGCTTATTTTTAAGTCTCTAGATTATAGTTTCCTTTTTACTAATTTCTATACTACTCTTATTTTTAAAGCTGCCTTATTATTTTCCTTTATTATTTCTAGATTCTTCTCTGTTTCATATGCTTTTAACTAGGCGTCTAGTTATACTAGTAGTCCTGCTTTCTCTAGATAGGCCTTATAATAGTCTCTTACCTTATATAAGGTGCCTATAAAGCCTCAGGCATTATACTAAGCAAAATCTAGGTTATAAGCTAGCTAGAATACTTTATACTATAGTCAGCTATAAAATAAGCAGCTATTAAGGATTTCCTATACTAGCTACTTAGAATACCCGTTAACCTTAATAGGCGGTTCCTTAAGTTTAATTTAGCTAAATAGTAGGTAAGTAAAAGCTTTTTATAAATAGTTTATATAAAAGATATTAAGCATACGCATGTACGGCGGCAGCTTAAGGTAATAGAAATATCTCTTTATATTTATAATAGAATAAGGTCTATACATCTACTGGTCTAGCTTTTAGCTAAGTTAACTAGTAGTAAAGCCTTTAGATATAATATATATCTTATTTTCTATAAAAAAGTCTAGCTTACAGCGCTTCTTATTAGTCTATTAAGTTTATTACTTTTATACTTAAGTAATCTCTTATTAAGCTATCTTTATAGCTAGTTTTATTATATTATAGTGAGCTTTAGTATAGCTCTATACTTCCTCACATAATATTTATTTACAGACTATAGTAAATACCTTTATATATTTCTCCTAGTTCCAGTAATAGATTAGCTAGTAGCTAAACTTAATTTAATAGAGTAATAAGTCTATAGTCTTATATAATAAAATTACTTAAGTTTAGTTTATATAGAGTAGTAAGTTTAACTAATTATTCTAATAATAGTTAATAAATAAGCGTAGGCGCTGGTTAATGTACTGGTTTAAAACCTTAGTATTCCTATTAGTTTAAAAGTAATATAGTATTAAGAGCTTTTACTTAATTCCTATTAGTTAATATAGCTTATTTATAAATACTAAAGTAAACTAAGGACTGTAATTAGAGACTATTAATCTAAATAAGCTAAATACTTACTAGATATAATAATAGTACATATTAGCTACCTAAGCAGCTGTAGTAGTTTTATAGTAAGATAATAAGAAATAGTGCTTACTTAGCCAGTCTATAATAATAAAAGCACAGTTATATTCTTTCTTATCTAGAGAGAAGGATTTAAAGTTTATAGAAACATTTCACTATACTCACTTAGGGATTAGTAGTGATTTAAATAAGCCTAAAGTCTTATTATAAAATACATAGCTCTATTTATAAGCTTTATATATAATTATATAGTTATCTATATTTTTGCTTATATAGCTCTAGTAGTAGTAGTTATGAAGTAGCTTACTTATTTTTCTCTTACTTAAGTAAGTAGTCACCTAAGTAGCATAAATAGCTTAAATAAAATAAGTTCTTAAAAAGTATATAGTAAGAACTACTAGCTTACTATAGTATATAAAAAGGCTCTAGCTAAGTTTTTATACTAAATAGTTACTAAAGAGAGTATGCTCTTAGAATAGCTATAAACTCTCATAGCTATAATTCACCTTAATAATATAATTAATTAGTAAGTAAGAGTTATTTAGAGATAATAAGACTATAAAAGTATTAATAGTAGCTATTTTAATTATATTAATAGCTAGTATATTTCTTGTTAATAGTATAGCTAGGTTATTACTTATGGTCTTAATAAAACTAATGTTAATTTACTCTACTAAAAAAAAAACACGTGTTTAGACTACTTTATTCTTATCTTTTTAAGTCTTTAGTTTTTTTTACTTATATAAGAGCGTGTCAGCTACTACGTTAGCTATACTAAAGTAATAAATAAATATTAGATAATAATTTACTATACTTATTACTTAGTATATCTAGTAGAGAGTAAGCTTTTACTTTATAGAGAAATACTTCAGCACGTAATAATTAGTTAAGATACTAAATAACTTAGTAATCTATAAGCCTATAAGCTATGAACGCTATTCTTAAAGGCTATAAATTACAGCTAATATCTTTTTATTATATATATTATAGTTTATTTAGAGCTTATTTATAATCTTAGAGTAGAAAACTATAGATCACTAAAGGCTATTCTCTTAGAGTTATAATAATACTTTTATAATAACTTTATTACTTACATCTATCTCCATACGCGTCTAACGATAGGGTAAGTAGTAAACTAAGATATTATTTAATAGTATTAAATTCTTAGCTTACTAAAAGACTACTAGCTTATATTTACTAAAAGTATACTATATACCCTTTTTAAGTAGCTTAGTAAGTAGTTAGATAATACATCTATAGTTTCTCAGAAAGGCTTTATAGAAGTTATAGAATTTTAAAAAAGATTATAGGCTTTTAACTGATATAGGTACTAGCTATTTCTATATAGTAGTAATCTTCTTAAGGTTCTTTTAAATCCCTTTTATGCTAATAATAAAGCCTAGGAACTTTATTCTAGTAATAGTAAACTCGCTCTTTTTAATGTCTACCTAGAGGTTTATATCTTAAAGATATTTTAATATCTAAGTAACATACTCCTTATACTACAGCAGGTCTTTAAAATAGATTAAGATATTATTAAAGTAGATAGTATAAAAGTTATTAAGTATACTATAAAGCATTTTATTAATATAGTGTTGGAATATAGTAGGGCTATTATAGAGACTAAATAGTAGCACACAGTACTTATAGTTACTATACTAAGTATAGAACGTAGTTAGATTCTCTATATTCTTATTTAAATATATATAATAGAAAGCCTATTATATATTAAGCTTAGTAAATACTTTTGTTTACACTAGCTGGGTAAGGGTCTCCTAAATCAGCAGGATTAAATAGGCGTCTTTTTTTATAATAGTATTAAGCTTATAATAGTTAATATAAAAGTACTACTCTCTTTCTAGCTTCTTAGTAAATAGTACTAGAAAAGTATATAAAGCATTACTGTAAGTAATAACACCTTATTAAAGATAGTTATTTAAATAGATTTTAATAAGCTATAGCTACTTAAAAAATATACTATATAGTAGACTTAATATCAGCATGTTTTTAGCTATTAGTTTAATATTATAATTAATATCTTTATAATATGAAGGTAGTATGTTTAAGTTCTTTTTTAAAAAGTAAGCCTAAGTTATACTAGTATAGCTAAAGTAAGATAGTTTTTATTTAATAAGCTACTAAAGTTCCTCTTCTTTTATAAGGTTCTTATTTAATTAATAGGGCTTTTTTAGTAAAGCCTTTACTAAAAAGTCTTTAGAGCTTTAAGAGAAGAGCTTTAGGTCTAATAGACTAAGCTTATTTTTATAGTCCTAAATAAGCTTATCTACTTTATAAATACTAGTATATTCTAGTATAGTTTTTTTTTACTATATGTATATTATAAAGATAATAGCTTTTATAGTATTAATTTTAAAGCCTACCTTAAAGAGGTTTTTATATAAGATAGGCTAAAAATAAAGAATTTACTTACTTAGCTTTAGCTACTATCATAGGTAAAGCTGCTCTTCTATTTTTCTAATATTCTTTTACTATACTATATACTAGAGTGAGTGCTAAGATAGCTTATAGGTATATTATAAAATTACTATATTTATTAGCTTATTATATTAGTTAGTATTAGCTTAATATAAGGGGTTAATTTTAGTTAATAGGTTTTATATTAAAATAACGATATCATGCTTATAATTAATTAGCTTATTATCTAGCTATTTAAGTGTTTACTTCTTATAGTTAATTAAAGCACCTATATCTTTAAACAGCTTATAGCTAATTATAAGGTCGTAGCGGCTAATATTATAGAAAATAAAATAAATTAATAAGTAGTAGTTATTTAATACTAGATTAACCTAAAAGTACTTATTTATTTATCTATTTAGTTTATTATTATAGCTAGCTAAGGGGATAGATTTTATTTAGTAAGTTTTTATCTTAAGCCCTTTCTTAATAGCGCGTATATGCTTTAGGTGTATTAGAATAAAACTACTAACTTTAGTATTAAAAAAGCTACTTAATTTAATAGCTAGTCTACTAGTAGAGATATAGTAGAATAAAGTAAAGACTAGTCCACTAAATAATAGTTAGCAAGAGTTAAACTAGTTAGTAGCTTTAGAAAATAACCTTAAAAAAAAGACTTCCCTTAAGGTAAGTTTTTCCCTAATAGTTCTTCTATAATAAGCTAAAACTCCTTGTTATTACTAGTATTCTAAAGTATATAAAGCTTTTTATTAGTATCTATAAACTTAATTACTTTAGCTATAGCTTAAGTAGGTAGTTAGTAGTTTTTTATAAAGTAACTAAGTTTCCCGCAATTATAGCAACTAGCTAACTTAGAGATAGGTATTAGTAGAATAATAGTAACTACTATATAAGTTAGATACTTAGTTTTTAGATAAGACTATTAAATTAGTAGTAGCTAAATCTTTTTAGTTTTTTTATTAATCTGCTTAATAGCTTTCTTAGCGCTGAAAGCTAGCTCTCTAGCGAAGTCTTAAACTAAGTCTATATACTTATTATACTAGTTATAGTATTACTATTAATAAATACCTATCTGTGTACACAAAGCGTTTAAAAGCTTTTTATAAAATTCTTCTACTTATTAGTCTATAAGCAGGCTACGTTCTTAAGCTAGGCAAAAAAAATCGCCTTAAAATATAGTAAAGTTAGTAGGATTTCTAAGATAGAGCTTTTAAAAGTTATAGTGAGTGTTAAGTCTCTTATATAGATTACTATACGTCCTCTCTAGGTAATTTATTATATACTAGTAGCTAACTAGCTACTTACTCTCTCTTACTATATATATAAATATTAAGAGATATTAGTTAACAGAACTCTCTGTATACGTACGTATGTAAAAGATAATATTCTCTTAAATAGCTTACTTATTAGCTCTAGTAAACTAGTCTTAATTAGTATGTATTTTGTCCTCTAGGACATTCCTCTATTAATTAAAGGTAATATTCTTACTATTCTTAAGTATTAATAAATTAGGGAATTAGGCTAAGCAGCTATTACCTTAATAACTATTTATAATAGACGTAGCTAGTAGAGTGGCTAGTATATAGGGTAATACTTAAAAAGTTTAGTTACTAAAATCTCTTATATTAGAACTATTATTAGGTCCTACAGCTATATAGCTAGCCTAATTCTAAGAGGTCTATAATAGAGCTATAAAGTGCGTTTTCTTTACTAGTATTAATAATAACACTAGGCTAGCCTTTACAGAGAGGAAGGAGTATATATTATACGTAAGTTTCTTTATCTATACTCTTAGTATTTTAATCTTATTCTCTTAATCTGCTACGCGCTTGAGCGTGTTATTTAGTAGCTAATAAAGCTTAGTAAGCTTATCTTTATTCTTATTAAACTTAGTTTCAGCTGTATTAAGCACTTTTCCTAGTGTATTAGTATAATTATAATGTGTGAATACTTTAAAATAGCTACGCTCTAGCTCGCTAGTGATTATTACTTAATTAAGAATTATTAGAGTAGGAAGCGTAATCTCTATTTCCTAAAGCTTATAAGTATTAGTTCTCTAGGTAGTGCTTTTAATAGTAGCTATAAAAAGTTTCTTATTATATCGTGCCTAGATATAGAGCTTCTTAATAGTATAGTCTTCTCTAATTACGTTATTAGAGTAGTATGTAGCGGTATATCTAAGTAACTTAGAGATAAACGTGTAGTTATTACTAGTAGCTATTATCTTAGAATTAACTCTTATCTCTAGCGTAGAGAGCTTTCCTATAGTCCTAATCTATCTATTCTTATATATATATAAAGCTTCTGGCCTCTAATAGGGTGAAGTAATTAGCTAATTCTCTAACGTAAAGAAAATAAGCTAGTAGTGCTTATAAGAGTCAGTTTCTCTAGTATAAAGAAGATAAACTAGTAGTACTCGTAGGGGTCAGTTTCTCTAGCAGGAAGAAGATAATAAAAGAAAGAGAAAAGAGAAAGAAGTTCACTAAAGCTCTTATAGCTCTCTTCTAATCTAATAAATATATTATCTACTACTATAGGTCTTTTAGTTACCTGCTAAGTTACTCTTAAGGCTTGCTATATAAAGCTTATATAGGCTATCACTTAGAATTTCAATTATCTACCGCTATAAAGCTTTCTAGTAGAGATTATATAGTTAACGAACTAACGACTTAGTATAGTCGTGTAATTAATTCTCTAGGTGCAGTTATTAATAAATTAAATACTCTTATTAATTATATAGTTTAATCTCAATATTATGTCGCTATTATCCAGCCGAGTTAAAGGGATTTTAGTGTAATATAATAATAGGCTTAGTCTTCACGCGTCATAATATAGATACAGGTTAATAAAATAAGTTAGCTCTATTTTAGCTATATTAAAATAGGAAGAAAAGAGGTATAAAGGGAGCTTACCTCTAAATAGAGTAGTATATAACTTAAGTATAAGCTAACTATACTCTAAGCTCTACACTAAGTCGTGGCTAGTATAGCTAGTTATAATATTATATAATCTACAGCAAGCAGAGCGAGCAGTATCATCATAAAAAACATAAAATATAAAATAAAAATAGAGTTTAAAGTAAAAAAAGTACTTATAATATAACTTATTACTTAAATATATAATAGGCTAGAGCCTAGTATAGTTAACTAAAATAGTTATTTTAGTTTTAACTTTATATGTAAATACGTAACTTTAGTAACTTAATAAAAGTTAACTATTAAATTTCTATAATATACATAATTAACTTTTTAATAAATCTACTTTATTTTTACTTAATTGCTATTATTAGCTTAAATTCTTCTATTTAGATTTAATTAATTCTATTTCTTATAAAGGCTAAAACGCTTCTAGTAATATAATTAACTTTATAAAAAAAATAAAAGACTTTTTTATATTATAGAAGTACTATTTAGTAATATAATAAGTATTAATAAATATTAATAATTACTTAGTATTTATATTAATAACTTAAGCAATAAACTTACTTAATATAAAATATAATAATAAATAAATTGACTGTAAATTATGCTAGTTACTTATTTTATAAAAATTAAAAGTTCTAGCTATTAAAATAGTAATAAGCTAAATAGAGATTAAACTTAATAACTATTTTATTTAGTATAATAAAAAAAAGTTTTATTTTTAGTAAATAAAGCTAGTAACAGCACCTTACTTAAAAAAAATATAAATATATTATAAGTAATATCTAAAAAACTAACTATACTAAAAAGTTATAATTTTTTATTAAAGCTACTTTTATAAGTTCTAGTAATAATACTAGTAACTTTCTTTATACTAATACTATAACTAGTTATTAAACTAGTAATTAAACTATTTAATTTTCTTAAATTTTTTATATTTAATAGTATATAGTTTTTTTATTTTATGTTTAAGTATTAAGTTAAGGTTAAGTTACAATTTAATAAATACTATATAAGTAGTAAAAAAAAAAAAAAATTCTATTTTTTTAGTATTTTAAAAAATAAGTAGTATAAACTATTCTTTTATAGCTTTCTAATTAAAGAAATAATACTACTTTTATAGAAATATAGGTGTTTATAAACTTTTAGTTTAAAAAGTAGTACTAAAGGTAAAAGTTCCTAAATAAGCTGTAAAGCATAAAATAAAAGAAAAAGTTAATAAAAAGGTATTATATAAAGTTTAATAAAAAGCTACTATTAGTAAAAAGCAATTAGTTAAATAAAAATATAAAAAAAAGTATATTTACTTAAAAATTAGATAAAAAGCTCTAGAAGCATATTATAGCTCTTTTAATAATATTAAGCTTTAAAGAATATACTTAAAAAGTAATTCATGTTAGTAATAACTTTATATATATTATATTAAGTAACTATAAAACTACTATAGTTATTTATATAATGCTATTTGTACTAATATCTAAATTAATAAATTAGATAGTAATATCTATATATATATAAATGATAAAGCTATAAGATAATTAATTTAAAACACTTTAAATAAGCTAAAAGAAATTTAACTAGTATTATAAGTAAAAATTTTATTATTAATATAATTTTTTTTAGCTATATAAAGAATAAATATAAATATATAAAAGTAAATTAGTTATACTTAGCTATTATAGTATTAATAAAAACTAAATAAATAAACACTAATAAAAGAAGTGGAAATAATAAAAATATTAAAAAATATTAAAAAATAATAAAAATTAATAAAAATTAATAAAAATTAATAAAAATTAATAAAAATTAATAAAAATTAATAAAAATTAATAAAAATTAATAAAAATTAATAAAAATTAATAAAAATAAATTAATAAAAATTAATAAAAATTAATAAAAATAAATAATAAAAAATAAAATTAATAAAAATTAATAAAAATTAATAAAAATTAATAAAAATTAATAAAAATTAATAAAAATTAATAAAAATTAATAAAAATTAATAAAAATTAATAAAAAATAATAATAAATAATAATAAATAATAATAAAAATAATAATAAATAATAATAATAATAATTTTTTTACTTACTATTATAAGTAAAGGTCTTTAGCTAAAATAAGTAATATAATATTATAAAGAGAATAATAGAAGTTTTAAAATATATATATAAATATAGACTTTATTACTATATACTTATTAATTAACTAAATAAATATTGCATATATAATAATTAATATTAAGTATTTATGTTATAGTTTTATAAGTTTTATTTTTACTATTAAAACTTATTTAATATATATTAATATACCCTTATAAAAGGTTATTAGAGTATATAGAAAACTTAAAAAAGTTACTTAAATTATATAAATTAACCTTAATATTAAAGGATATACTAAATTAGCCTATATATATATTATTATTAATATGCTTAAGTTTGATTTTATTTTAAGTAAACTTTAAATAAACTAAAATAATATTACAATTATATTAGCAAAAAAATCATTTTATATTTATATTTTAAGAATAAGAATTTATAGTAAAAAAGGCAAGAAACTATACTAGTAAAAACTAATAGAAATTAGTACAACGACTTTTTTAATATAAAAAAATAAATTAAAAAAAAAGTAAAATACATATTTTTATAGTATTACTAGTAAATATTTAAAAAGCTTTAGTATTTAAATTAAAGTTAAATTTTAAAATATTACTTCTTAAAACTTATTAAAAGCATCTAAAGCTATTTTTAAAAAAGAAAGTAAATAAGCTTCTACTACTATAAAGTTCTAGAATAAACTATTATATTAAATATAAAAAAAGTAATAGAAAAAACTCTAAAGTTTTATAAACTATTATATAATAAATTAAAAAAAATTACTAGTACTATAAAAAGAGTTAATACTACTACTAGAAAAGAGTTTTATTTATATAAATATATTATAAGAGTACTTTGTGTAGAAAGTTAAAAGCTTAAAAAAAATATTAATTAGTTACTATATATAATACCAAGTAATAATTCAAGACATTACATAAAGAAGAAAAGAAGAATAAAATAGGTTATAAATAAAAATATTTAAAATAAAATCTATACACTAGTGTATAGTTAGTACGTAAATATATAAAAAAAAAAATTATAAAAAACACTTTCTTAAAAAGCTCTTATAAGGTGTTATAAATAATTACTATAATAATATTCTTTCTTTAAATTTAAGTTCTTATAAAAGGTATTTCTGTTAAATATTAAGTTCAAGTTAGTTTAAGTTTTTAAAATAATTTTTTTTTATAATAACTATATTTTAAAAGTTGCTTACAAATTTCTATATTAAATTATTATATTTAGTTTATTTAACTAAATATTTATAACATTTCTGCCTATAGTTTAAGCATAATTCTTTAATTTATTTAATATAGTATTTAGTTTTACTATTAACTTTAATAGATTTAGGTAGTAAGTTTTGTTAATTTAAAAAATATTTAAATTCAAACACAACAGGCTAAAACAATAATATATAAAAGACTAAGTATATATTTAAGAATTTAAAGAGTTTAAATTAGTATGTATATAAAAAATTTATTTAAGAAATATAATATTTTCTTAAAAACTTTAAGTCTAGTTTTTTAAATAGTTATTTAGTTTAAATATTTTATACATTAAGCTAAATTATGTCTTCTATTTAGTAATTAAAAGTAGATAATTATTTTCTATTTATATACTTTTTTTAAAAGACCGAAGCTTAAATTTTTTTTAAACTAGTTATTAAATATTAGCTATTTTCTTTATTATATAATTAGTTTCTACAGCTTGTAGTACTTAGTATAAATATTTTTAAATTTCTATAAAAGATTTAAAACCTATTTAAAAGTATTAACTTATATTAACTAAAATATAAAAAAAACTTTTATAAATTTATATATAGTATTATTAACTTTAAATTGTACTAAAAATAGCTAGTTTACTTAGTTATTTTACTAGTAGTTTATATATATATATATAAAACTTATTTTATTACAGTATTAGCTTTTTTTATTTAGCTATTAGTTTCTAGATAATAAGTAGAAAATAATTAGAATTTAATCTATAGGTATTTACATAGTTTATTATAAAAAATAGAAATAAATTATATTTCTTAGTTTAATATAATTATTTCTAAAAGACTATAGTTTATTTATATATAATAGTAAAAAAAAAATAAGCTATAGCTAAAATAATTATCTTATTATAAAAAATTAGATGTTAATATTTTATAAAATAGTTTCCTACTACTATAATATTAGTACAGTCTTTAAATTCTAAAAAATTAGTAATAAAATCTATAAAAATATCCTTTTACTTTTTATTAAAAATAGAGAAAGGTTTTAAAAAGCTATAATACTTTTTACAAAAAGCTTTAAATTTTTAATAGATATAATAATAAAATATATGTTAATATATTATTTTAAATATTTAGAACTAGTATTGTTTGCATTATAAAATTAAAAAAAAAATTCTATAACTAAAATAGCTACTAGTAAGAAAATTGTATATAATTTAAAAAAGTTTAGTTTTAAATTTATTATTATTAGGTATTATTAGTTAGCTATAGTAGTATAATTAACCTTTTTAGTTTTTACATTTACTTAAAGAAATCTTCTTAAAACGACTAATTTTATTATATATTAGTAATAGAGTTTCTTAAATAAACTTATTATTTAAGTATTTATTTTTAATAATTTTTTAAATAGACCTATCTATTTTAGTTAAGTTAAACTCTAATATATTATTAAATAATTCTAAATAAAAAAGTATTTGTTATTAAGCTTTATAAACTTTTTTTTAGGCTAGAATATTTTATATATAGTAAGTAAGAGTATCTAATTTCCCTTCTTATTTACCTAGTTAGTATATAATTATAAAGTTAAACTAAAATAGATATTTAAGTTAGTAGACTTATTAATAACTTAGCTACTTTATAGTAATAAAATATTATAAATTTTTATAGTTATTTAGTACTTAGATTAGAAAGACAGTACTTTTTAGTTTAAATTTCTATTATTCAAAACAGCGTATAATAGCTAGTAATTTCTTGTTATAAATTTAATAGTTATATTTAACAGAATTTAGCTTTTTTAAAAAGTAGATAATAGATTTTAGTTTATTTTATTTATTTTTCTAGAAAAGTACTTTAGTAGTTATGTAGTCTAAAAGGTTAGTTTTTATAATAATTAGTAATTTTAGATCAAAATATTAGAAAATTACAGTAGTTAAATATAAGTTTTAAAGTTTTAAATATACTCTAATAAGTGTTATTAAATTTAAATTAAGTGTTTTTCTTTATTAAGACTATAAGTAGAGCTATAATATAGAAAAAGTTATTAATAAACTATTAATAGAAATTAGTAAACTCTAAAAATACTTTTATATTCTTTACATTATAAAAGTTTTTTTAATTAAGAATATTCTTTATCTTATTTAAATTTATACTAATTCCTTTTATAAAAATAATGTATTTAAGAAATGTAACTTGTTCTTAGTAGAATTTACATTTATTAATATTAAATTATAGGCTAGTTTTTTCTAAAGTATCTAAAATCTATTTCATGTGTTACTATTATTCTTATAAAAAGTTACTATAAATTAAAATATTATTAATATAGGCTATATAAAATACATTAAAGTATAACTAAAAAATATTATTTATATAATATTAGAAAGTACTTAGTATATTAGCTAGCTCAAAGAATATAATAAAATACTTAAATAAGTTATATTAAATTTAGAAAGTAGTTAACTATTTATTTTCTTTTATAATATAAAGATAGTTAAAAGCTAAAATAATATTAAGCTTTATAAAGTACTTTACTTTACTAAAATAAAACAAAGTTTCTTAAATTAATAAATTTAGATAATAGTTCTTAATAGTAATAGTATTTAAAGCTTAGTAATTTATATAAAATTAGATATTTTTATTAAGTTTCTTTACGAAAATAATAAGAAATTTTTTTAGAAAAAACTTACTTTAATAAATTCTTTAGTAAGGTGTTTATTAATATACTTTTTAAAAACTTTAAGTTTATTTTAAAATATTCTATAAAGAGATTTAAATTTAGGTTACTTTCTCTTCTTAAAAATAATCTTATAATTATAAAGCTAGTATTTAAGTAGTTTATTAACTTTTTTATATAAGAAAATTCTTAATATATTATAATATTTTTCTAAGATTTTTATAAATAGGTTAGTATAAAGTTTTAGGGCTAGAGCTTTATTAATATTAGCTATTAAAATAATAAAAATTTTATATTTTTATTTTTAAGTAAGCTATGTAAAAAGTACTGTTTTTATTAAATAAATATCTATTTTCAAATTAAATCTAGGCTTTTAGTAAAATTCTTTTAGTAAACTCTTTACTAAAAGGTTTTTAAAATCTTAGAAAGAAAACTTTCTTATAAAGTCCTTATTTAACTTAGTGCTAAATTTAAGTATGTGTTTAAATATAAATTTAGTTTCTAAATAAAAGCTCTTTAAAAAATAGTTTACTAGAAAGTTCTTTAAATAAATATTAAGTTTTTATAATTAATAGTTTATTTTAGCTAACTAATTATTATATTGTGCTTAAGTAGTTAATAGTAATTAAAAAACAAGTCTAGAAACAAAATAAGTAAATAGTATTAAAATAAAGGTCTTTTAGTAAAAGCTTTATTAGAAAATTTTTTAAATAATTAGTAAATTCCTTTAAAAGTATTAGTAATCAAAATAAGTATAAATAATAAGCCTAGTAATAAAAAGCATTAGAAAGTAGATTTTATATATAATAATTAAAATTAATTTTATGCTTTTTTATTTAAAATTAGCTAAAAATTAATTTATAGTTTTCTATAGCTATTATATAGAAATAAGTCTTCTTAACGTAATTTATATAGTAGAGAGTTATATTAGTAGTATATAAGATATAATCTCTTTTAAGTTATTTTCTATTAAAACTAGTAGAATATAGAACGTGTAAAAATAATAAAAAATAGAGTTTCTAAATACTAACTAAAAATCTACTAATATAACCTATACTAGTTACTTTAGTATTAATTAAAGTAGTAATAAAGTAAAATAAGCTATTTTATTAAATAATATATAAAACGTTTACTTAGTAATTTTAAAAGTTAATTATTAAGTAAAAGGTCTATAAATTAATAAAAATCTAGTATTATAAATATTCTAAAGAGTAACTTATTTTTAAAACAAAGCTTTTAATAAATTAGATTTAAATTACTAGTTAAGTTTCTAACTATAGGATTTATTAGAGCTAAATAAAAATAAGTAAAATAACTATTAAAAAACACTTCTTTAGAGTAGACTATTAAATTAAAGTTTAAGTAAAAAAAAATAAGTAATTTTAAATAAAGTAACTACACTTATTATATTTAAAATAAAAATTCTTTTAAACACGTCTTTTTTTTTTGTTAAATAAAAAAGAGTATAGCTTATAATATTAATTTCTATAATATTAAAGTCCTTTTATAATATAGCTTCTAATTTTATAATTAAGTAATATAAGTTATATTAGTTTTTTTTAGAGCTAATATAAGTATATTATTATAACATTTACTAATTATATTTATATATTTAATGAAATTATTAAAGAAGTTAACTTTAATTAAAGTATAATAAAAGTTAGAGTAAAAAGCTTCTATTAAACATGTAATTAAAGTAAAGTTATTCTATTTAAATTCTTAAGTATATTTATAGAATT
Organism: Zopfia rhizophila CBS 207.26; assembly: GCA_010093925.1. NCBI lineage: Eukaryota > Fungi > Ascomycota > Dothideomycetes > Zopfiaceae > Zopfia > Zopfia rhizophila. Next base: position 1,274,916 of record ML994619.1, read on the forward strand.
CTATAAAAAAAAAAGCTTTAGTTTTTTTAGCTTATATAAACTAACTTTCTTTATATAGTAGTCTTTTAGTTTAAATTTTTATAAGTACTTTTAAGTAAGTTTACTAAATTCTATATAATATTTAATTAAAATAATTTTATTAAATTAAAAACTTTTTTTTATAAGTAGCTAATAGCGTAATAAAAGTAAACTTATTTAATTAAATACTAATTCTTATTTTCTATTAGCTTATTATATAGTTATTTAATAAATATTTATAATTTAAAACATTAGCTTCAGAAAGTAAAAGAGTTAAATAATTATTTTAATAAAGTTAATAAAAAGAATATAATTAAAGTTACTATTATATTTTATAAGTGAGCTGCGCACCCAAGCGAGCTGCGCATCTTAGAATTCACCAAAATATCGAAATTTTCCACCTTAATATCTCAACAACCACTTAATGATAAATTCTAAAAATTGAAATTTGAGCTTTCATATACACATTACAGCTTTCATGAGAGTTGCATAAACATTGGTTGAGTAGTTTCTGAGATATAGCGATTTGGCTTCGTTTTGGCTCCTAAATCGCTATATCTCAGAAACTACTCAACCAATGTTTATGCAACTCTCATGAAAGCTGTAATGTGTATATGAAAGCTCAAATTTCAATTTTTAGAATTTATCATTAAGTGGTTGTTGAGATATTAAGGTGGAAAATTTCGATATTTTGGTGAATTCCAAGATGCGCAGCTCGCTTGGGTGCGCAGCTCACTTATAGAATATAATATAAGTATTAAATTTATAAAACTTAAGCTATTTCTAAATATACTAATAGCAAGAGCTAAACTTTTATTAATAAAGAAAATAATAATAACAGAAACTAAGTAAATAAATACTTATTTTAATTTATAAAATTTCTTATAAAAAACCTTTATGTTCTTTTAGTAGTAAGTTTTTTATTTAGCTAAAGTTTTTATAAGCAATTTATTACTTACTTTTAGAGTTAAAAATTAAGAAATAAAGTTTCTAAGAATTTTAATAAGTTCTAGGTTATTTATTTTATTAGGAAGTTAATAATATAATATAGTGTAATAAAAGTACTACATATAAAAAATTAAAAGCTTAAAAAAAATATTAATTAGTTACTATATATAATACTAAGTAATAGTTTAAAACATTATATAAAAAAGAAAAAAAGAAAATAAATTATAAATAAAAATATTTAAAGTAAAATCTATATACTAGTACACAGCTAGTACGTAAATATATAATAATAAAAAAAGTTATAAAAAAACTTTCTTAAAAGGCTCTTATAAAATATTATAAATAATTACTATAATAAAATAACTTTTTAGCTATAGTTTTATTACTATTTATATATAAATTTAATAAAGGTTTTTACTTTTATATTAACTACTACATGCTTAATAAGATTTTTTTTAAAAAAAATCTTTTCTTTTAATTTATAAAACACTTAGCTAAATTAGTAAAGTAAAATAATATATTAAACTTAATATTTTAATAGCTTTTTATAAAATTTATATTATAAAAAATTAGCTAATAGCTTTTTATATAAGATTTAAGCTTTTTAAATAACTAGTTATACTTTTTAAAATAGTAGAAGCTCTTAGTATATTTTAGTAATATATAAACTAAACTTTATAAAAATATTTTAATAAGTTTTATTTAACTTTTTTTAATAATGTACTTATTTACTTTTTAAGCTTACTAAAAGATTATTACTAGTAAATTAACTTAGTACTAAAAAAACTTAGTACTATAGATTTATATTTAGATATTAAAAAATATAAATTTAAAACTAAAAGCACGAAATATCTAGGGTTTATTATTAAATTAAAGTAAGAAATTTAAATAGATTCTATTAAAATAAAAGCAATTACTAAGTAATAACTTTTTATAATTATAAAAAAAAATTAAAAGCTTTCTTAAATATACTAATTTCTATTATTAGTTTATCAAGTTTTTTTTAGAAATTACTATTCTATTTATAAGACTTATAAGTAATATACTATTCTAATAAACTAATAAAAAACAAATAGTATTTAATAAGTTAAAGAAAATCTTTATATTAAAACTAGTACTAGCTTAATTTAATTCTAATTATAAAATTAGCTTAAAAGCTAACTTTTTAAGTTATATAACTAAAGAAGTTTTTTCATAATATAGTAATAATAGCATACTGTATTTATATATATATATATTAAAAAAGAATATACTTGTAGAGTATAATTACAAAATATATAATAAAAAGCTTTTTATAATTATTTGTTATCTAAAAACATAAAATACTAAATTATAGTTTATTAAAAAATTTTAAGTTATTACTAATCATAAGAACTTTAAGTACTTTATAAGGTCTTGAAAATTAAATAAAAGATATATATACTAGTAGTTATTTTTTAGCTATTACAATATAAAAATTTAATATAAATTAAAAAAAGAAAATGTATAAGCTAATGTACTATTAAGATATAAATAGAATTATATAAGTAAAGAAAATAATAAAAAACTAAAAAGCTATATAATTTAGCTATTAAAGCTAGTAATTATATATTAAAAAAAAGAACTTAAATTAAATTATAATAGGCAAGTAGTATAAGCTTTTTTTACTTAAATTAGTTTTTTAATAATTATAGAAAATAGTATAACTAAAGTTTAAAAGTTTTATACCTAAAAGTTTTATGCTTAAAAGTCTTATAATAAGCTTAAATAAAAATAGTATAATATAATACTAAATAATAAAGTATATATAAAAGTAATATAAACTTTTTATAATTAAAAATAAAGCTTTTTTTTAAAACTTAAACTAAAAGTTTTACTAGCTAAATACAAAATTAATAAAAATAAAACTCTTTATTATTAAAATAAAAAGTAAGTACCTAACTTAAAGCTATTAAAAATATTAATTATTTACTAGATTTATTTATTATAGGTAATAGAACACTTAAAACAGTAGAGCATTTATTTAATAGTAATAAAAAATTACTTTTAGTTAAAAATATTAAACTATGTATAGTATTATATTTAAAACTGTAATATTTATAGCTGTATAAAGTTATAAAAAAATTACTAATAAAAGTTATTACTATAATGACCTGTTATATAATACATTTATGGGAAGCACTACTATACGTTATCACGTTATCATGTTATATATAATATTACTAGTTATATGCTATGCTTTTATATGTATCTTAAGAGTACTCTATAAAAGCCTTATTTCTCTCTCTCTTTTTCTACTCTTTCTTCTTTTCTTTTTTTTATACTAGAGTAGCTTTAATATAGTGTTTTATTACTTATAACTACTTATAATTACCTATAGGTTTATACTAGCCATAACAATTACACTTATTACCTATTTCTAATTATATTTAGAAAGAAATTTTAATAGATTTTGTAACTAGATTACTAGAAAGTAATAGCTATATAGTTTTACTAGTAATTACTAATAAGCTAAATAAGAACATAACTTTTTACTTTTTTCTAAATATAGAAATTAAAACAATAACATAAGCTTTTATTTATAAAGTTATTATTTATTTATTAAATTTTTAATACTATAGTATTTAATTACAATAACTAATTTATTAGTAAGTTTTAAACTAAACTTTAGAAAATTCTAAAAATTAAAAAGTAATTATTAACAGTGTTTTATTTACAAATAGATAATTTAATAAAAAAATAAATAATATAGTTAAAACCTATCTTTAAGTGTTTATTATGTAAAATTAAGTAAACTAGATAAAACTCTACTTACTAGCTAAAATTATAGTAAAAAAAAGAAATACTATTTTAATAAAAATAAGCCTATTTTTTTTTCTAACATAAATATAATATAAAACTACTGTAAGTAGATATTAGAACTAAATATAATATAACAGCTTAAAATCTAAAAGCTAGTACTAAAGTAATTATAAAAAAGCTAAAAAAAAAAGTATATTAACTTAATATAAGTAACTATAGCTAAAGTATAGTAAAAATAAAAATAAATAAATAAACTAATATTAGAATAAAGCTCTATAACTATATACTAAAAATAAGGTATAATTTAAGCTTAATAACTAACTTTTTATTAGATAAGAAAATAAGAAGTTAAACTAAAAGAATATTAAATATACTATAGAAAAAGTAATTAGCTTGTACATTATAAAACTAAATACATTTTTAAAACTAAACTTAATATTTTATATAAATAGACTATAACTAACTAGTAGTAACTTATTACTAAGCTAGTTTATAAATAACTTTTAGCTATTATTAATCTAGATAAATAACTATAAAGAGTATGTAGTGTAATATATTATTATTAAAATATAAATAAAATAAAAATAAAGCTACTAGTTATAATATAAAATAAAATAAAAAAGCTATATATTAATAACTATAGAGCCAGTAAGCTAACTAAAAAATATAATAATATTAAACTATTAAAAAAAGCATACATTACTTTTATAAAAAGATATATATAAACTTTTACTAGTAAATTACTAACAAAAGCTCTAAAAAAAAAGCTATAGTAAATAAAACTTAAAATAGACTTATAAGGCTCTTTTAGTAAACTCTTTACTAAAAGCCTTTACTTAATTTATAAAAAAAAGGTAATATAATAAGCTAGAGCTTAATATAATTGACTAAAATAATTATTTTAGCTTTAACTCTATATATAACTATATAACTTTACTAACTTAATAGAAATTAGCTATTAAGTTTTTATAGTATATGTAATTAAATTTTTATTAAATTTACTTTATTTTCATCTAATTACTATTATTAGTCTAAATTCTTATAAAATATTTTATTTAGCTTAGCTTCTTAATAATTTTTTTAGTAATAATATAGTTTAGACTTCTAGCTTTTTTAAGCTATATCTATTTTATACTAAGGCTATAGTTTTAAGACTAAAATAAATTAGCTAAAAAGCTTATTTAAGTTATATAATATACTAGTATAAGTAAAAGACTTTTAAATAGCTATTATAAAGCTTAATACTATATTTAGTATAAAGTTTAATTAAATACTTATAACTTTTTTAAGATATTATATTATTAGGATTTTTTTAGCAGATTTAGTATACTTAATAATATTATATACTAAAACTAAAGATTCCTATTTTAAACGTATATTATATACTATTATAAAATATCTAATATTAAAATAACTTTTATAAACTATCCTTATAGTAAGGTATACTAGTATAATTATTTATACTTTTATAATAATATATAGTAAAAAGCCTAAATAGGCTTTTTTTTATATTAATAGACTTTTAGTAATAGTATATATTATATATTTTCTATAACAGTCTAATATTTATACTAGTTTTATATATATATATATGTTATAATAGTATAAACTTTAGAATAGTATATAGTTTATACTAGTTTTTATTTTAATTTTTTATAATAGTATATCTTTTAGAATAGTATAAATATTATACTAATTTCTATTATATATACTTTATAATAGTATGTATTTTATACTAACCTTAATTCTACTAAATTTATACTAGTATATAAATTATACTAACTTTAATTTTTAATTAAATATACTATTTCTAAAAACTAATACTTTATACTAGTATATATATAAGTTATTTAGTTATTTTTTATACTATTTTCTAGTTTATTATATAATCTATATAATTTTTACTAAAGTTATACTAGCTTTAAACTTGTTTAATAAACTTAAATAACTAAAATTTAGTATTAAGATTAATTAACTAGCTTATATTTAATTTTCTTATAATTTATAAAATAGTTAATAAAAAGAAAGTAACTAAAATAAGTAGCAAGCATATAATAAAATAAAAGAGTAAATATTTAAACTAATATTTAGCTTTCTACTTTTAATAAATATATAACTAATTAATACTAGTATTATAATATTCTTTATAAGCTTATTATAAAGACTTTTATTAAATTAAACTAAACTAAACTACTTAGTAGCATAAAAATAAATTAAGTAAACTTATAAACTTTTTAGTTATAAGTACTTTATAAACTATTATTAAAAAATATTTTCTTAAGTACTACTTATTAAAACTAATAATAACTTCTAATAATATACTTTTAATATAAGTAAAGTAACTTACTTATTATTTAATAAATATAGATAATATTAACTAAAAGAACTATAGAGAAATTAAATTAGATTTATATATATACTTAAATTAAAAGCCTTTTCTAGGTCTAGTAATTTACTAAAAGTTATAGTAAAAGTAAGTAATAGTACTATTATTACTATACCTAAAATAAAATAGAAGTGTTATAAAGAAATGTTATTAATTACATTATAAATAATTTTTAAGATAAAGAAAAAAAAAGGCTATTAATACTATAGCTATTACTTTTTTTTTAATTTTCTTCTTTTTACTACTAATTTATGTATACTAATAAACTTTCTTTCTTTTTTTTTAGTAGCTGTAAAAAAAAGTTAAACTTATATAAATTATATTACTAATAGCTTAAATTATTATTATTTTTAATATATTATAAAATTTAGTTATAATTTATTTTACTCTTTTTAAAGTATTAATACTATATTATTTTTTAGTTTAACCTTTTTTTCTATACATTTACGGACTTTTTTTTTATTAAAAAAACTAATTATTAAAATTTCTTAAGGCTATTTTGGCAGGGCAAATATTTTAAATAAAAAAAAAATCTATAAGTAAATACAATAAAGTACTAATATACTAGTAAATTTTTATTATATACTAGAATTTATAGAAGTTCTTAATAGTTATTTTATTAAATAAAAAGTCTATCTACTAGACTATACTAAACTAATTAAAAAAAATTATTATATATATACTTTAGTGTATTTTATTATTATTATGTATTTTTATTATTATTATTATTATTATTATTATTATTATTATTATTATTATTATTATTATTATTATTATTATTATTATTATTATTATTATTATTATTATTATTATTATTATTATTATTATTATTATTATTATTATTATTATTATTATTATTATTATTATTATTATTATTATTATTATTATTATTATTATTATTATTATTATTATTATTATTATTATTATTATTATTATTATTATTATTATTATTATTATTATTATTATTAACTATAATTATTGTTTTTAATTTATATATAGGTAATATAACTTTTACATTTTTTAACTACTTACTTATTAAATTTTTTTTATAATTATATAAAAAATTAAGATCTTTTTAAAATTTAAGCTTATATAAAATTACTAATTTTTTTTACTATATTATTTATAGTATTTTTAGTAACTTATTATTTTATTAAATAGGCTTTAACTACTAATAGTTTATTAATTTCTAAACTTATATTTCTAGTATTAATATTTTTAGTTAATAGTATAAAATATAATTATTTTAGAGTTTAAGCTCTAGAGCTTATATTTATATACTTTTTTATATAAATAGTTTAATTATATTTATTATTAATAGATAAAAAAAATCTTCTAATTTTTATTTAAAATAATTTTCTGTTAAAAAGTAAGTAAAGTACTTTAAGAACTAAAGTTAGACCTTATAGTATTTATTTCTTAAAATTAGTTATTTCAGTTAGTAGTACCTATAAACTCTTTTTAAATATTTATATTAAAATTATTAAAAATAGTAATATAGTGTAGCTGTTATAAATGGTAATAGTAAGATAACTATATCTAAAAAGCTAAAGGAACTAGCAGTAACAGCTAATAAAACCTTAGAATAAAAATATATATTTAAGTTAGAAAGAAAGAATTATAAGTAGATATAAGATATATTAGCATAGGCTAAAGCACAAGCTAAGAAGTAAGAATAAAAATATAAAATTCTATTAATAGATTAAAAGCAGTTGTGCACGTGACTAAGTAAAGTTTAGTAAATAAAAATTAAATAAAATAACAGAGCTTAAGTAAACTCTAGTAATCTTTAATAACTTCTAGTAGTATTTAATATACTAAGTACTAATACAGAATATACGCATAAGGGATCTTCTATAAGTATAAAGTATTAAATAGTTTATAGTTACTTTTAATTCTCTATAGTTACTCTAAAATTAAGATTCATACCTTAAGTAAAATAGTTTAATACTATTTTATTAAATTTTAATTTATTATATTACCTTTTTCTTACTCTCTACTAAGTTAATTAACTTCTACTAAGTCTAATAAGCTATCCGATCCAGAAGTAAGGGAACTACTAAGTATTATATAAGTAATTAAACAGCTTATTACTAGTATAATTTACGTTAGTAAGTTAGTAACTTATAATATTATAACTACTACCTTAAGAGATTAGAAAAGACAGTTAGATAGATTCTAATAGCTAATTATTAAGAGTTTATAATAACTTATTATAAGAACAAACAAGAACTCTACTTATTATTAAAAAGTAGTAGTAAAGAGGAAGTCATGACAAGATCTTTATCCATAACTAAAAGTATATCCAGAGGAATAAAGAGTGTATAGTAGGTTATCTAGAAATAAAAAATAGCTATTATAAAGCTATAAGATACTTTAGTAAACTTATAATAGTAGTTTAAAGTTAAATAATAAGCTATAGTAATTTAGAAAGAAGGAACAGTAAAGATATAATCTCCTAAAAAATTTAATAGAAATTAAGATAACCTTAAGACCTTCATGGCAGTAATAGACCTCTACTATTAATTTAATTAAAAGTTATTTTTAATTAATTAGGATCGGATTCTGGTAGCCGGTATAAATATAATAGGTAGAGCTATATAATAGTTTAAACCACTAGCAAAAAACTATCTTACTAACAGAAATTTAAACTTAAGAGTAGTAGGGTTAACTAACTATAATAATAATATATAATAGGCTTTTAAGAATTATAAACATTTTAAGCAAGAAATGATTATTATTTTTAGAAAAATTAATAAGGAAACTAAAGTAATTTAGAAATTTTAATAATTTAAGTAACATACGTCAGCAGCTAACTACATAGTAGAGTTTAAATAAATTTAATTATAACTTAATTAGGTAGACTAGCTATTAGTTATGATATACTATAAAAAACTAAAAAACAAAATTAAGAATAAAATCTCCAGAGAAAAGTAGCTAAGTATCTTATTAGAAATTATTAAATAAATAGTAACTATTAATAACTAGTAGTATTAATAGAAGTAGGAGAAAAAGATACACAGAAGAATAATAACTTATATACTTAAAAGAAATAGAAAAAATAACAGAACCTATAATAAAATAGATATTAATATTAAATAAGTATTTATTAGAAAGGGGTAAGGAAAGTAAGTTAAAAAATAAATAAAACGCTACACACGTAAAGCCTATTTAGAATATAGAAAACAGAAACACTTTATTAAGAATTATAAATAATAATAACTAGATATTAAGAAAGCTTACGTCTAGACTAAGATAGCTAAAGAAATTAAAATAATTATAATCTAAGTAAAGTAAGTATAAGACATAATAACATAAGTAATTATTATATAGTAAATTTAGAAGGAATAGTGCTAAATCTATAAAAGTTATATACATCTTAAATAAGAATATAAGATATTATATTAGTAAGTTAAGGATTATCTAGTAGAATAAGCTAGTAATATAATTACTATTATATAAAAAACAGCTATCAGATAATATTATGCTAACTTTATAGAAAAAACTAACTAATTCTATTAACTAATTTAATAAAAAGAAGGACTCTTCAGGAAAGAAGATTAGAAATTTAAACAAAAAAAAAATCTAGAAATAATAAAAAGTAAAGAACTAATATTTATAATAATTATACAGTAAGTACCCTAGAATTACTATTAAATATATAAATTAGAATATTATATAGAAGAATACTATGTTACTAAACACTAGAAAGTTACCTTAAGAGATAGAATATACAAATATTAATAAGTACTATAATTAGTAGGAAATAAGTAGTATAAAAGACTAAATAAATAAAAACTAGCTATATAGATAAATGAAATTTAATAATAAGCGCTAACGCTAGTTATGATTAATATAGTATACTATTACCCTATTAAACACCATTAAAAGGACGAAGAAAACCCTTTACTAATATTATAGATACAAGATAATAATACTGTAAACAAAATAATAAGAAAGAAATACTAGATATATATAGCTTCTAACTATATAGGAAAGAACTATAAATAGAATAAACACGCTATACATATTAAAGAACTAAAGATAAAAAAAGTATTATAATAAATAACAAATAAAAAAAAACTTAATCTATAATAAGAACTAGTTTATATAGATTCAGAAGACGAATTACAGGACCTAAATTCAAATAAATATAAATAACTATTATAGGATAAATGCTAGATAGGATGTTAATAATACTAAATTAAATACTACTAAAAAAGATAGTTAGCTACAGACTTACACGAAAAACTCACATATTAAGAATATTTCTTGAGATGGAAATATTAGGATTATAGAGAATAAGCCAGAAAAGCGCATAAAATACTTAATAAGAAAACATATTAACTCTAGAGATATCTAATCTATAGACCTAAAAAAGAAATACTAAAAAAGTAACTGCCACTTAGGAGTTAGCTATAGACAAAAAACTAGAAAACTAGTAGACTATAATTAAGCTACTAAAAGGCTAAGAACTAAAGATTAGAAATAACATATCAATTATATACATATAACTAAACTAGAGGAAATATGAAAATAAGCTATATATAAATATATATATTAATAGTAATTAGATACTAGTACTTATAGATAGTAGAGCTAGTAAAACACTTATATTAAATAAGTAAATATAAAGATATTAGATACTAACTAGAGTTTTAAATAAACCTATGTGAGTAAGACGCGTAGATAATAGTCTAATAGTATTTAGAAAAAATCTAATTAATCTTAAAATATAGAATATAACTATTAAAGTAGCAGGTTACACGGATAACTGCTGTATTAAGATTATAAATCTAGGTAATAAAGATTTTATCCTAGAATAGAACTAGCTAGCACGATAGAACCTAATAATTAATTAGAAAATAAAAACTATAGGAATTAGGAATAACTACTATAAACAGTAATAAATAAAAGCTATAATATAAATAAAGAAAACGATACTTCACGATACCACTTTTATTATGTTAGATAAATATTAAGAGAAATTCAGAGAATAGTTCTTTAAGAAAGCTAAAGACTAGTTATTAAAATACTAGAAACAGGACCACAAAATCACGCTTAAAGAAGAAATGAATTTAAAACTAAGACTATTATATCAAGTACCCATACACCAATAAGAGGAATTACGAAAATTCTTGTAGAAAAACTAATAAAAAGGATATATACAAACCAGTTAAAGCAAGATAGCATTACTAATACTCTTTATACTAAAAAAAAATAAAAAGCTAAGATTATGTATTGATTACAGATACCTTAATAAAGCTATAATAAAAAATTATTATCTAATACTACTAATATCAGAACTTATAGATAAGCTTAGAGGGGTAAAATAGTTTAGTCTCTTTAATATTAAAAATAAATACTATTAGATATAAATAGCTAAAGGACATGAATAGATAATAATATTTAAAATAAAATATAAACTATTTAAATACTTAGTTATGCTAATAGGACTTATGAATGCACTAGTAACATTTTAAGTAATTATTAACCACATACTAAAGAAATATCTAGACGTATTTATAATAGTATATTTTAATAATATGCTTATATACACGAATGGAACGCTAAAGAAATATATTAAGTATACTAAAAAGATACTAAGGAAGCTTAAAGAACACAAGCTATATATTCAAATAAAGAAATATATATTCTATAAAACTAAAATTAAGTTTTTAGAATACTTAGTATCCTAAGACGGAATAGCAGTTAATTTAGATAAAGCTAAAAATATTCTATCTTAGCTAATACTAATAAATATAAAAGAAATTTATTCTTTTCTTAGATTTATAGGTTTCTGTAGATAATTTATTAAGAACTACTTAAAAATCACAGCACCTTTAACGGAATTACTGAAGAAAGATTAATAATTTAAATAGAAACAACGCAAAGAAAACGCTTTTATAATATTAAAAGAAATATTCTAATAACTACTAATATTAAAGATATTTAATTTATGACTTTAAATAGAGATATATGTAGATACATTAGACAGAGCTATAGAAGCTATTTTATTATAAATATAGAATAATAAATATAAGTATTTAGTAGATTTCTTATCTTATAAACTTATAACTACTAAATTAAACTATAACATTCATGATAAGGAACTGTTGGTAATAGTTTAAGTATTTAAAAAATAAAGACATTACTTAGAAGGAGCTAAGCACTAAATTATTATGTATTTAAATTATAAGAATCTAACAGCATTCATAACAATAAAGAAGTTAAATTAATAATAAGTTAGGTAGTAGGAGCTAGTTTCTATATTTAATTTTTAAATACTTTATAAATTAGGAAAAGAAAATATAGTGGCTAATACACTCAGTTAAACAGCAGACCACATAAAGAATATACTAGAAATTTATAATATAATATTTAAGTAAAGACCGGACGGATCTCTAGGAAGCTTATAAATAGATATTAAGACAATAGTCATTATTAAAAACACTTAGAAAAAATAAATAAGAAAATTTAATAATAGACAATTACACTAGAATTTAGACTAAGAAATAATTTATATACTAGATAAATTATAGACTAAACTAATTAAAGATTAACACTCAGCTAAAATACACGGATATTAAGGAATTAAAAAAACTATAGAACGAATTAATAGATACTTTTAGATTTCTGGAATATAGAAAAAGGTTAGAAATATTCTTTTAGAATATATTAAATATAAAAAGAATAAAGTATTAAGATATAAGGAATATAGACTTATGTAACTAATTCCTTTACTAGACTTATTATAGAAATTAGTTATAATAGACTTTATTACAGAAATACCGACAATAACCACCTTTAGAGACTAATAGTATGATATGATACTAGTTATAATAAACTAACTTATAAAATACGCATACTTTAAACCAACATATATAGAGGTTAAAGCAGATAAATTAGTAACTATACTTATTAAATTACTAATTACATAATATGGATTGCTATGAGAATTTATCACAGACAGGAATAAATTATTTATATTAATATTCTGGAAAATGTTTATAGAAAAGCTAGAGGCTGAGCACCGCCTCTTAATAGTATTTCACCTATAAATAAATAGATAAACAGAACGGATAAATTAGATACTAGAATAATATCTATAGATATATATTAATAAATAATAAGATAATTAGATTAATCTACTACTGATAGCTGAGTTTATATATAACTCTGTAAAGTCATCAACTACGAAAAAATCGCTATTTTTCGTAAATTACGGTTATAAGCCTACGGCTTATCGAGAACTATAGATTCTAAACAAGATATTAGAATTTGTAAGAGTAAAAGTCAACGAATTATAATAACTTTACTAAGATATAGCAGGAAGAATTACTTAGAAAGGAGTTCTTAATAAACAGCAGAAAGATAAATCTAGAGTTAAGAGACTAATCTTTAAAGAGGGGGATAGAATTTTCTTACTATAAAAAAATTTAGAAATAAAACAACTATTAAGAAAACTAGATCATGTCAAGTTGGGACCATTTAAGGTTAAAAGATAAATAGGATCTGTAAATTACAAACTATAACTACCTAAGAATATAAGAATTTATTTAGTTTTTTATATTTCAAAATTAGAACCAGCACCATAAAACGCCAAACTATAGACAAAACTTAAACTTGAGGAAGATACTACTAAGTACGAAGTTTAATAAATTTTGGACTACCAGCAGTTCAGGCGTTAGTGGAAATATTTGGTTAGATAAAAGGGTTACAGACCTAAAGATAATACGTGGGAGCTAATTAGGAACCTGAGAAACAGTTTAGAGCTAATTAACTAGTACTATTAGATAAACTAATAAGGGCTATATCCCACAGAAAGGACGACTACAGCGCGTTCTAATCTAAACTAAAGGAAAGAAAAAATAAAGCGGGTTAGGAAGAAGCTAGCACTACGGGTTATAGTGTGTGAGTTTCTTGACTCCAAGAACGGGCTTTAGCCTCTTTAAGAGCCTGGACTTCACGGATGGAGGCTATCTCTCAATTAAACATCTCTTTCTCCTTGGAATCAATTTTTGTAAGCTCACGACGAAGTCGCAACTCTTAAGCACAGAGCTTAGAGTGTTAATCCTCAAGAGCATCAAGTTAACAATAAAGTTTCTCTTTATCATGATTAATATGATCCCATTCTGGTTACGAGATAATTAGATCGCATTTTACATTACAATCAGCATAAGCGGAATAACGTCTAGAATTCAAGTTCACAAGGCAGTCATCGCCTTGACGGGAACAGTTCAAGCAGGGTGTCGGCATGTGACGGGGTTTGTTACGGATCCGAGAAGCTAGGCGGCGAGCACATATTAGAGACGACTCAGGACGTGTCATCATGGGGAGGTTGGGCAGGAAGGAAAGGAAGTTGAGGGTCTTACAGCCTGGAACACAGAGCAGAGGACCTGCTACCTTTATACTGCTTATAGAAGGGAGAAACTATCTTCTGAGATGAAGAATTGGAAGAGGGGGATAGTGTTACAAACGGTAACAGTAAGGCAACTACACCTAAGGAGCTAAAGGAACTGGCAGTAACAGCCAATGAGGCCTTGGAATGGAAACGTATGTTCGAGCTGGAAAGAAAGAACTGTAAGCAGGCACGGGATGCATTGGCACAGGCCAAAGCACAGGCCAAGAAGTGAGGATAGAGATATGGAACCCTGCCAGCAGATTGGGAGCAGTCGCGCACGTGACCAAGCAAGGCTTGGCAAACAGAGGTCAGGCAAGGTAACAGAGCTCGGGCGAGCTCTGGCAACCTCTAGTAACCTCTAGCAGTATCTAACATACTAAGCACCAGTACAGAATGTACGCATGGAGGATCTTCTATAAGTATAAAGCGTCAGATAATTCATGGTTACTTTTAATTCTCTATAGTTACTCTAAAATTAAAATTCACACCTTAAGTAAAATAGTTTAATACTATCTTATTAAATCTTAACTTACTATATCACCTTTTTCTTACTCTCTACTAAGTTAACTAACTTCTACTAAGTCTAATAAGCTATCTGATTCGGAAGTAAGGGAACTGCTAAGTATTATATAAGTAGTTAAACAGCTTATTACTATTATAATTTACATTAGTAAGTTAGCAACTTATAATAGTAGCTTTATTATACACAAAAATTATTTTATATAAAAAATTTATACAAAGCTTATAATATAATAAAGTTTATATTTTATTATAAAGTTATATTATTTTTATTTTTATTTTTAAATATAGTTTACTCTTATTAAGAATTTATTTAACTAATAATAAATTTTATTTACTATTTTATGCTAGAGTTCTAAAACTGTAAACACTACCTAATAATACTATTTATAAAATAAACTAGTAATAGAGTAAAAAATATTAGTTAAAATATATTTATTATTTATGTTTACTAAATTAAAAAAAAATTATAATATAGAATTCTTTACTATAGAAGTAACATAGCATATATTACTACTATTAATAATAAGGTTTTTTTAAAAAAAATGCTTTTATTTTTAGTAGCTAACTAAACTAGCGTACTTAATAAAATAATAATTAGAAATTATTATTTAATATTTTACTCTAAAAATAGTTTCATTATTTTTTTAAAAAGTATAATAGCTAATTATATTAGTTATAAAGCGTTTAAATTATATACAACTACACTTTTTTACTATAAAAAAAAGAATATAATTAAGTTTTTATAGTTATTTTCATGCTCTAAATTTGTTATATATATAAATAATATAATACTAAGCTTAATATCTTTATTTTTTAAGTTTAGACTAGTAAAGTACTATGCTTTTATTTATAAAAAAATAAGAAAAAGAACGTAATATAGTTTAATATAAGCTTAAAGTACTTAAACTAATATTTTTTTATAAAATAAGTAACCTGCCTATTATAAGAAAATAAATAAAATAGACTGTTATAAATTATAAGTTTTATGCTATAAATATTTTTTATTTAAAAACTTAAAAAAAAAAGAGTATAGTTATTATAAATTTAGAAAGTTATAATATTAAATAACTATTACTTTTAAACACACTTTAGTAAAATATAATAAGTAATAAAGTATGTTTTTTAAATTACTTCTTATTAAAATAGTTAATTACTCTAATAAGAGTTATATATAAAAAGCTAAAAAACTTAATATTACCAAAATTCTAAACTTAAAATAGGCTTTTTTATATAGGGTAAAAATATAATTATAGTAGTTTAATATTTTTTTTTTTTTTTACTTTAATACATTTTATTATATTATAGTAAAGTAAATCTTATAAGAAAATATATTAAAAATTAGATACTATTTTTAAATTAGTATTTGCTAAGATTTTTTTAAAGTATAGTAATTTAATATCTTAAATACTAATAAGTTCTTTTTCTACTTATTATGTTAGCATTAAAGAAATATATAAATATAAATATTTTTAATACTTTTTTTTTTACTAACGCTTTAAATAAAATACTAGTTTACTTTTTTTTTTAACTCTAAACTTTTATATTTTTTATTAAGTGTATTCTATAACTTTTAAACTAGTTTAAGTTTATTAAAAACTTATTTTTTATGCTAGTAGTAGAAATAGTTAGGCTTTAAAATAAAGAAACAAAAAAGTAATTAATAAGTAGTAAATTTATATTATGTTATTTATAAAGTTATAAGAAAGAAATAATATTTAAATTATTTATAAAATTCTACTTATAGAAATAATATAGGAGCTAGAGAAAGTAGTTAAATATATTAAAAAAAAAGATTTAAAAACTCTAGTTAGTAAGCTAGAACTATTTTATTTATAAATTAAATATTTAGCTTTAATTATTTTAAATTTCTAGTAATTTTATAGCTAGTAAATAATAAAAAAGCTATAGTATAGTTTAATAATTCTTTAAATTTAGTAACATTAAAAATCGATTTAATTAAAGTTTATAGTAAAATAGCTTATATAAGCTTAAACTAATTAAAAATAGTATTAAAGTACTAATAAAAAACTTTATAATATTTATTTTTATATTATAAAAACTTTATTATACTAAAAAATATAATAGGTATTTTAACTTTAAATAACTTAAATTCTACACACATGTTAATATTTACTATAGTTTTATATAAATTATATGCTATAGCTATTTTTAAATATTTAAAACTACTTTTATTTATAAATTACGTTTATATTATTGCCTTTGTGTTTAATTTATAAAAAGTTTTTTTATAATATTACTATTAAGCTATTACGACTTTATAATACTTATAAATAGTTTTATTTAAGTTTTAGAGCTTTACTATAATTTTAAAAAGTTATTATTAGCTTTATATTTACTATAGTATATAAATTTATACAAAGCTACTATATAAGTTAATACTTTTAATAAAAGTAATTACTAATTCTAGTTAGTATAAAACAACTTTACTTTATGTTATTAATTATTACATATAATTTACTTAAAGCAACTGTTAGTTTATAATTATGTAAAGTTTTAGTAAGTAAACTAACTTTAGTTTTATAGTCTTATAATTTAACTTAACTTTAGCTATATTTTTAACTTAACTTTTTTAGAATACTTACAAAATTTGCTACTTTATAATTCTATAATTAGAATAGGTTAACTACTCTTTCTATTAATATTACTAAAATATTCATCTACTTTTTAAAATATACTATATAAGTATATTTAGTTTAGTTGTTTACTAATTTACTTTTTATTATAATTTATATATTTTAGTTTTATTATATTATATTATAAGCTGTGTATTTAGCTGCTTTATTATAACACTAAAAATATACTAAAGTATAATAAAACTAGTTTATAGTACTTTTATAGTGTTTTATTTTTAAATACTATTTTTAAGTATAGCTTAGCTTTTTTTTATTATATACTTTTTAAACTTTATAGTTAAAACTAATATTCTTAATAAATAAGTAAATTGCTATTTATTTTCTTAACTAAGTTATTATTTTTAAACTCTATTAAGACTTATTTCTACTACTTACTTTTATTTAAGTTTTTTATAAAGTAATATATTTATTACAATGTAATAATACTAGTAAGTTTCGTTTTATAAAAAACTTAATAAATAATAATATAATTTCTTCCTATGTAATCCTTTTATATACTTAAAATAAAAAATAAAAAATTACTTTTTAAAATTTAATTAATGGTACTAAAGAAAGCAAGGTTAGCTATAATAAGTTCTAGTTTTATAGATAATAAACTAAACATAATAACTTATAATACTTTTAGGTAAATACCTATAATATTAATAAATTAAACTATAATAAACTTTAGAAAGTACTTAACTCTATATTTTACTAGTACTAGAATATAGTAAAATATTATATTTATTTATTAAATATTTTAATAGCTAAGTAGAAAACAAATAGTAAAGTCTTTAAATTTTTTTAAAAACAATTTTTTTAAGTAAGTAAATAATTTACTTAAAGTTAAATACTTTAAAAACTTTATACTTTAAGTTTAGTTAAATTTTTTTTTAGAAAATAATAAAAACTTAGTAACAAGAAATTACTAACGTAATAAATTTATAAAATAACAAAAATTTCTAAATTAGTACTTTAAAAAGTTTCTTTGTTTTAATTTAATGTTAATAAGTAATTATTATAAATAAAAAACTATTAATTTAAGCATAAAAAATAAAGTGTACTTATTACTAGATATTTTTAATATCTATATATTTCTTATCTATAGTAAAGAAATAAAGAGAGTGTTTAAGTAACTTATAAATAAAATTAATAAATAAAATAAATATATTTAAAACTTACATGTTACTAATTCTTATAATAATAAGAAATATATTAAAAATACTAAAAATAAACTACTAAAAAACTTATATTACTAAATTTATAAAAACTCTAATTTCTAATAATAGTATAACAACTAATAGAGTTAACTACTATAAATTAAAAATAATCTTAATAAAAGTAAAATAATACTTTTTTATAATATTATTAATAAGCTAAAAAAGTTAATAACTAAAATAAATCTTTTATTCTACTTTTTCTACTAGACTATTAACTTATAAATTAATAATACTATAGTTATACTATAAAGTCTATTATACTTACTTATTAATTAGTAGTTATTACTTATTTTATATATATAAAAAAAGCATAATTATGTAAATAAAACTCTTTTTAAGAATATAAATACTTAAGTTACTTTATTTAAGATGTTTATAAACATTTTATAAAACCTAGGCTTAAATAGTATATACTTAATTATTAATATACTTATCAAATATATAGTAAACTTACTAAAACTATTAAACTTTATTATCTAACATATATTTATATTTTTTTATGTAAAGTAGACTATTTCTAGCTATAATAATACTAATATTAAGTAAAGACTTTAGCTTAATAATTTTAAAACAAAGCTAAGTTTTAAACTTAAAGAAAATATAAAGTAAGTATTTTATATTATTAATATATATATTAACTACCATTTTTTAGAACTAACAAAAATTTAATATAATACACTTTTTTGAAATTTAGTTTAGGAGAAAATACAGTAAAAGGCTAATAGTATATTTTTTTTAAATATTTCTTATCTTTAAAAAGCTAAAGAACATAATACTTTAAAAAATATTACAAGTTTTTAATAAAGTCTTAATAAAGTTAAAAGACATATATTATTAAATAATAAAGTAAATTAAATAACTACAGCATTAATATTTAGAACTTTACTAATAAATTCTTTTTATTATTATTATTATGTATTATTTATTATATTTATTAGAATTCCATATTTTATTAAGCTTACCTACGTAAGTTTAGAACATAAATTAGACTATTATAAAAATTATAAAGCTATATAGCTTATTTCTTATAATATGAAATAATAATATTTATATTATGTACTAGTTAGCCTAAAACTTTCTAGCTAAGAAAGCAAGCCATAATAATTTTTTATATAAAACTAAAAATACTTACTAGTTTATTTTTACTAGATTTTTTTAGGTAATATTTAAAACCCTTTAGTAAAATATATATAGTTTATATATACTAGAATATCTTACTAAATAAGTTAAATAACTAAATCTAAATCTATTAGTAGTATTATGCTACTTATATATCTACTAAATTAATTACTTTTATAACTAGAATCTTAATTCTTTTAGAAATTATAAGGCTGGCCTGTAGAATAGAGGTGCTATTAATAGCTTTCTATAAAAAAAATCTTTACTAGCTTAAGGCTCTTAGCCTCTATAAAAGTATGTTAAAAGAAATAGTATTAATAGCAAGACTTAATACATTAATTTAGGTAATCCGCAAATTAGTAGTACTATCCCTATATAACATATACTAATGTAAGCTAGAAAAGAGCAAATGCACTCGGCTTAATTAAACTAGTTTAAGATACGTGCTGATTCATTATATCTCATAAGTAGACAATAGAGAACAGTTCTCTTTAAGTATATACATTTGTACTAGTGTTCAGTCCAGAGAGCAGCCTAATAAAAAGTCATTTCAAAGAGGAAGAGCCAAAGTGGATTACTATAAAGCCGCGCATAGGGGATTAATAGAGTGCATGCCTCCAGACGCTTAAGAGCCATAGTAATTCAGTTAACTTGGTGGCCTTCTCCCACGACTCAGACCGGCTCGCGTCGGCGTCGGATAATAAGACGGTTAAGATCTAGGATGCAAGCAGTAGTAAGTGCCTCTAGACGCTTAAGAGCCACAGCTTTTAGGTCAGCTTAGTGGCCTTTTCCTATGACTCGGCACGACTCGCGTCGGCGTCGGATGACGAGACAGTTAAGGTCTAGGATACAAGCAGCAGTAAGTGCCTCCAGACACTTAACAGCTACAGCGATTTAGTTAAGTCGGTGGCCTTCTCCCATGACTCGGCCCGGCTCGCGTCGGGGTTGGATAATAAGACGGTCAAGGTCTGGAATGTGAGCAGCAGCGAGTGCCTCCAGACACTTAACGGCTATAGTGATTTAGTCAAGTTAGTAGCCTTCTCCCACGACTCGGCCCAGCTCGCGTCGGCGTTAAAGAACGAGACGGTTAAGGTCTGAGATACGAGCAGCAGTGAGTGCCTCCTGACACTTAAGAGGCACAGCAGATTAGTTAAGTCGGTGGCCTTCTCCTATAATTCAGCACGGCTCGCGTCGGCGTTGACTGATAACACGGTTAAGGTCTAGGATGTGAGCAGCAGCGAGTGCCTCCAGACGCTTAAGAGGCACAACTAATAGGTCAGCTTAGTAGTCTTCTCCCACAACTCAGCCCGGCTCATATTAGGGTCGGATGATAAGACGGTTAAGGTCTGGGATGCGAGCAGCAGTAAGTGCCTCCAGACGCTTAACGGCTACAGTAATTAGGTCATCTCGGTAGTCTTCTCCCATAACTCGGCATGACTCGCGTCGGCGTCGACCGATAACACGGTTAAGGTCTAGAATGCGAGCAGCAGCGAGTGCCTCTAGATGCTCAACAGCCACAGTAATAAGGTCATCTCAATAGTCTTCTCCCACAACTCGGCACGGCTCACGTCGGCGTCGACCGATAACACGGTTAAGGTCTAGAATGTGAGCAGCAGTGAGTGCCTTCAGATGCTCAACAGCCATAGCCCAGTGTGTCCAATAACCAAGTTACTTGACTTGGTTGGTTGAGGTTGCTTGATTACGTAACAAGCAACCACAAGTAAGGGCTCGTCCAACCAACCACAAGTAGGAGTTTTTACATTACTCAAGTTAACTTGAAGTTACTCGACTGAATTGCCGTATCAGGCATGTTGTAGAGAGGAGTTGGGTGGCTGGAGTTTTATTAGCACCGGGACAGGAAGAACTATTAACCCGCGTACTTTAATTAGCTGGATATTACCGTTCTTAAGATTTGCCGTTAAAAATTTTAACACCTCCAGTCTTTATTATAGCACCACCAAATTCTAAGCTAAAAATGCCTTCTCACCTATTCTTTTAGTCTTATGAAAGGTCTACATGTTCTCCTCTGCTTAGGACTCCCTCTGAGCCCCTTAGCTCTACCCCAGAGAGCCACTTAGGGACTCTAAGTTCTACACCAACTACCTATAAAAGAGAGGTGCCGACGTCCTCTTAATGCACTTTCCCTATTAAATGGGACAAAATTCGCTATGAAAGGAAGTTATTACCGTTAATTTAATACCGTCAGCCTTATAAGTGTGTCTTTAACTCTAAAATCTAATCCTTAGTAATCTACAAACACGGTGCGCAGCTTATAACGGATAGAGATAATAAGTACTAGCTTTATAAGTACTACTATATTAGTAGCTAACATAATTCTACACTGTATAATAGTAAGAGTATTACTAGTATTATTTATCACCTAAAATATTAGCACAAACTTAAAGAGTTTGGTTACAAACCGGTGGCGTTAAATTTATTTAATATGGCTAAGGGAATAATGAGTTCTATACCATACCTTAGAGACCAGCGCTTAGTGTTTAACGACTTATAATTCAAGGGCAACTTTATTAACTAGGTTATTAATTTTAACTTTATTTTTTAATAAGCAACGCATTAACGCACCCATGACATCTTTACTAACTATTTAGAGAATATTAATAAGATTCTACTAAAGAGCCCGTCAACTCTTAGCAGCTGGATTAAAGAGAGGTAAGATAATAATACTAGAAGATATTTTTAGCTAAAGGAAAAGCTCTATCTTACTCTAAGCAAGATTCATATCTCAACTAATATCTAAATATCTAAAGAAGGAACGAACTATTTAGTAGTTATTACTTACTTCTTAAATGAAAAGTATAAGCTATAAACTGCTTTTCTTGATCTCCTATCTCTAAAGGGCCCTCACTCTAGCGAGAATATCACAAAAGTGCTGTTAATAGTTATCGAATTTTATAATATATCCGCTACTATTAGCTTCTTTATGATGGACAATGCTAGTAATAATGATACATGTATTAAAGAGCTAGTAAAGTAGTACCCTATAATTACACAGTAGAGCCGCCTTTAGTGCGTTGGCTATATATTAAATCTCATTATTAAAGCTCTCCTGTTTAGAAAGGGTATTAGTAAGCTAGAGAAAGAGCTCTATAGCACATCTAATAATAAGTAGTTTAAGATATAAAGAAAGCAGAGCTTTATTAGTAAGCTTTATAACTTCTACATGTGAATTAACCAGAGCGACCAGCAGCAGGAGTTTCTAAAACAGTATATCCTATAGGCATATAATAAAGGCAGTATTAAGCACCTCTATATTAGAATATTAGTTAACAGTAGCGTCCGCTAGAACTCTGTGTTTACTATAATCAAAAAAGCTCTCAAACTCCGCCACGCAATTAATCTATTCTTTCTCTACTATAAACATAGTGGTGAGGGATATGATATCTCACAGAATATATTTAGTCTATAGAATTAGGTTAATCTAGAGCACTTCTTTAATGCCTTAAAGCCATTTAAAGATCTAACTAAGCGTATGGAAGGCTGGGCGAATAAAGCTAGCCTTAAAGAATCACATAGCTCACTCTATAAGACGATTGAGTTACTTAACGTCCTTTTTAAGAAGCTCCAGGAGGCTGGAAAGTTCGCAGATGATTACCCTAAAGAGGTTTCAGCATATTATTCCTGCGCTATTAATACTGCCTGCGTTAAGCTTAAAGAATACTTTAGCCTTACAAATATTACGCCGGCATACCGATGCGCCGTTGCCCTCCATCCTGCGAACAAATTTACCTATTTCGAGCTCAAATGGAGTCATAACAAGCGATGGATTATTGAGGCGAAGCGGGTGGTGCAGGAGGTGTATACACAATACAAGGAAGTAGCTACAAAAGCAGATATAATAGAGGCAACACAAGAGGAGGATAAGGAGATTATTGCTGACGGCGATACGGCGCTTAACCCTCTCCAGTAAGCCCGTAAGCGTCGTCAGCGGCTCGCCGCTACCGCAGCGTCTGCTACACGAGGAAGGAAGCGTACAAAACTCACCTCTGAGCTTAATGAGTTCATAGCCAGGACTAATAAGGCCGATCTGGACGTTGAGGATCCTCTAGAGTGGTGGATTCGCCACGCATCTGATTACCCTGTCCTCTCCAAGATGGCGTTTGATTTGTTCAGTTGCCCAGCAATGAGCGCTGAGTGTGAGCGCGTATTCTCACAGACGAAGAAGGTCATTACAGATGAACGAAATCGCCTCAATTCAGACACTGTGGCGGCGATCGAATGTCAAAAGCACCTGCTTCGAACCGGTATGCTCCCATAGATCTATCACGGATTCCAAATCGGGAAATATCACCAAGTAACGTCAACCAACCAAGCAAAGTAAGGGTTTCCAGTCAACCAACCAAGCCAAGCAAAGGCCTCTCGTCAACCAAGTCAAGCAAAGGGGTAGATTTTTGGTTTACTTGGTTGATGGACACACTGGCCATAGCAATTAGGTCATCTTAATAGTCTTCTCCCACAACTCGGCACGACTCACGTCGGCGTCGGAGGACAAGACGGTTAAGATCTGGGATACGAGTAGTAGCAAGTGCCTCTAGATGCTCAAAGGCCATAGCTATTAGGTCAAGTCGGTGGTCTTCTCCCATGACTCGGCACAACTCACGTCGGCGTCGACTGACAACACAGTTAAGGTCTAAGATATAAGCAGCAGCGAGTGCCTCCAGATACTTAAAGGCCACAGTAATTGGGTCATCTCGGTGGTCTTCTCTCATGACTCGGCCCAGCTCGCGTCAGCGTTGTACAATAGCATAGTTAAGGTCTAAGATGCGAGCAGCAGCGAGTGCCTCCATACGCTTAGTATTAGCAATCTACTTTACGATATCTTATTTAACATTAACTCATATCTTCACTCTGAATTGGGCACTATTAAAATTAGTGTTCTATTAGGTTCAACTACACTTCCAACCATTTCAGAGCCTCATAATCCCTAGTATCAATGCCTAGCTTTAAGCTCAGATAGTGCATAGATAACATATAATTCAGAGAACCTAGTGTGGCTACTCTTAGAGTATCGGCCGTTATGCTTAGCTGTATCAAAGAAGATGATCGGTATTAGCGCCGGAACTGGAAGGGTATGGATATATAAAGTTAAGCTTAACGCACCCTAAGACCTTAGAGCGTTTTATATTAACATAACTTACTATTCTATTCTTTTTCTTTTTCTATTATATAAAGGGGGTTGGGTGTATATATAGTTTACTAATTTAGCACAGCAAAGCTTCAACCATCCTCTAAATCAGGTAACGAGATAGTTAATTATAGTATTATATTTAAAGATTCGCTACTTGAGCCTTGCTGGAAGTAGATGAATACTCTAATTATACTAGCAGGAAGGGCGGCCAATCCGCTCCAGTCATACCCTTATAAAATAGCGAATTCTATAAGTGTTCTTACAGAGTTAAGTTAGAAGTATAGTTATTAAGTTTAGATCTTAAGGCTGTAGGGCTAAAGTTGGCCTGCTTGCTAAAACTCTATATAGCTATAAGCTAATAGTTACTCTAAGTAAATTACGCGTGATAATTAATAACATAAGGTAGAGTTATTTTACACTAGTTTAGATTAGTAATTATTTTAATTAAAGATACTAACTTATATAGTAACTTTATATGAATCTATATACTACAGTAAATATAAAGTTAATAATAATATTCTAATATTATAGTAAAGCTTTAAGACTTATATAAAACTCTTTTATAAGTACAAAAAGTAGTAAAAGCTTAATAATAGTACTATAAAAATAGAATACTATTTTAATAATTAAAAAAGCTTTTTATAAAGTAGGTGTTATAGTAATAACATAAATATAATTTTTAAATAAAAAAGGCCTATAAAATTTAGAAGTAGCTTTAGTATATAGTTTATATAAAATTATAATAAATATACATGTACATACAAATTTTAAGTTATTTAAAGTTAAAGTACTTTATATATTTTTTAGTATAAAAGGTTTTTTATTATATAAAAAGAAATATTAGTTACTTTTTAATTACTAGTGTGATGACGGGCTCAGTCTTCACGCGTCGTTACATGGATGCAGGTTGACGGAATAAGTTAGCTCTATTTCAGCTACACTAAGATGAGGAGAGAAGAGGTACAAAGGGGGCTCGCCCCTAAATAGGGCGGTGCATGGCCTGAGCGCGAGCTAGCCATGCTCCGAGCTCTGCGCTAGGTCGTGGCTGGCGTAGCCAGTCGCGATATCATGTGGCCTGCAGCGAGCAGAGCAAGCAGCACCGTCACATTACCCCCCCTCTAAGGGAGGCTCGTCCCCGAGTCTCTAGGTTACAGTCTCCTCCTTGCTGGTCTCTGTACCACTCTTGTCTTTGAAGCCGCCTTGTCGTCTTCCTCTGTTACGTCCAGGCCCTCCTCTGCTTCGTACGCTTTCAACCAGGCGTCTAGTCGTGCCGGCGGTCCTGCTTTCTCTGGATAGGCCTCGTGGTAGTCTCTTACCTTGTATGGGGCGCCTATAAAACCTCGGGCGTTGTACCAGGTAGGATCTGGGTCATGAGCTAGCCAGGATGCTTTGTACTGTAGTCGGCCATGGAATAGGCGGCTATCAAGGATTTCCTGCACTGGCCACTCGGGATGCCCGTTGATCTCGATAGGCGGTTCCTCAGGTTCAATTTGGCCAGGCAGTGGGCGAGTAGAAGCCTTCCGTAGGCGGTCTACGTGGAAGACGTCAAGCATGCGCATGTGCGACGGCAGCTTAAGGCGATAGGAGTGTCCCTTCATGCCTACAATAGGATAGGGTCCGTACATCTGCTGGTCAAGCTTCTGGCTAGGTCAGCTAGTGGTGAAGCTCTTAGGTATAACGTATACCTCATCTCCTGTAGAGAAGTCTGGCTCATGGCGCTTCTTATTAGCCTGTTGAGCCTATTACTCTTGTGCTTAAGTAATCCCTTATTAAGCTATCTCTATAGCTAGCTTTATTATATCGTGGTGAGCTTTAGCGTAGCTCTGTGCTTCCTCACGTGATATCTATTTACAGACTATAGTAAATGCCTTTATATGTTTCTCCTAATTCTAGTGATAGATTAGCTAGTAGCTAAACTCAATTTAATAGGGTAATAAGCCTATAGTCTTATGTAGTAGAATTACTTGAGTTTAGTCTATATAGGGCAGCAGGTCTAACTAGTTGTTCTAATAGTAGTTAATAAATAGGCATAGGCGCTGGTTGATGTACTAGTTTAGGACCTTAGTATTTCTATTAGTTTAGAGATAATACGGCGTTAAGAGCTTTTACTTAATTTCTATTAGTTAATATAACTCATCTATAAATGCTAAGATAAACTAAGGACTGTGATTAGAGACTATTAATCTAGATAGATTAAATACTTACTAGATATAATAATAGTATATATCAGCTATCTAAGCAGCTATAGTGGTTTTATAGTAAGATAGTAAGAAGTAATGCTTATTTAGCTAGTTTATAATAATAAAAGTATAGTTATATCCTTTCTTATCTAGAGAGAAGGATTTAAAGTCTATAGAGACGTCTCACCATACTTGTTTAGAAATTAGTAGTGATTTAAGTAAGCCTAGGGTTTTATTATAAGGTATATAGCTCTATTTATAAGCTTTATATATAGCTATATAGTCGTCTATATCTTTATCTATATAACTTTAGTAGTAGTAGTTATAAAGTAGCTTGCTTATTTTTCTCTTATTTAGATAAGCAGTCACCTAAGTAGCATAGATAGCTTAAATAAGATAGGTTCTTAAGAAGTGTATAGTAGGAACTACTAGCTTATTATAGTACATAAGAAGGCTCTAGCTAAGTTTCTATACTAAGTAGTTACTAGAAAGGGCGTGCTCTTAGAATGGCTGTAGACTCTCATAGCTACAGTTCACCTTAATAATATAATTAATTAGTAAGTAAGGGTTATTTAGGGGTAGTAAGGCCATAAAAGTATTAGTAGTAATTACTTTAATTATATTAGTAGCTAGTATATCTCTTACTAATAGCACAGTTAGGTTATTGCTTACGGTTTTAATAAAGCTAATGTTAATTTACTTTACTAAAAAAAAGGCGCGTGTTTAGGCTGTTTTATTTTTATTTTTTTAAGTCTTTAGTTCCTCTTACTTACGCGAGAGCGCGTTAGCTATTATATTAGTTATACTAAAGTAATAAATAAGTATTAGGTAATAGTTTATTATATTTATTACCTAGTGTATTTAGTAGGGAGTAAGCTTTTACTTTATAAAGAAGTACTTTAGCGCGTAATAATTAGTTAGGGTATTAAATAACTTAGTAGTTTATAAGCCTATAAGCTGCGAGCGCTATTCTTAAAGGCTGTAGATTATAACTAATATCTCTTTATTATATATATTATAGTTTATCTAGAGCTTACTTATAGTCTTAGAGTAGAAGACTATAAGTTACTAGAGGCTATTCTCTTAAAGCTATAATAGTACTCTTATAATAACTTTATTACTTACGTTTATTTCTATGCGCGTCTGATAATAGGGTGAGTAGTAAACTAGAATATTATTTAATAGTATTAAATTCTTAGCTTACTAGAAGGCTGCTAGCTTGTATTTACTAAAAGTGTATTATGCGCCCTTCTTAAG
Source organism: Zopfia rhizophila CBS 207.26 (assembly GCA_010093925.1). Taxonomy (NCBI): domain Eukaryota; kingdom Fungi; phylum Ascomycota; class Dothideomycetes; family Zopfiaceae; genus Zopfia; species Zopfia rhizophila. The sequence goes on from ML994619.1 coordinate 1,303,530, forward strand.
TAGCTTAGTAAGTAATTAGATAATGTGTTTATAGTCTTTTAGAAAAGCTCTATAGAAGTTACAGAATTTTAGAAAGAATTATAGGCTTTTAACTGACGTAGGTACTAGCTATTTCTATATAGTAGTAACCTTCTTAAGGTCCTTTTAGATCCCTTTTATGCTAATAATAAGGCCTAGGAACTTTATTCTAGTAATAGTAAACTCGCTCTTTTTAATGTCTACCTAGAGGCTAGTATTTTAGAGATATTTTAGTATTTAAGTAACATACTCCTCATACTACAGCAGGTCTTTAGAATAAATTAAAATATTATTAAGGTAGATAGTATAGAAGTTATTAAGTAGACTATAAAACATTTTATTAATATAGTGTTAGAATATAGTAAGGTTATTATAGAGACTAAATAGTAGCACGTAGTACTTATAGTTCCTATATTAAGTACAAAACATAGTTAGATCCTTTATATTCTTATTTAGACGTATATAATAGAAGGCTTATTATATATTAAGCTTAGTGAACACCTTTACACGCGCTAGCTGGGTAAGGGTCTTCTAAATTAATAGAATTAGATAAGCGTTTTTTTTTATAATAGTATTAAGCTTACAGTAGTCAACACAGAAGCGTTACCTTTTTCTAAATTTTTTAGTAAATAGTACTAAAGAAGTATATAAAGCATTACTGTAAGTAATAATCCCTTATTAAAGGTAGTTATTTAGATAGGTCTTAACCAGCTATAGCTACTTAAAAAATATACTATATAATAGACTTAATATTAGTATGTTCTTGGCTATTAGTTTAATATTATAGTTAATACCTTCGCAATATAGGGGTAGTATGTTTAAGTTTTTTTTTAAGAAGTAGACTTAAGTTATGCCGGCGTAGCTAAGGTAGAATAGCTTTTACTTAATAAGCTACTAAAGTTTCTCTTCTTTTATAAGGTTCTTATTTAATTAATAGGGCCCTTCTAGTAAAGCCTTTACTAAGAGGTTTTTAGGGTCTTAGGAAGAGAGCTTTAGGTCTAGTGGGCTAAGCTTATCTCTATAGTTCTAAATAAGCTTATTTATTTTATAAATACTAGTATACTCTAGCATAGTTTCCTTCTGCTGTGTGTATATTATAAAGGTAATAGCTTTTATAGTATTAATCTTAAGGCCTACCTTAGAGAGGTCTTTGTGTGAGATAGGTTAAGAATAAAAAATTCACTTACTTAGCTCTAGCTACTATCATAGGTAAAGCTATTCTTTTATCTTTTTAAGATTTTTTTACTATACTATATACTAGGGTGAGCGCTAAAGTAGCTTATAGATATACTATAAAATCACTATATTTATCAGCTTATCACGTTAGTCGGTATTAGCTTAGTGTAAGGGATTAATTTTAGTTAATAGGCTTTATATTAAAATAATAATATCACGCTTATAGTTAATTAGCTTATTATCTAGCTATTTAAGTGCTTACTTTTTATAGTTAATTAAAGTACCTACATCTTTAAAAAGCTTACGGCTGATTATAAAATTATAGCGGCTAATATTACAGAAAATAAAATAGGTTAGTAGGTAGTAGTTATCTAGTACTAGATCTACCTAAAAGTACTTATCTACTTATCTATTTAGTCTATTATTATAGCTAGCTAGGGAGATAGATTTTATTTAGTAAGTTTTTATCTTAAGCCCTTTCTTAATAGCGTGTATATGCTTTAAGTATACTAGAATAAAACTACTAGCTCTAGTATTAAGAAAGTTACTTAGCTTAATAGCTAGTCTACTAGCAGAGATATAGTAGAGTAAAATAAGAATAAATTTATTAAATAGTAATTAGTAAGAATTAAATTAGCTAGTAGCTCTAGAGAGTAACTCTAGAAAGAAAACTTTCCTTAAGGTAAGTTTTTCCCTAATAGTTCCTCTATAGTAAGCTAAAATTTCTTATTATTACTAGTATTCTAAAGCGTATAGAGCTTTTTATTAGTATCTATAGACTTAATTACTTTAGTTATAACTTAAGCAGGTAGTTAGTAGTCTTTTATAAAGTAGCTAGGTTTCCCGTAATTATAGTAACTAGCTAGCTTAGGGATAAGTATTAGTAGAATAGTAGTAATTACTATATAAGTTAGGTACTTAGCTTTTAAGCAAGATTACTAAGTTAGCGGTAGCTAAATTCTTCTAGTTTTTTTATTAATTTACTTAGTAGCTTTCTTAGCGCTGAGAGCTAGCTCTCTAGCAAAGTTTTAAGCTAAGTCTATATACTTATTATACTAGTTATAGTACTACTATTAGTAGATGCCTATTTGTGTATATAAAGTATTTAGAAGCTTTTTATAAAATTCTTCTACTTATTAGTCTGCAGGTAGGCTGCGTTCTTAAGCTAGGTAAAAGAAATCACCTTAAAATATAATAAAGTTAGTAGGGTCTTTAAGATAGAGCTTTTAGAAATCACGGCAAGCGTTAAGTCTCTTATATAAGTTACTATATATTCTTTTTAGATAATTTACTATATACTAGTAGTTAACTAGCTACTTACTCTCTCTTACTATATATATTAGTATTAAGAGATACTAGTTAACAGGACTCTCCGTATGCGTATGCATGTAAGAAACGATATTCTTTTAAGTAGCTTACTTACTAGCTCTAGTAAACTAGTCTTAGTTAGCGCGTACCTTATCCTCTAGGACATCCCTTTATTAATTAAAGGTAATATTCTTACCATTCTTAAGCATTGGCGGATTAGGAAATTAGGCTAAGCAGTTATTACTTTAATAGCTGCCTATAGTAGACATAGCTAGTAGAGTAGCTGGTACGTAGAGTAATACTTAAGGAGTTTAGTTACTGAGATCTTTTATATCAAAACCATTATCAGGTCCTACAGCTATATAGCTAGCCTGGTTCTGAGGGGTCTGTGGCAGAGCTGTAAAGCGTGTTTTCTTTACTAGTATTAATAATAGCACTAGGCTAGCCTTTACAGAGAGGAAGGAGTATATATTGTACGTGGGTTTCTTTGTCTGTACTTTTAGTATCTTGATCTCGTTCTCTTGATCTGCTACGCGCTTGAGCGTGTTGTTTAGTAGCTGACGAAGCTCAGCAAGCTTATCTCTAGCCTTGTTAAGCTCAGTTTCGGACGTGTTGAGCGCTTTTCCTAGCGTATCGGCATGGTCGCGATGTGTGAGTACTTTGAGATGGCTACGCTCTAGCTCGCTAGCGATTATCGCTTGATTAAGGGTCATCAGGGTAGGAAGCGTAACCTCTATCTCCTGAGGCTCGTAGGTGTCGGTTCCCCAGGTAGTGCTCTTGGTAGTAGCCACGAAGGGTTTCTTGTCGTGTCGTGCCTGGATGCGGAGCTTCTTGATGGTGTAGTCTTCTCTAATCACGTTGTCAGGGTAGTACGTGGCGGCACACCTGAGCGACTTAGGGATAGGCGTGTAGTCGTTGCCAGTGGCTGTTGCCTTGGGATCGACCCTCATCTCTAGCGTCGAGAGCTTTCCCATGGTCCTAACCTATCCGTCCTTGTATGTGTATAGAGCTTCTGGCCCCTAGCAGGGTGAAGCGATTGGCTGATTCTCTGGCGTGGAGAAGGCGAGCTAGTAGTGCTCACAGGGGTCGGTTTCTCTAGCAGGGAGAAGATGATGAAGGGGGGGGGGGGGGGGGGGGGATTCACTAGAGCTCTCGTAGCTCTCTTCTAACCTAATGGGTACGTTGCCTACCGCTGTAGGTCTTCCGGTTACCTGCCGAGTCACTCTCGAGGCCTGCTGCTGCAGGGCTTATACAGGCTATCACTCAGGGTTTCAATTGCCTACTGCTATAGGGCTTTCCGGTAGAGATCGTATAGTTAACAAACTAACGACTCAGCGTAGTCGTGTAATTGATTCTCCAGGTGCAGTCGTTGACGAATTAAATGCTCAGGTTGATCGCGCGGGTTGACCTCGATATTGTGTCGCCGTCGTCCGGCCGAGTTAGATTGATCTTAGTGTAATGTAATGACGGGCTCAGTCTTCACGCGTCGTTGCATGGATGCAGGTTGACGGGATAAGTTGGCTCTATTTCAGCTACACTAAGATGAGGAGAGAAGAGGTACAAAGGGGGCTTACCTCTAAATAGGGCGGTGCATGGCCTAAGCGTGAGCTAGCCATGCTCCGAGCTCTGCGCTAGGTCATAGCTGGCGTAGCTAGTCGCGATATCATGTAGCCTACAGCGAGCAGAGCAAGCAGCATCGTCACAACTAGTATATTAACTTAGCTAGTTTTAGTTTCTTTTTAATTTAAAGTTCTAGTAATAAAGAGTTTTTACTAAAATAAAAATAAATTCTACTAATATTAAGTTTATTTTACTAAATTTAAACTTAAAGTATACTAGTATTACATTACATAACTACTTTTGTTTTAATATAATTTAAACTTTTTATATGTTTATATTTTTATTAGTATAATTTACTTCTATTTATGAAATTTTTTATATATTTTATAAACTATCTAGTCTTACTAGTATTCTAAAATTATAGTTATTTATGTTTATTAAGTATAGTATAATTATTTAAGTATTATAGTTAGTAATAAATAAAAATATATTATAAGTAATAATTACAAATAAAAGATAATAAACTAACTAAAAAAGAATTATTAACTATTAGTAAAGAAGTACATACAAGAATATAAGGCTAGACTAAAATTAGAATAAATATTTTAAGGAACTAGGCAAAAAGCAAGGCTTCTAGCTAATATTATTAAAGTAATTAATAAAGCTAATAGTAAGAAAAACACGTAACATTTTATATATATAATTATAAGTATAATATAAGTAATTAGAATTAATAGAAACTAAATAGTTATAGTAATTCTAAGTATTAATAAATTATAAGTAAAGAATTTACTATATAAAAAGCATTCCCTTTAGCTTTTAAATAGTTTCTTTTTTTATACCTATCTTCTTATTTTAGAACAACTCTCTAAAATTAGTTATATAATAAATTAGTTAAACTATTACTTTATTATGTTTTTATATTATTAGAATATTATATTAGTAAGCTATTATATATTCTTACGTAATTGCTAAAGTATTTAACTTAGTATATACTTATACTTACTATGTTAAAGAAACCTATATATTATTTTTTTATAGTATAGTAATAAAGGCTATATATTATCTTATTTACATAAAGATTTTAAATATATAGAAGTTAAAGAACGTTCTATAACATTAAGTTCTAGTTAATTTAATAATTTAGTAATTAATACTATAAAAGTAAAAGTATATAATAGTTAAAAATATATACAAGTTTATTTACATTAGATTATGTAATAAAAAGAAGTTTAAAATATATAAAAAATATAAAAAGTATACTTTAGTAAAAGTAGTTATTAATTTTAGCTATAGCTTATAATATAAAGTAAAAAATTATTATTACTTTACTTAGTATACGTAATACTGTAATTACGTTTATAATAATAAATATAAATAATAAATTCTTAAACTTTAAATTAATTTATTTTAAGTTTTTATATTAATAGAACTATAAATATAAAAGTTCTAAAAATAAAAGTAGTACTATTATAAAAAAAAAGTACTAATTTATATATAAAAGATATATATTAATTTCTATTTTAAATAAAAAAAAACTAATAAAGTCTTATACTAAAAAAAATTTTCTACTTAAAGAAATAAATAATGATATTATATATTATAGAAATAATAACTATAGTAGAAACTTCTTTACGTAATACTCTTTTAGGTAATATTTTTAATTAGCTAATACTAATACTATAGTAGAATTATTACACTTATAAAATTTTTATTTACTCTAATTTATAATAAATTAGCTACTTTATCTTAATTATTATATAATTAAGTTAATACTTATATTACTAAAAGTTATATTTAATATAAAAAAATAAACTTTATATACTTATTATTTCTTCTAGAAGCTGTAGCTAAAGTAGAAGAATATTATTACTTAATTTAAATAGTAATATAACTGTAAACTTAAACAAGCTACTATTTTTAACTTACTTAAGAATTATTATAAATATTTTAATAATATGCCTGCTGCTAGTTCTATAAGCTTTTATTAATACTCTAGTAAATAAAAACTACGTAAAAAAATATTTTTCTTATAATAATAGTAGCTTAAAGCCTATAGGTAGCTTATTTCTAGTAAAGTTCTATAAATAAAAGTAAAAGATTTATAAGTTATTCTTTCTAAATATATTAGTAAACTAATACCTAAGTTCTTACTTAGCTGGCTAATAAAGTTTAAAAAGTAATTTAGTATAAAGTAATATACTTAGTATAGTAAGCTTATTTCTATTTTTATTGCTACTTATATTAAAATAGCTTTTATATAATAGATTTGCCTACTTTTCTTTATACTTTATATATATAATATAAATGAAACTAGTTTCTATTAGTATTAAGTAATTAGTAAAGGCCTTACCACTATTTTAGTTTCTAAAGTTAAAAAAGATAAGGCCTATATATTACTTATACTTTATAGTAATACTATTAAATTTAATAAGCTTTCTAAATAGGTAATAAATAAGTTAAAAATACTGTATATGCTTTATAGTGTTAATATTTAAACCTTAAGCCTATAATAACAAGCTTTTTCTAAAGTCTAAATAACTACTAATATTATAGCTAAGTAGTTAAAGACTTTTTCTACTTATACTAGCAAGCTATAGGTAATTTTTTTTAATAACTTTTTTATTTACACTATAGCTATTAAAATAAAGCTTTTATTTATAAATATTTATTTTAAGTTTCTACTAAAAAACAGTACTTTTAAGTACTAGCTAATTAATTAGAGTATAATTTAAAGCTTTAAGTATACCTATTAAAAGTAGTAGCTATACTTTTTAATTAATTACTATACTAATTAAAAGAACTCTATTAAGAAAATAACTCTTTATAATATACTTAGGTAGATAGTAAAGGCCTAAAAAGAGAATATTACTAAAACTATAATTTATAATTACTAGGCTAAATTAATAATTCTAGAAAAAATAAAGAATCTAAAAAAGCTATTTCTACTACCTAATTTTAAAAACTACTTTAAAAATATTAGATTATTACATAGTTTAGTAATAACGCCTGTAAACTTAAAACTTTTTTTTATTTAAAAAATAAAAACAACAAGCTTAATAAGTAGGTAGATTTATAAGAAATTATTAACTTTTATAAAAGCAAAATAGGCCTTAAAGCTGCTTCTAAAAAGGATAATAATTTAAAGTCTCTACTATTTCTAAAAAAGGCTTTTAAGGCTTTTATAATTATATAATACTTTATAAAATACTAAGAAAATATCTTTATTAAAAATACTATACTATTCTACTATTTAGAGTAGTAATTAAACCTTTAGACAAGTAAAACATATAAGTAAAATATTCTAAATAAGTAAATAACTAGTGCTAAAGACTTTTCAAATAATTCTTAATTAGCTTCTCTTTATATAATAATTTAATAGTATAATAGAAATTACATAAAAAAATTATATTAAGCAAAAGAGTTTCTACTCTATTACATATAGTAATTATATAATTAAAAGTTTAATATTTAAAAAATAAATAAATTAAGTAAGCTAACTATATATAAGTTATTAAGTATAAAAATTTTAATAGAAGTTCTTATATTTATACTAATAAAAAGTTAAAAAGCATATAAAATAGCTAAACTCAACTAATTAATTTAATAGTTTAAAGTAAGTATAATTATAATTATAATTATATTAGTTATAAGTAAGTTTACTTAAATAAAGTTAAATAAAATAGTTAAAGTTTTCTTCTAGTAATTATTTATTCTAATAATTTTATTTTTCTTATTTATTTTACGTAATTTAACTTCTAAATATATAAGCTTAATAATAAGTATTAGTTTACTTAAAAAGCAAATAATACAACTAATAAAAAATAATATATACTATTTTGAAGATAAAATAAGTTATGAAAATTTTAATTAAGTATAGTTCTAATAGTACTTTTTTATATACTAAATACTTTAGTTATTATTTATTTTATATACTTAGCTAGTTTATTTATTTTATTTTAATACCTAGTTATAATAAAAATATTATATAAATAAAACTTTCCTAGTAGCTTAGTACTATAATTTATAATAGTTTACTAGTATAGTTAAATATAAAAGTAGTAAATTAAAAAGTCTAGATAGTAATTTATATTACTATATTAAAATTTTTTTTTTATTATTTATTATATTTACTACACTTAACAACATGTTTGAAAAAAAAATAGTTTCTCTTAGTAAAACCATATAATAATAATAATAGAAATAAATTTTCGTGTGTTATAGTGTAGTCTTGTAGGAACTATTATTTCTAAGTTTATTTAAATTAAGTACTATATAGAACTTTTGCACAGGCTATATAGGCTTTTTTATTTCTAAAATCTTATATATTCTGTTTATAGCTTTTATATATAGCTTTATGAGCTACATTTTATAATCTACTTTATACTATATACTATTATTATAGTTACTAACTTTATTTATACTCTGCTGCTCCCTAACATCATGCAAATAAAATATTTTAAATATTTAGATTTTAACTTAAATTTTATATAAAGTACTAATAAATATTATAAATAAAAGAAAGTTTATATTTTAAGTAGCTATAAAACTTTCTAATATTTATATTTTTTATAACTTAGTACTATAAGTACTAGAAATAGCCTAAGGTTATAAATTAATTTAACTATATTTTTTAACTAGTAGTTTTAAATAGCTACTTACTTTTCTATTAGAAACTTTATATAAATATCTTTTAGTATATAATAATAAAACGTAGTTAACAGCAAATATTACTTACTATAGAAATTAAATAAAATTAGTAATTACTTAAATACTATATATTTTATTAGTAAATAAATTTTAGTATTTAAGCTAGAAAATACCTTTATATACTAGTTACTATATATATTAGTAGAGTTATTTTATAGAGTATATAAGTAGACTTCTAAAGTACATAAATAGTTATATAATAAAAAAGAAAAATACTATAAAATCTATTTTATAAATATAAAGTATATAAAATTAAGAAATAGCTTTAGTTACTTATATTTATTTTCTATTTTACTAAAGTAAAACATTAAGAACTTAATAAAAAAAAATATAAAATACTATAAAATAATTTAAATCTATATTTTAGTAATTATAAAAACTTACTAATACTTACATTATTTATAATTTAGTGTTATTAGTGTTATAAATAAACTAAAGTTATAAATTAATTAAACTATATTCTTTAGTTAGTAATTTTAAATGCTAAGTAGCTTTATTATTAAAAAGTCTATATAAATATACTCTAGTATATAGTATTAAAGTATAGGTACTAGTAAATATTTACTACATAGAAATAGTATAATATTTGAAATTATATTAAATATTATATACTTTAGTAATAAATAAAGTTTATATAAACTCTAGAGTATTTAAGCTTTATATAAAAAGTAAGCTCTAAATATAAATAATAAAGGCCTATAAATTACTATAATTAACTTTATAAATTTTCTAAAAAGAAGATTTTAATATATATAAATACTTATAAAAACTTTAGCTAAAATATTTATATAATCTAGATTTATATTTATTTTAATAAATATAGAGTTTATAATATAAAGTAACTTTAGCTACATAAACTCTAAGTTCTACACTACTAATATAAAATAATAATATATATACTAAAGTATAAGTATATTTTTATAGTTAAGTAAGTATTATTATATAAAGTTATATTAAATAAGCTACACATATGTTTACTTTAGAATTTATATAAAGAAATTAATACTATATTTTATTAATTAGTATAACTTTTTATAAAGGCACAATTAGATATTTATAAAAAAAAAGTTATATACTTATGATAGAAATATTATAATATAGCTTTAATATAGCTTACGTTTTTCTAATTATAAATATATAATATATTTAAGGCATAAAAGTCTATTTTAAGTTTTATTATTAGCTAAGTAGTAGAAAGAAGTAGAATATAAAAAAAAATTATACTTTTCTAATAATACTTTTTTAATAATACTTTTTAAGTTATTCAATTTACTAAAGCTACTAGCTTTAGTATTTTTATAATAATAAGTTTTATACAAACTATAATTAAGAATAATACTTTATATTAAAATATAGTATATATAAATATTAAATATATTTTAAGATCTCTAATTATATTAGAGTATATTATCTATAGCTAATTCTAAAGACTTAAAGGTAGCTAATATAGTAAAAGTATAAAATATTTTATAACTTATTTAGTTAGTTTTTAAAATAAGTAGAATATCTAATTAGCACCTAAAAATAATAATAATTTAAAATATAATAAAATAGATAGTAAAGTAATAAGTATAAAATACTTACTACTTAAAATAACTAAGTTTTTTTTATAGTTTATTTAATAAGTTTTTTAAAAATACTCTTAAAGCCTAGCTTACTCTTTTAAAAGTAATAAAAAAAATAAGTACTATAGTTAACTTATTTTTCTATATATTTAAGTAAATTAATAAATAAATTTCTAATTTTAAAAGTACTATTAGCTATATTATAAATTATTTAAATAGTATAAATAATTAACTTATTAGTTTAAGTAATAATAAAGAAATAATAGATACTACTAAAAAAGTTTTAAATAAGGTTTATATTTTTAAAAGTAAAAATCACGCTTTTAAAAGAAAACAGAATACAATAAATAATAAAGATAAATAAAATTAAAAGATTAGAAAAAAGAATACTTTATTAAAAAAAACAAGTTAAGTTTAAAAATAAAATAGTAGAAATAAAATAATTAACTTAAGTATTATACTCTTTTATTATTATTAACTTAACAGCTTTAAAAATAATCTAAAGAAAATAGAGAATATTATTTAGAAAGTTAAAGCAGAAATTCGCTTTATTATAAAAAAAAATAGAATAGATAAAGTAAATAGATAAATTAGAAAAATAGAAAATATGGTAATAAGACTTAAGAAAATATAAGCACGTTTTACTTAAAATAAAGAAGAAAGAAAATAGTTAAATAAAATACTCTTTTATTATTATATTATTTACTAAAAGAAAGTATGTTAAATTTAGATTTCTATTATTAATTTTTATACTAGATTTATATATTAATTAGTAATAAGTTAGCAGAACTAACTTTAACTAAAAAAGTTAATTATATAATTACTTTTCTTTAATTACGTATTTAAATCTACTAGTATTAAAATTAAGCTAAAGTCTATTAATAAATATTTATATAAAATAGCTTTATAGAAGTTTACCTTTGCTTATTTATATTCAATTTAGTAAAAATATACTAGTAACTTTTTTATTAGCAGGAAATATAATTTACTTTTAAGATAAAAGTTAGTTTTAATAAAATATAAAATAAAAAAAGCTTATAAAAGTTTCTAGGCTTAAAGACTATAAAGTATTATCTATAAATAAGTAGGTATAAAATTAACTATTATAAAATATATAATAAAATATATATTTGCTCTATAATCTTACTATAGCTTAGTAAATTTACTACTAAAAGTTTTAACTTACTTTTAGAAAATTTTATTTACAGCTTATTTTAATTTTAACTCTATAAGTATTTATAATTACTTTAAAGATGTAACTATTATATTTTAAGTAGTAATTTACTAGCTTTATAAAACTTTACTATATTAATAAAATAAAAATAGTAAAATATATAGAATATAAATTTAGTTTTATATTAAGTAATATTTTCTTTTTTAGATTTTAGTTTTTAAGGTTTAGTTTTAGTTTTCTTTAATACTATATAAAAAAACCAGCTATTTTATAATAATTTCTATAAATCCAAATTTAATTTTTATATTTTTGTTTTACATTAAGTTCTAGTTTAAAAATTTAGTTTGTAAATTTTATTTTCTAATTTATAAAATTCTAAACAAACTCCTAAATATTAAATTTCACGAAAATAAAGAAAAATTAATTATATGTATAGACTTTAATAGTAGTTATTTATACTTTATATATAGCTTTTAGCTTTTAAAGTACAGACTTTATTAACTTATAAAAAAAACTTATTTAATAGTTTTTACTATACTTTTTTTTTTTAGTTTTATAAAAAGCCTTATAATTTTTTTTTTTATAAATAGAGCTTATGTATTATTATTTTAAAACCTACTAAAAGTATTTAATAAAATTAAAATTTAGAAAATATAAAAGTTATTTAAAAGTTTAGATTTTATAACTTTTTAAAAATTTAACTATCTTTTTTACTATATATGTTAGAGTATTATTTTGTTAAAAAATGTACTTTAACTAATAATAAAAAATTAAGCCTTTTTTTAGTATTTTAATGTATAAAGTAGTATTATAACAATTTTTTTTAAAGTAAAGTTTTTTTTTTATAATAACTAATTTACTTTTTTTAATTTTATTATTAAAAGTTACTTAAAAGCAACTTTACACTATTTAAAAAAGTTTTAGTATTTTTTATTTTTATTTATTTTTTAGTCTATTTTTTATACATAAAGTGAAATATAATTTTATATTTTTATTAAAACTTTATTTAATAAAGTACTTATTTAAAAACTTAATTATATATTTTTAAAAGTAAAACTTTTAGCACTTTTTAGTAAATTTAAGTTTTAATTTAGTTATACTAAATATTAGCTTAAGCTCTTTTTTATATTTAAAATTATAAAAGTATCTAGTTTTAAGTACATAATAAACTATAATTTAGTTTATATAAAAATAGTCTACTTTATTTTTATAAAGATTTTATACTTTATTTTTAAAAATTTTTAAACTAAATAAAAACTAGCACGCTTTTTCTAATAATTAAAATACTAGAAACGTTTAAATTAAAACAAGAATTTAATTATTTTATAAAATTACTAATATTTAATAGTATTAGTAATTATTTATTTTATATAATTAAATTTAGCTACTAGTTTTTAACTTTAAAATAATTAATAAATATACTTTAAATAATAGCCTTTTATTTAGAACGTAATTTCTACTAATTTTGTAGCTAAAAAATTATATAGTTATTAAAAAATAAATGTTTATAATTAACGTAAATTTTTAAGTTGTAAAAGTACATAGTTTATATATAAAAACTTTTAGTATAATACTATAGTTTTAAGTTAGTACTAAAAAAACAAAGAAATTATAGAATTCTTTATATATTTTTATATAATTAGGAAATAAAAAGTATTATACTTAAAAATAAATTTTAAAATTATACTACTAATAACTATTAAAAGCTTAAATTATAATAAAAAAGTATATTACTTTTAACCTACTTATAAAAAATGTACTTAAAAGTAACTAATTTTATATATAACTTTATATACTTAAAATCTTACTAAGTAAAATAAATAAACTAATATTACTTTAAGTTAAACGATTTTTATAAAATTATTTAAAAATAAAAAAAGTTCTTTACTAATTTATATAGTCTTAAAAAAGTAAAGTATTTATTATTAAAAAAATTATTTAAAAAATTATTTAATTACTTACAACTACTTTAGTACCTTAGTTTTAAAAACTTTAAATACTTTATTAACTACTTTTTAATTTTTAATAAACTAAATATTTTTATTAAAATTTAACTAAAACATTTTTTTTATATAATTTAAAAGTATAAAACATAAGTTAATTAAATTTGCATTTAAGTATATATTTAAGTTTTATTAAGTTGTATATTTAAAGTTTATTATAAATAATTAGCTAAAATTATAAGTACTTAAAGTTTATATATACATAATATAATTTACAAGTTTAGTATAATGAGTTAAATTAACTTAAATTTAACTTAGTAATAAGTAATTTCTATATTTTTAAAGTAACTTAATACTTAAAATACTTAAAATATATTAAAAATAATATAAGTAAAAAAAGCTTTAATACTTATAACACAAGTAATATATTAAACTTATTACTTTTTTAACTTTTAATAAACATGTAGTGAATGTGATAGGCTGGCTCTATCTAGCTTCTAAATATTACATGCTATTATACCTTCTAGTTTTGTGGAATAATAACTTTACTTTAAGTAGTAGCTTAATTATCTTCTTTTTCTTTTCTTAGCTTAATCTCTTATTAAATATAGCTTATTTAGTATCACACATGCTAGGCCCGTAACAGTGTTTTACTAAAAGTAATATAATAATACTTAATTTTAATATAAAATAACTTACTTTTTTTAAAAATGTAGTTAACTTTTATAATATTTTTATAGCTTATTTACTTTACTTTATTTTTTTCTTAAACTATTAACTTTTTAAACTTTTTAACTATAATTAAAGTTAACTACTTTTTTTATATATGTACTTTTTACTATATGTTATTTTAAGTAAATATTTTTAAATTAATTAATTTATTTAATATAACTAAAGTTTTCTTTTTTATTTAATATAAAGTTTTGCTAAACAGCTTATTAATTAGTAATAAGCATGTTATATATTTTAATAAAATAAAAAAAAGTACTATTAACTTTTAAATTAAGTACTTTCTATAGTTATAAAAAGTAAGTAAAAGTATTTTTAATTATATTATATAGTTTAAAAGTACTAAAAAATAATAAGTTATAATAGTTTAATATTACTAAAGTATAAAAGCTAAAAAAATTATGTAAAAAGTACTAATTTAAAGTAATAAAAACAAGTTATAAGTATTATAAGAAAGTAATTATAATTAATTACTTTTAAGTTTTTAAAACTTAAATGTATTTAATAGTAAAAAGTTAAAGTAACTTAAATTAACTAAAACTAAAAACTTACAAATTTAAATTATAAAACTAAAACTAAAATTTTAATATTATATATAGTATATTTTATTATAAATAATACTTACTTTTTTATATTAAAAGTACTAAAAGTAAGTATTAAAAATAATAATAAACTTTACTATATTTACTTTTACTATTTTTTTTAGTAGTTTTTAATTTACTATACTAATATATTTAAACTTAATACTTTAATTCTATTTTCTTTACTTTAAGTATTTATTTAATAACTAAATTTTAAAGCTTTTTTAAATACTTAAACTTTTAGTTTTTTTACTATAAGTAGACTTAAACAATTTTTTTTAATAACTACTTTTAAGTAAGTAAATTCTTAAGTATTTAGGTTTTATTATATACTAAATATTAATTATAACTATACTTAGCTATTTTAAATAATTTAGGGTGGTAGTGTTATATAGCTTTTTTTTTTTATTTAAATTAATTATTAGTTATAACTTAGTTTCTTTAAACTAAAATATAATTATATAATATAATATAAAAAATACTTTACGTAATAAAGCTATAATATATTAAAGTTATTTAACATTATAATTAATTATTAATAAATAATAGTATTTAAAGAACTATATATAAAAACTTAATTACTACTTTTTATTAATGTTTATAAATGTACTTATATTTATTTACTAAAAATAAGGCTATAAAAGTATAAATATGTAGTTTAAATTTATAAGTAATTTATTTAGCTATTTACTATATTTAATACTAATATAATTATAAATACTTTAATATTATTTTTTAAATTAAACCTAACTACATTATAAATTTTTTTTAGTTTTTTAAACAATTAAAAATTTATTAGCTAAATAATAAGTATAATAAAAAATTATTAAATACTAGTTTTTATAAAAGTAAGCTATATATAACTAAAAGAAAATTTAAGTACTTACTATTTTTTTATTTTTTAGAAGTTTAGTTAGTTTCTTTACTTAAATAAATTATAGCTACTATTTTTATTACTAGTTGTAAAATTTTTTAGTAGTACTATTACTAGTAATACTTTTATATTATTTTACTATTATTACTATTTGTATTTTATTTTATACTTTGAATAAACTTTTTACATTTATAGTTACTATAAGTTATAAATAAAGTAACTTTATTTACTAATTAATAATTAAGTTATTATTATATTAGTTTTTTATATTTAATAATATTTTTAGTTTTTTTTACATATTTAATTTAAGTTTACTTACTATAAATAATTTCTTTATTATTTTACTATATTTATTACTATTAAAAGTATAATAAAATATAACTTAAAACTTTAAACTTTAGTTTAATTATAGTAAATTTAGCTTTCTATAATAATTTACTTTTTTTTTAGTTTTTAATATTAAAAAGCTACACAAATTAATTAAACATTATGAATAATTATATTTAAAAAAGTAAAAATTAAAAGCTAATAGTAAAAGTTTATAGTAAAATAAAAAATAGTAAATAAACAACTATATTTATATTATAATAAAAACTAATAATTAAATTACTTTATATATATTAGTTTCTTAATAAAATACTTACTATAATTTATTACATTACTACTTTTTAATATTTTTTAATTAAGTTGTTAATATTTTTATTACTATAGTTATTAATATTAATTATTTTTAATAACTTAACTATTATTTTTTATGCTAATTTATTAATTTATAATAATAATAAAATTAATATAAAAAAAGCGAAACTAAAAGTAAAACTAGTAGTAGTAAATTACTAAAACTATTAAAAATAAAGTTACTACAAGTTTATAAGTAAAAAAATTAATTTTAGTTCTAATAATTTTATAAGTTAACTAATAAGTTTAGTAAATAAATTTTTGTTTATAAGTTTAATTTTTTTTTGCTAAGTATTTATTAAATTAAACTTATAATTATTTAGTATAGTTATAAATATTTTTTTTTTATTTTACTATTTTTATTTTTTTAAGTACTTTTTTTTTAATATTAAACTTACTAGTTACATTTAAATCTTAATTTATTAAAATATATGTACTATTTAAATATATATTATAATACTTAAAAGTATAAGCATTTAAATTAAAATAAGTTATAAAATTATGTAAAACATAACTTTATAAATTTTATAAATATAATAAGTTTTATACTTTTTTTTAAGTTTAAAAGTTTTTATATTACTATAATAATTAGTAAAGTAAGTAACTTTTTATAATAATAGTATTATACTAGTACTTTTTTCGCTATTACTTAACTATATTATATAACCTTATATATATATTTTAAAGTTATACACTTTTTTAAAAAAGTAAGCTTTAACTTTATTTTATTTTATAATAGAAATTACTATACTACTATTAAACTTTATTATATTTTTAAACTTAAAGAAAAAGTTTTTAAGTTATTATATTATTTACTTATTAATTATAAGCTTTTGTTTTTCCTATATTAATATATTTAAAAGTTTATATTAATTAATATAAAATATTTTATTATTATAACTTTAGTTAACAATTAACTATAGTATAGTATTATTATATATTTAATTATAAATTTCTATTTACAAAAGTAGTATTTTATTTAAAAAAAATATTCTAGTTATAATTTTAAATAAAGCTAAGTACTTTATTTTAAACTTTTTACTACTTTTTTAAAAACATTTTTATAAACTTATTAAATTTAATTTAGTTTGTACCTAAAATCTCTAAAATAGTTATTTTATATACTAGTAACTTTTTTAACTTTTGTAGTTTACTTTTATTATTTTATTTCTTTATATATTATTTAAAGTTAAGAATTAAAAATATGTAGTTTTTTACTCTAGTTTTATACTATTAATTATTTACTTTTAATTAATTAATTATTTATTATAACTGTTAAATACACACTTTAAGTAAATTTATATAATAAGAATTAATAGTCTACTAAAAAAAAATTTTATAAACTATTTAAACTCAAATACTTTTTATTACTTTAAAGTTAATTTTAAATAAGTATTTTTAATAGCTTTTAGTATTATAGTAACTTTATTACTAGTAAATTTACTAAGTAGTTAAAGTATTTTTAATTAATAAAAAAAAGTATAATATATTTCTAGTTTATTTTATAATAGTAAAGTTTAGCATTTAAAAAAATAACTAAGCATATAAGTTTTAGTATAATTATATAGTAGAAACTCTTTTACGTAATATAAATTTTTTATATGATTTCTATTATACTATTAAATTATTATATAAAGAGAAGTTAATTAAAAACTATTTAAAAAGTCTTTAGTACTAGTTATCTACTTATCTAGAGTACTTTATTTATATGTCTTACTTACTTAAAGGTTTAATTACTACTCTAAACAGTAGAGTAATATAGTATTTTATAAAATATTATATAATTATAAAAGCCTTAAGAGTTTTTTCTAGAAATAGTATAGACTTTAAATAATTAATTTTTTTAGAAGCAGCTTTAAAGCCTATTTTGTTTTTTTAAAAGTTAATAATTTCTTATAAATTTATTTACTTATTAGGCTTATTGTTTTCACTCTTTAAATAAAAGAAGATTTTAGGTTTATAAGTGTTATTACTAAGCTATATAATAGTCTAATATTCTTAAAATAGTTTTTAAAAATTAGATAGCAGAAATAGCTTCTTTGGATTCTTTATTTTTTCTAGAATTATTAATTTAACCTAGTAATTATAAATTATAGTTTTAGTAATATTCTCTTTTCAGGCCTTTACTATCTACTTAAGTATATTATAAAAAGTTATTTTCTTAATAGCGTTTTCTTAATTAGTATAGTAATTAATTAAAAAGTGTAGCTACTATTTTTAATAAGTACACTTAAAGCTTTAAATTATACTCTAATCTATTAGCTAGTACTTAAAAGTACTGTTTTTTAACAAGAACTTAAAATAAATATTTATAAATAAAGACTTTACTTTAATAGCTATAGTATAAATAAAAAAGTTATTAAAAAAAGAATTACTTATAGCTTGCCAGCATGGATATAAAAAGCCTATTACTATAGACTTAAGGCTTAAATATTAATGCTATAAAGTGTACACAGTATTTTTAACTTACCTATTATTTATTTAGAAAGCTTATTAAATTTAATAGTATTATTATAAAGTATAAGTAATATATAAGCCTTATTCTTTTTAATTTTAAAAACTAAAGTAGTAATAAGGCCTTTACTAATTACTTAATACTAATAAAGACTAGTTTCGTTCATATTATATATATAGAGTATAGGGAAAAGTAGGTAAATCTATTATATAAAAACTATTTTAGTATAAGCAGCCATAAAGATAGAGATAAGCTTATTATACTAAGTATATTATTTTATACTAAATTACTTCTTAAACTTACTTAGCTAGCTAAGTAAAAACTTAGATATTAATTTACTAACGTATTTAAAGAAAATAACCTATAAATTTTTTACTTTTATTTATAGAACTTAATTAGAAATAAGTTATCTACAGGCCTTAAGCTACTACTACTATAAAAAGAGTTTTTTTTAAGTAATTTCTACTTACTAAAGTATTAACAGAAGCTTATAGAGCTAATAGTAAGTATATTATTAAAATATTTATAGTAATTTTTAAGTAAATTAAAAATAGTAGCCTGTTTAAGTTTACAGCTATATTACTACTTAAATTAAGTAATAATATTTTTCTACTTTAGCTGTAGCTTTTAGAAGAAGTAATAAATATATAAAGTCTATTTTTCTACATTAAATATAGCCTTTAGTAGTATAAGTATTAACTTAATTATATAATAATTAAAGTAAAGTAGCTAATTTATTATAAATTAGAATAAGTAAAAATTTTATAAGTGTAATAATTTTACTATAGTACTAGTATTAGCTAATTAAAAATATTACCTAAAAGACTATTACGTAAAGGAGTTTCTACTATATTATTATTTAATTTTTTTTAAAATATAAGCTTTTTATAAACTTTTTAATTAAGAATAACAAATATGTATATAGAATTTAGAAATACTTTTAATTATTAATAAATGCAATTTCTTTATTTAGAATTATAAAGTTATATGTATTAGTTATTTATATATTAATTTTTTTACTAGTACATTATAACTATATATATTTGTTTATAAATTTGTTAAGTTTTTATAAAAATTAAGTTTATAAATAATACTTTAGTATACTTTTATGTTTTTACTTTATATAACTATATAGTTAATTTATATTTTATTTTTATTTTTATCTTAAGTTCTAATTTTATTTTTTTTTACTTTTTTACTTTTTAAACTTTTTTTTTTTAAATACTAACTACTTTAAATTACTTATGTTTTGTAGTTTAGTACTAAATTTAATTTTATATAATTTTTTAATTTTTTAATTTTTTAATTTTTTAATTTTTTAATTTTTTAATTTTTTAATTTTTTAATTTTT
>ML994619.1:1923751-2082467 GCA_010093925.1 Zopfia rhizophila CBS 207.26
CCTTAAGCTAGCTAGTTACTATAATTATAGAAAACCTAGCTATTTTATAAAAGACTACTAATTACTTATTTAAGCTATAGTTAAAGTAATTAAGTTTATAGATACTAATAAAAAGCTCTATACGCCTTAAGATACTAGTAATAATAAGAAGTTTCAGCTTACTATAGAGGAACTATTAGAAAAAGACTTATTCTAAAGAAAGTTTTTTTTCTAGAGTTATTCTCTAAAGCTACTAACTAGTTTAACTCTTACTAACTATTATTTAATAGACTAGTTTTTACTTTGTTTTATTATATCTCTACTAGTAGACTAGCTATTAAGCTAAATAGCTTTTTTAATACTAGAGCTAGTAGTTTTATTTTAATATACCTAAAGTACATACGCGCTATTAAGAAAGAGCTTAAGATAAAAACTTATTAAATAAAATCTACCCCCCTAGCTAGCTATAATAACAAACTAAATAAATAAGTAAATAAGTACTTTTAGGTTAATCTAGTACTAAATAACTACTACTTATTAATTTATTTTATTTTTTATAATATTAGCTGCCACGACCTTATAATTAGCTATAAGCTATTTAAAGATATAGGTGCTTTAATTAACTATAAAGAGTAAACACTTAAATAGCTAAATAATAAGCTAATTAATTATAAGCATAATATTATTATTCTAATATAAAATTTATTAACTAAAATTAATCCTTCATACTAGGCTAATACTGACTAACGTAATGAGCTAATAAATATAGTGATTTTATAATATACTTATAAGCTATTTTAGCACTTACTTTAGCAGATTATATAGCAAGAGAATTTTAAGAAAATAGAAGAATAGCTTTATTTATAATAGTAGCTAGAGTTAAGTAAATAAACTTTTTATTTTTAACTTATCTCACACGAAGACCTTTTTAAGGTAGGCTTTAAAATTAATACTATAAAAACTATTACCTTTATAATATACATATAATAAAAGGAAACTATACTAGAGTATATTAGTATCTATAAAATAAATAAGTTTATTTAGGACTATAGAAATAAGCTTAGCTTGCTAGACCTAAAGCTCTTTTTCTAAAATTTTAAAAACCTTTTAATAAAGGCTTCGCTAGAAGGGCTCTATTAATTAAATAAAAACCTTATAAAAAAAAAGAAACTTTAGTAGCTTATTAAGTAAAAACTATTCTACTCTAATTATACTAGTATAATTTAAGTTTATTTTTTAAGAAAAAACTTAAACATACTGCCCCTACATTATAAAAGTATTAATTATAATATTAAACTAATAACTAAAAATATGCTAATATTAAGTCTATTATATAATATATCTTTTAAATAACTATAGCTTATTAAGACCTATCTAAATAATTATCTTTACTAAGATATTATTACTTATAGTAATGTTTTATATATTTTTTTAGTATTATTTACTAAAAAGCCTAGAAAAGGGTAGCGCTTTTATATTGACTATTATAAGTTTAATACTATTATAAAAAAAACGCTTATCTAATCCTGCTAATTTAGAAGACTCTTATTTAATTAGTATATATAAAAGTGTTTACTAAGCTTAATATATAATAAATCTTTTTTTATATATATTTAAATAAGAATATAGAGGACCTAACTACGTTCTGTATTTAGTATAAAAACTATAAGTACTATATACTACTATTTAGTCTCTATAATAGCCTTACTATATTCTAGTATTATATAAATAAGATGTTTTATAGCCTATTAGATGACTTTTATATTACTTATCTTAATAATATTTTAATCTACTTTAAAGACCTGCTATAGTATGAGAAGTATATTACTTAAGTACTAAAATATCTCTAAAATATAAGTCTTTAAGTAGATATTAAGAAAAGTAAGTTTACTATTACTAGAATAAAGTTCCTAGGCCTTATTATTAGCATAGAAGGGATTTAAAAGGACTTTAAAAAAGTTACTACTATATAGAAATAGCTAGTACCTACGTTAATTAAAGGCCTATAATCTTTTCTAAAATTCTGGAATTTCTATAAAGCTTTTTTAAAAAACTATAGACGTATTATTTAACCGCTTACTAAGCTACTTAAAAAGGGTATATAATACACTTTTAGTAAATATAAGTTAATAGTTTTCTAATAAGCTAAAAATTTAATGTTATTAGATAATATTTTAGTTTACTACTTACCCTACCGTCAAACGCGTATAGAGATAGACGTAAGTAATAGAGTTATTATAAGAATATTATTATAGCTTTAAGAGAATAATTTCTAGTAATCTATAATTTTCTACTCTAAGACTATAAATAAGCTTTAGATAAACTATGATATATATAATAAAGAGATATTAATTATAATTTATAACCTCTAAGAATAGCGCTCGCAGTTTATAGGCTTATAAACTATAGAATTATTTAGTACCTTAACTAACTATTACGTGTTAGAGTATTTCTTTATAAAATAAAAACTTACTTCTTACTAGATATACTAAATAATAAATATAGTAAACTATTATCTAATATTTATTTATTATTTTAATATAATTAATATAATAGCTGACGCGCTCTCGCGTAAGTAAGAAAAACTAAAGACCTAAAAAAATAAAAATAAAATAGCCTAAATATATGTCTTTCTTTTAGTAGAGTAAATTAATATTAGCTTTATTAAAGCTATAAGTAATAACCTAGCTATACTATTAATAAAAGGTATAATAGTTACTAATATAATTAAAATAATTCTTACTAATACTTTTATAGTTTTACTACCCCTAAATAACTCTTACTTACTAATTAATTATATTATTAAGGTAAATTATAGCTATAAGAGTTTATAATTATTCTAAGAGCACACCCTCTCTAGTAAATACTTAGTATAAAAACTTAACTAAAACTTTCTTATATACTATAGTAAGCTAGTAGTTTCTGCTGTACACTTTTTAAGAATTTATTTTATTTAAGCTATTTATACTACTTAAGTAACTACTTACTTAAGTAAGAGAAAAATAAATAAGCTACTTTAAAACCACTACTACTAAAACTATATAAGTAAAAATATAGACTATTATATAATTATATATAAAGCTTATAAATAGACTTATATACTTTATGATAAGACCTTAAGCTTATTTAAATCACTACTAATTTCTAAGCGAGTATAGTAAGATGTTTCTATAGACTTTAAGTTCTTTTCTCTAGATAAGAAAGGATATAACTATACTTTTATTATTATAAATTAGCTAAGTAAGTATTACTTCTTATTATCTTACTATAAAACTACTATAGCTACTTAGGTAGCTAATATATACTATTATTACATCTAGTAAGTATTTAGCCTACTTAGATTAATAGTTTTTAATTATAATTCTTAGTTTACTTTAGTATTTATAGATGAGCTATATTAACTAATAGAAATTAAATAAAAGCTCTTAACACTATATTATCTCTAAATTAATAGAAATATTAAAGTCTTAAACTAGTACATTAACCAGCATTTATGTTTATTTATTAACTATTATTAAAATAACTAGTTAGACTTACTATCCTATATAGACTAGACTTAAGTAATTCTACTATATAAGACTATAGACTTATTATTCTATTAAATTAAGTTTAGCTACTAGCTAATCTATTACTAGAACTAGAAAAAACGTATAAAGATATTTACTATAGTTTATAAATAGATATTTTATAAAGAAGCGCAGAGCTACGCTAAAGCTTAATATAATATAATAAAGCTAGCTATAAAAATAGCTTAATAAGAGATTACTTAAGTATAAGAGTAATAAACTTAACAGGCTAATAAGAAGTACTATTAACTAGACTTTTTTATAAAAAATAAGATATATATTATACTTAAAAGCTTTACTATTAGTTAATCTAGTTAAAAGCTTAACCAGCAAATGTATAGACCCTATTCTATTATAGATATAAAAGAATATTTCTATTACCTTAAGCCGCTACTATATATGCGTATACTTAATATCTTTTATATAAACTATCTCTAAAAAGCTTTTACTTAATTATTATCTAGCTAAATTAAACTTAAGGAACTGCCTATTAAGATTAATAGATATCTTAAGTAGCTAGTATAGAAAATCCTTAATAGCTATTTATTTTATAATTAACTATAGTATAAAGTATTTTAGCTAGCTTATAATCTAGATTCTACCTAGTATAACGTCTGAGGCTTTATAGGCACTTTATATAAGATAAAAGATTATTATAAAGTCTATCTAGAGAAAACAGGACTACTAGTATAACTAGACACTTAGTTAAAAATATATAAAGTAGAGAAGAATCTAAAAGTAATAAAGAAAAATAATAAAGCAGCTTTAAAAATAAAAGTAGTATAAAGACTAGTAAAAAAGAAATTATAATCTAAAGACTTAGGGACGAGCCTCTCTTAAAGAGAGGATAATATAATAATATTACTTATTTAGCTTATTATAAGTCACATAATATTATAACTAGCTATATTAGTTATAATTTAATATAAAACTTAAAGCATAACTAGCTCACGCTTAAGCTATATACTATTCTATTTAAAAATAAGCTTCCCTTATATCTCCTTTCTCTTTATTTTAGTATAACTAGAATAGAACTAACTTATTCTATTAACCTGTATTTATACTATAATACGTAAAGACTAAGTTTATTATTATATTCTTAATAGTAGCTATAAAAAGTTTCTTATTATATTATACCTAAATATAGAACTTTTTAATAGTATATTTTTTTCTAATTATATTATTAAAATAGTACATAATAATATACCTAAGTAACTTAGAAATAAATATATAGTTATTACTAGTAGCTATTATTTTAAAATTAATTTTTATTTCTAGCATGAAAAGCTTTTCTATAGTTCTAATTTATTTATTCTTATATATATATAGTACTTTTAGTGTTTAGTAAAGTAAAGTAATTAGATAATTTTCTAATATAAAGAAAATAAGCTAGTAGTACTTACAAAACTTAAATTCTTTAGTAAAAAGAAAATAGTTTAAAAGAGTATTTACTAGAGCTCTTATAGCTTTTTTTAATTTAATAAGTATATTATCTACTATTATAAGTTTTCAAGTTATCTATTAAATTACTTTTAAGGCCTATTATATAGAGCTTATATAGGCTATTACTTAAAAGTTTAATTACTTACTACTATAAAGCTTTTTAGTAGAAATTATATAGTTAATAAACTAACAACTTAGTATAGTCATGTAATTAATTTTTTAAGTATAGTTATTAATAAATTAAATACTTAACTTAATTACATAATTTAATCTTAATATTATATTACTATTATTTAGCTAAGTTAGATTAATTTTAGTATAATATAATAATAGACTTAGTTTTTACGTGTTATAGCCTAAATATAGATTAATAAAATAAATTAGCTCTATTTTAGCTATACTAAGATAAAAAGAAAAAAGATATAAAGAAGGTTTATTTCTAAATAAAATAGTATATAACCTAAACATAAGCTAGCTATACTTTAAGTTTTATACTAAATTATAGTTAGTATAGTTAGTTATAATATTATCTAATTTATAGTAAGCTAATTAAATAGTACTATTATAATAACTTTTTTTCTACTTTTTTTAGAAATAAAATGTTTAACAACTTTATTACTTAAACAAAGAATTTTTTTTTAATTTTATATTTTAATATTATAAAATTTATATTTTTAAATTTATTATTACTTAATACTTTAGTAATAAAACTTTAGTTAGTATTTATTATATAGTTAATTAAAAAATATAATAAAATTTAAAAACTTTATATACTTTATGTATATACTAAATAATAATAATTAAACTAATATTTTAAAATTTATTTACTATTTAAAAATTATTATAGTAATTATAAATAATATATTAATACTTTATAAAAGTAACTTTTATACTTTTATGTAATAAAGTCTAAAAATTTAATAGTTACTATTAATCTTTATTAAAATTATATTAATAAACTCCTAAAATAAATATAAAAACATATGTATAGTTATATAACATTAATTTAATAAAATAGTAATAGTATAAAAATTTTTTTACTAAAAATTAAACTTTAATAAATTTCAAAAATATAACTACTATACTTTAATGTATTTATTTAGTTATTTAAATTAATAAAAAATAGTTTTTTTTGTTTTTTTATATTATATTACATTACATAATATATATATATATTATATAAATAGTTTGTACTTTAAGAGTATAAATAAAAGTAATTATTTATTTTAATATTATTTAGTTACTTTAATATTTAGCTATAAAATTTTAAATACTTTTATTACTAAATTATATTTTTTTAATTATATATAGTATAATAAAAAAGTTAAGTTTAAACTTTAAAGTAAAATAATATTTAATTATACTTTATTAACTTTTTAATAGAAAATAAATAAAAAGATTTTCTTAGTAACTACATACTTTAAATAAAAAAAGTAGTTATTAAAAAATTACATATATAAAAAACTTAAAACAAAGTAGAAATAAATAAATAACATTATAAAAATAATATATAAATATAGTTAAAATAGCTTAAATAATAAATAAAGTAAAAAATATAAATATTATTATATAAAAAGTGTTAACATAATATAACTTAATAATAATTTTTTTTTTCCTTTTATTAATATAATATAAATACTATTTATATTATAAGTTGCTTTTTTACTTAATAGTACGTTTTACATAAGCAACTCTTGCCTTAATTAAATATTATAATAGATATTTAGTTCCCTTACTTCTAAATTAAATAGCTTATTAGATTTAATAAAATAAAGTTTATACTTTATCACGAGGTAGAGAAAGGTAGTATAATAGATTTAATAAAATAGTTATTAAACTATTTTACTTAAGTTCAAATCTTAACTTAAAGATAAAATCTCGATTTTAAAGTAACTATAAAGAATTTAAAATATTTCTAAGTTATTCTATGTTTTATATTTATAGAAAATCCTTTATATGTATATTGTGTATTATTTAAAAGTATATTAAATACTACTAAAGAAGATAAGGGAAAATAAGTTTAGCTTTAACTTATATCTATTTTTATTTTCTTTATTAGTATTTATCTTTCTTATATTCTACTATAGCTAGTTACTTAACTAGTTTATTTAATTTAGGTACTATTCTCTATAGAACTTGTACTTACTTTAGAGTAATTTTATTTATAAGTTCTGTTTTCTCTAATTTGCTTTTACTCTCTTATATTACTTATATATTTTTTTATATTATATTTTCTATAGCAACGCCTCTTTGTTTGTAGTTGTTTTTTTATAATAGTTTATAATATTATCTCCTTTCTTTAAGCCTTTGGCCTAAAGGTTATTTTGTTCTTTTTTTTATAAATAGTATAAAGATAGCTAGTCTTTTGTGTGGAAGCTAAAATTATAAAAATCTTTTATACCTTTTCTATTCTTTTAATTTCCTAAAAATAACTTAAGCAGAATTGATTTTAATATAAGCTTATTATTTAGCTTAAAGAATTTAAGAGTATAGCCAGTTTATACTATCCTCTTATTCTTATTATTATAATAGTAATTATTATTATTTAGTGGATTTAACTTTAAAGTAATATTTTAAGTGTATTAATTAAAATATAAAGTATAATCTTATGGTCTTATAATAAGAGTAGGATTGTTTAAATTATAATAAAAAGAAATTATACTAGTAAATTAAAAGATTTTATTAAAAGTCTTTTAAAGTTTATTATATTCTTTTAAATTAGTTGTAAAATATTTAGTAGTAGTTATTAACTTTAAATTATAAATTATAGTCTTATAAGTTCTAGCTTTGTTAGTAATTAGCTTAAATAGATTTTTTTTAAAAAAAAGATATTCTAGCATAAGCTTACCTTAATTAATGAATTTCATATAAAAAAAAAAAAAAGTAAAACTGTTAGAGTTAATCTAGTATATTATAATTTATAGTATTTAATATCACTTCGTCTTTCTTTTTAGGGTTTAAATAAAACGTTTTATATTCTCTATATTTATTAAATATAGCCTTAAAGTAAATGTTTACTAGTTTATTTAATAATACTAGTTAATTAGCTTTAAATTATTTTTTAAGTTTCTAACTAGCTCCTATATATTATCTTTAGGTCTCTAATTTTTTTATTTAACTAAATATTTCTATTAACACCTAAATTATTAGTAGTCTAGAATTTATTAGACCTTATACTTAGTAGTATCTTCTTTAAGTTTAAGTCTTATCTGTAGTTTAGCGTTTAGTAGTGCTAATTCTAATAATAAAATATAAAAAACTAAGTAAATTCTTATATCTTTAGGTAGTTATAGTTTATAATTTATAGATTCTATTTATTATTTAACCTTAAATAGTCCTAATTTAATGTAATCTAGTTTCTTTAATAGTTATTTAGTTTTTAAGTTTTTTTATAGTAGGAAAACCTTGTCTTCTTTCTTAAAAATTAGTTCTTTAATTTTAAATTTATCTTTTTATTACTTGCTGAGGTCTTTTTTCTAGATAATTTTTTCTATTATTTCTTAGTATAATTATTATAGCTTCTTAACTTTTATTCTTATTATCTCTAATATTTTATTTAATTTCTATGGTTTTTAATAAGCTGTAGGCTCATAACTATAGTTTATAAAAAATAGTAATTTTTCTATTATTAATAACTTTATAGAGTTATATATAAACTTAACTATTAGTAATAAGTCAATCTAATTATCTTATTACTTATTAATATATATTTATAGATATTATTCTAATGTCTGATTTATTTTATTTATTTATTTATTTATTTATAGGTAAAATGCTGTTAAGAGGTAGTATTCAGCCCCTAGCTTTCTTATAAACATTTTCTAAAATATTAACGTGAGTAATTTATTTCTGTTTCTAATAAATTCTTATAGTAACCTATATTATGTAATTAATAGCTTAATTAGTATAATTACTAATTTGTCTACTTTAACCTCTATATGTGTTAGTTTAAAGTATGTATATTTTATAAGTTAATTTACTATAACTAATATCATGTTATATCATTAACTTTAAAAAATAGTTATTATTAGTATTCTTGTGATAAAGTCTATTATAACTAATTTCTATAATAAGTTTAATAAAGAAATTAGTTACATAAGTTTATATTCTTTATATTTTAATGTTTTATTCTTTTTATATTTAATACACTCTAAAAGAATAGCCCTAACCTATTTTTTATATTCTCGAGATCTAAAAATACCTGTTAATTCGTTTTATAGTCTTTTTAATTCCTTAATGTCCGTGTATTTTAGCTAAATATTAGTTTTTAATAAATTTAGTCTATAATACGTTTGGTATATAAATTATTTTCTAATCTAAATTCTAGTACAGTTATTTATTATTGAAATTCTTTATTTATTTTTTCTAAGTATTTTTAATAATAACTACTATTTTAATATTTATTTATAAGCTTCCTAGAAACCTATTTTATTTTTACTTAAGTATTATATTATGAATTTCCGGTATATTCCTTATGTGGTTTGCTTGTTAACTAAGTGTATTAGCCACTATATTTTCTTTTCCTAATTTATAAAATATTTAAAAGTTAAATATAGAAACTAATTCTTATTATCTAACTTACTATTAATTTAACTTCTTAGTTATTGTAAATACTATTAGATTTTTATAATTTGAATATACAACAATCTAATACTTAGCTCCTTTTAAGTAATATTTTTATTTCTTAAATATTTAAACTATTACTAATAGTTTCTTATTATGTATATTATAATTTAACTTAGTAGTTATAAGTTTATAAGATAAAAAGTCTACTAAGTGTTTATATTTATTATTTTATATTTATAGTAGAATAGCTTCTATAGCTCTGTTTAATACATTTATATATATTTCTATTTAAAGTCATAAATTAAATATCTTTAATATTAGTAGTTATTAGAATATTTTTTTTAATATTATAAAAGCGTTTTCCTTGTGTTGTTTTTACTTAAATTATTAATTTTTTTTTATTAATTCTATTAAAAGCACTATGATTTTTAAATAGTTTTTAATAAATTATCAGCAAAACTCTATAAATCTAAGAAAAGAATAAACTTTTTTTATATTTATTAGTATTAGCTAAAATAGAATATCTTTAGCCTTATTAAAGTTAACTACTATTTTGTTTTAAAATACTAAATATTCTAAAAATTTAACTTCTATTCTGTAGAATATACATTTCTTTATTTAAATATATAACTAGTGTTTTTAAGCTTTCTTAATACTTTCTTAGTATACTTAACGTGTTCTTCTAGCATTCTATTTATATATATAAGCATGTTATTAAAATATGCTATTAAAATACATTTAAGTATTCTCTTAGTATATAGTTAATAATTATTTAGAATATTACTAGTACATTAGTAAGTTTAAATAGTATAACTAGATATTTAAATAGTTTATATCTTATTTTAAATACTATTATCCATTTGTGTTCCTTAGTTATTTTAATTTAATAATATCTATTTTTAATATTAAAAAAACTAAATTATTTAGCTCCTTTAAGTTTATTTATAAGTTCTAATATTAGTAGTATAGAATAGTGATTTTTTACTATTATGTTATTAAGATATTAATAGTCTACGTATAGTTATAACTTATTATTTTTTTTTTAATATAAAAAGTATTAGTAATATTATCTTACTTTTACTTATTCTAATATATCTTTTTTTTAGATTATTATTTAGATATTGTTGTAACTTCTTTTGTTAATTAATAGATAGTTAATATAATAATCCTAGTTTTAAATTCGTTTTCTTTTTAAGTGTAATTCTATAGTCCTAGTCTTAATACTCTAGTAGTTAGTTTTTAGCTTTTTTAAAGAACTATTTTTTAAATTTCTCTTAGTATTTTTTTTACATAATAAATGTAGTATCATGAAAAGTTATTTTCTTTATTTATATTATAGTTTATATTTATTTATAGTATTTATCTTATTTTCTTATAAACTTTATTTTCTAATTAATTAATAAATTTTATTATGCTAGCTAGTTTTATTCTAATATAAAATTTTTATTACCTAGATCCATAATTTTAATATAGTAGTTATTTATGTAATTTACTACTCTAATAATTATATTCTCTATTTTAAAATTAATTAAATTTTCTCTAAATATTACTAGATTATTATCTATATGTATTACTCTTACAGGTTTATTTAAAACTTTAGTTAAAATATAGTATCTTTATACTTATTAATTTAATATTAATATCTTACTAGCCCTGCTGTTTATAAGTGCTTGTATTTAAAAGCTATTAATATATACGTTTATATATAGCTTATTTTTTTTTTTTTAGTTTAGTTATATATATATAGTTAATATATTTCTATTAACCTTTTCTTAGTTCTTTAATAACTTAGTTATAGTCTACTAGTCTTCTAGTTTTTTATTTATAGTTAATTTCTAAGTAGCAGTTATTTTTTTAGCGTATCCTTTTTAGGTCTATAAATTAAATATTTCTAAAGTTAGTATTAGTCTTATAGTAGTATTTTATACTTTTTTTTATTTCTTTTTTATAATCTTAATACTTCCATCTTAAGAAATATTTCTTAACTATTAGTTTAGTGTGTAACTTTGTAGCTAGTTATTTATTTTAGTAGTATTTAGTTTAATAATATTATCATTCTAGTTAGTACTTATCTTAGTTTAATTATTTATATTTTCTGTTTTTAGGTTCTATAGTTTTTTTTTTAGAATTTATGTAAATTAGCTTTTATTATATATTAAGTTCTTATTTTTATACTATTTATTTTAATATTTATTTAGTTATTAGTTTTTTAACTCTTATAGTATAAGCTACCTACTTATAGTTTTATCTAATATATGTTCTTTTTTTATATATTTAGTACTTTTATTATATAGTTCTTTTAGCAGCTTTATTATCTTATATTTATAATATAAATATAGTAAACTCTTTCTCTAGTTTTTTATTCTAGTTCTATTTTAGTTTTAGATATCTAATAGAGTGGTAATACATTATAGAGGTTATAACTAGTATAGGTTTTTATTTATAAATTTTATTTATTTATGTAGCTAGTTTTTATTTACTAAGTTTTTTATATTACTTATTACTAGCTACCTATAGTACTTAACAGCACTTATATATTTTATTTCCTAAAATAATTTTCTAGTATTTAGTAATATAATATTTCTTTATATAGTACTTTAATTTATAAATCTAGTAATATTTCTAGTATATTTACTATTTAATTATTATAGATATTAACTCTTTATCTTCTATTATCTCTTAATTTTATTATTATCTAAATTTTTAATCTTTCTTTTTAAAGAGTTCTCTTTTTTATTATATTATTTTATAGAATTAGTTAACTTTTTTTATTAAGCTAGCCTAATATTATCTAATAACTACTTTTTATATAGTAGTAATTATATTATTAGATTATTCTACTAAATAATTTTTTATTTACTAATATAGTATTTTATATTTTTATCTAAAATATATATAGCTTTTATAGATTTAGTATTATTCTTTTTAGATTTATTATATAATAGCTTTTTATCACGAGAGTACTACATACAAAAAAATAAAAACTTAAAAAAAAAGTATTAATTAATTACTATATATAGTACCAAGTAATAATTTAAAATAATTTAAAATATTATATAAAGAAAGGAAGAAATAAAATAGATTATAAATAAAGTATTTAGGCAAGAGGTCGTACACTAGTGTGAAACTAATATATAAATATATAATATAATAAAAAGGCTTATAAGAAAGGCTTTCTTAAAAGGCTTTTATAAGATATTATAAGTAGTTACTATAATAGTATCCCCTTTTTAAATCTGAGCTTTTGTGATAGGTGTTTACGTTAAGTCTTAAATAGCAAATTAGTTTAAATTCTAGAAATAGAATTTTTTTATAGTAGTTATATCTTAAAGATTATTTATAA
Organism: Zopfia rhizophila CBS 207.26; assembly: GCA_010093925.1. Classification (NCBI taxonomy): domain Eukaryota; kingdom Fungi; phylum Ascomycota; class Dothideomycetes; family Zopfiaceae; genus Zopfia; species Zopfia rhizophila. Next base: position 1,936,649 of record ML994619.1, read on the forward strand.
ATTACTATATTAGATTATTATATTTAGTTTATTTAATAAGGTATTTATAGTACTTCTGTCTGTAATTAAAGCGCAACTTCTTAATTCACTTAATATAATATTTAGTATTACTATTAATTTTAATAGGTTTTAATAGTAGGTTTTATTAATTTAAAAGATATTTAAATTTAAGCGTAGCTAGCTAAAGTAAAGATACATAAAAGACTAAATATATACTCAAGAATTTAGAGAGTTTAAGTTAGTATATATATAAAAAAAACTATATAAAAGATATAGTATTTCCTTAAGACTTTTAAGTTCAGCTTTTTAGATAGTTATTTAGTTCTAATATTTTATATATTAAGTTAGATTATATCTCCTATCTAATAGTCAGGTACAGATAATTATTTCTAATTTATATATTCTTTTTAAAAGACTTAAGTTTAAATTATCTCTTTTTAAACTAGCTATTAAATATTAGCTATTTTCTTTACTATATAGTTAATTTCTAAGGCTTATAACGCCTAGTAAAGCTATCTTTAAATTCTTATAAAAAGTTTAAAACCTATTTAAGGGTATTAACTTATATTAGCTAGAAATAATAAAACCTTTATAAATTTAAATATAGTATTATTAGCTTTAAACTATGCTAAAGGGAGCTAGTTTACTTAGTTATTTTACTAATAGTTTATATATATATATAGAACTTATTTTATTATATTATTAATTCTTTCTATTTAGCTATCAGTTTCTAGGTAGTATGCGAAAGATAGTTAGAATTTAATTTATAGTTATTTACAGAATTTATTATAGAAAGGAGAAATAAATTATGTTTTTTAGTCTAATATAATTATTTCTAAGAGATTATAGTTTATTTATATATACTAATAAAAAAAAGCAGGCTACATCTATAATAGTTATATTAATATAAAGAATTAGATATTAGTATTTTATAAGATGGTTTACTATAACTATAATATTAATATAATCTTTAGATTTTAGGAGATTAGTAATAAAGTCTACAGAAATATCCTTTTATCTCCTCTTAAAAATAGATAGGGGCTTTAAGAGGCCGTGATACTTCTTATAAGAGGTTTTAAATCTTTAATAAGTATAATAACAGAAAATATATTAGTATATTATCTTAAATATCTAAAGCTAGTAGTATTTATATTATAGGATTTTAAAAGTCTTCCTATAACTAGAGTAGCCGCTGATAGGGGAATTATATATAATCTAAAAAATCTTAATTTTAAGTTTATTATTATTTAGTATTATTAATCGGCTGTAGTAGTATAATTAACTTTTTTAGTTTTTATATTTACTTAAGAAAAGCTTCTTAGAGCGTTAGATTTCATCCTATTTTAGTAATAAAATTTTTTAAATAAACTTATTATTATAGTACTTATTATTAATAATCTGTTAAATAGACCTATTTATTTTAGTTAAGTTTAATTCTAGTGTCTTATTAAACAGTTTAGAGTAGAAAAGTATTTATTATTAAGTTTTATAAACTTCTTCTTAAGCTAAAGCGTTTTATATATAGTAAGTAAAAATATCTAATTTCTCACCCTACCTACCAGACTAGTACGTGATTGTAAAGTTAAATTAAAATAAATATTTAATTTAACAGGCCTATTATTAGCTTAGCTGTTTTATAATAGTAAAATATTATAAATTCTTATAGTTATTTAATACCTAAATTAAAAAGGTAGTACTTTTTAGTTTAGATTTCTATTATTTAAAATAGCATATAATAGCTAATAGCTTTTTATTATAGATTTTATAGTTACCTTTAGTAGGGCTTAGCCTCTTTAAGAAGTAAGTAATAAATCTTAATTTACTTAATTTATTCTTTTAGAAGAATACTCTAGTAGTTATATAGTCTAAGGAATTAGCTTCTATAATAATTAGTAACTTTAAATTAAAGTATTAGAGAATTAGAGTAGTTATAAATATATATTTTAAAATTTTAAACACTATCTAATAAACGTTATTAAATTTAAATTAGATATTCTTTTTAATTAGAGCCGTAAGCAGGAACGTAATACAGAAAAAGTTATTAATAAATTATTAGTAGAAATTAGTGAACTCTAGAAATACTTTTATATCCTTTACGTTTCTAAAAGATTCCTAGTTAAGAATATTCTTTATTTTATTTAGATTTATGCTAATTCCTTTTATTGAAATTACGTACCTAAGATAGGTAACTTATTCTTAATAGAACTTATATTTTTTAATATTAAGTTAGAGACTAGCTTTCTTTAGGGCTTTTAGAATTTATTTTATATATTATCTATATTCACGTAAAGAGTTATTATAGATTAGAATATCATCAAAATAAACTATACAGAACATATTAAGGAATAGTTAAAGGATATTATTTATATAGTATTAGAACATACTTAGTGCGTTAGCTAGTTTAAAGAATATAATGAAATATTTAAATAAGTTATATTAAGTCTAAAAGATAGTTAACTATTTATCTCCTTCTACTACATAAAGATAGTTAAAGGCTAAGATAATGTCTAACTTTATAAAATACTTTATCTTACTAAAGCAGGATCGGGTTTCTTAAATTAATAAAATAAAATAATAGTTTTTAATAGTAATAGCATTTAAAGCTTAGTAGTTTATACAGAATTAAAAATCTCTATTAGATTTCTTTATAAAGATAACTAGTATAACTACAGGAGACATGCTTACTCTAATAATTTTTTTAGTAAAATAGTTATTAAAATACTTCTTAAAAACTTTTAATTTATTTTAGGATATTCTGTAGAGAGGTCTAAATCTAAGTTACTTTTCTTCTTTAAAAATAATCTTATAGTTATATAGATAATATTCAAGTAGTCTATTAACCTCCTTATATAAAAATATTCTAAAAATGTTATAGTAATCTTCTGGGACCTTAGTAGCTAAATTTATATAAATTTTTAAAACTAAAATCTTATTAATATTAGCTATTAAAACAGTGAAGATTTTGTATTTATATTTCTAAACTATTTATATAAAGGGGGCTGCCCTAATTAGGTAAATATTTATACTTAGTTTAGGTTTTTTATAAAGCTTTTTTAGTAAAGCTTTTACTAAAGAGTTTTTAAAGCCTTAAGAGAAAGACTTTCTTATAAAGTTCTTATTTAATTTAGTGTTGGATTTAAGTACGTGTTTAGATATAAATTTAGACTCTAAACAAGAGTCCTTTAAAGAATAGTTTATTAAAAAAATTTCTAAATAGATATTTAATTCTTATAACTAGCAGTTTATTTTAGTTAACTAGTAGTTATATTAGAATTAAATAATTAGTAATAACTTTAGAAAACAGGTTTAAGTACGCTGTATATAGGTAGTATTAAGATAAAAGCTTTTTAGTAAAAAGTTCACCAAAAAGTCCCTTAAGTAGATAGTATATTCTTTTAAGTAAGTTAAAAATTAAAATAAGTGTAGGTAATAAGCCTAGTAATAGGAAGCATTAAAAAGCAACTTTTATAAATTATAATTAAAATTAACTTTATATTTCTTTATTTATAATTAGCTAAAAATTAGTTTATAATTTCTAGTAGCTGTCTTAAAGAGGCGGATATCTTTAATATAATTTAAATAATAGAGAGTTATACTAGCAGTATGTGAGATATAACCCTTTTTAAAGCATTTACTATTAAAACCAGTAGGATAAAAGACGTTTAAGAGAGGTAAAAAGTAGAGTTTCTAAACATAAGCTAAAGATCTACTAATATAACTTATATTAGTAGCTTTAATATTAATTAGAGTAGTAATAGAATAGAAAGAGCCATCTTATTAAATAGTACACGGAATATTTACTTAATAGTTCTAAGAATTAGTTATCAGGTAAGAGGTTTATAGGTTAATAGAAATCTAGTATTAGAAATATTCTAGAGTGTAACTTAACTCTAGGATAGAGCTTTTAGTAGGCTAGCTTTAGAAGTTCAAAAACATTCTTATCTATAAAGAAATTTAAATCTAAAGAAAGAACAGAAGCAGGTTAATTATTAGGATCTAAACAGGCTTATAGATTAAAGTTCTAATATAAGAATAAAATAGTTGTCATGGTGCGGTCCTGTGGGGACTGTTATCTCTAAGCCTATCTGAATTAAGTACCGTACGGAGCCTCTGCACAGACCGTACAGGCCTCCTCCTTCCGGAATCTTATATATATTCTGTCTATAGCTCCTGTATGTAGCTCAGTGAGCTACGTCTTATAATCCATCCTATACTATATACTGTTGTTACAGTTACTAACCTTGTCTATACTCTACTGCCCCCTAACATTACGTAGCTCCCACCCTTTTACATCAACAGGGTGTTAACTGCTCGCTGGCATCTCGTTGCCGCCCGAAGAGCCTACCTCCTGTACACTGCCCGCCGCAACTTCTGCCGGTCACTCTAACTGACCTAGAGGACCCTTCTGACCCTCCTGACCCTTCTGTACGCTGCCTGCTGCAGCTTCTGCCGGTCGCTCTAGCTGATCTAGAGGACCCTTCTGACCCTCCTGACCCTTCTGTACGCTGCCCGCCGCAGCTTCTGCCGGTCACTCTAGCTGATCTAGAGGACCGTGACCTTCCACCTGTCGCGATTCCACCCATCATGAGCCCTACCGCCTATCACTTTAGCTAAGCTAGAGGACTGCAACCTTCCGCCAGTCCCGCCAGTCCAGCTCCTGCTCCTGCCAGCCCCGCTAGTCCAGTCTAGCTCCGCTAGTCCCGCCAATCCAGCTCTTTCTCCCGCTAGTCCAGCTCTTTCTCCCGCCAGTCCAGCTCTTTCTCCTGCCAGTCCAGCTCTTTCTCCCGCCAATCCAGCTCTTTCTCCCGCTAGTCCAGCTCTTCCTCCCGCTAGTCCAGCTCTTTCTCCCGCCAGTCCAGCTCTTTCTCCCGCCAGTCCAGCTCTCGCCAGTCCCGCCAGTCCAGCTCCAGCTCTCGATCCCGCTCCAGCTCTCGCTCCCACTAGCCTGCTAGTCCCGTCCTTTCAGACAAGCCCGCTGGTCTGAATTCCTGTCCCACTTTAACTTTAAGATTGTATACCGTCCTGGAAAGCAAGGCGTGAAGCCAGACTCCCTGACCAGGAGGTTAGCTAACTTGCTACAGGAGGGGGATAAGAGGCTCCGCCACCAAAGCCAGACCGTTCTAAAGCAAGAAAACCTGGAATTGCTCCTAGCTACCGCCCTGCCTGTTGTAATTAACCAATCGCCGTAACAGCCTGTAACTAGCTCTGCTCCCCTACATGTCAGCTCCACAACCCCCGCTAGTCCCGTGGAATAAAGATGAATTCCTACGATCCACACAGGAACAACCGTAAGAATGGCTGGACTACATCATGGTCCTCCATGGCATCTATAAAGGCCAACTACAGCAACTTGCTGCTACCACGGCGGAGATAGCAGACCTCCGCGAGCAAGTCATAATGCTCAAGGGAGTCTATAGCTACCAGAAGAAGGAGCTATAGGAAGCCCAGGAGCAGATTACAGACCTACGTGTACAGCTACGGCCTGGAAGCCTAACACCTGCTGCCTCTACTACCTCTGCCCCCGTTTCCGTCCCTATCCCTACTGCTGTCCCGACTGAAACTGAACCGCCTATGACTGTCTCCTCTCCGTCTACCCCCGTCCTGTCCCCGACCCGCACCCTCTCTAAATGCCTCCCTGACCCTGATAGGTTTAGCGGTAATAGAAATAACCTTCAACGCTTTACAGCACAGATTTATACAAAGATAACTATAAACTGAGACCGCTTCTCTACTGCTGAATCCCGCATGGCTTACGTAAATGGACGACTTAAAGGTACGCTATATAAGTAAGTCTTTCTGTATATCACTAACAGTGTCTGCTGTCTACTAGACTACTCTGTGATACTAGAAATCCTAGAGCGAGCCTACAGAGACCTAAATTAGGCCTGTAATGCTTAACAGGATCTGTTTAAGCTCCGCCAGAAGAACCAAGAATTTGGTGCCTTTCTAGCGGAATTCTAACGGTTAGCTCTTAAATCTAGCCTGTCTAAAGACTCCCTACTGACCCTCCTAGAGAACGCTGTCTCTAAGGAATTACGGGACATGCTGCTCTATAATCCGCTGCTGAACTACTAGTACTATCCGCTAGCCTGTTACCTGCAAGACCTTAAGAACCGCTGCCGCTACTACGACCTAGCTGCTTCTGTGAGTAGCTATAAGATCTATAATCTCCAACCTATAATCTAGAAGCGTACTGTTTCTCCACCAACAGCCGTCCCCACCGCCCCTACTGCCGAACCCATGGATCTGAGCTGCTACTACTGACTGAACTCTCTAAGCTAGAGCCGTAAGGAACGCCGCGAATGCTACTGCTGCAGCTTAAAAAGCTATTTTATCGCCCACTGCTCCTACCCTGATATCTACTAGTTCTAAAGTACCTTTTCCCATACGCCGTTTGGTTTGCTATCTCTGTCCCCTGTCCGCTCCTCTGCCTGCTTCTGTACCCTACCGTATTCTCCACCACATAGACTAGTAAAAGCCCTGAGCCGTAGCTAAGTCATGCCTCGGCTCTAGAACTACGCTCCCATACCACCCCCTCCGCCAATAGAGATCGACGGTGAGTGGGAGTGGTTTATTAAAGAGATTATTAACTCCTGCTGGGACTGCTATAGCTGTAATGGCACCCCACAACTAAAGTATATGGTCAGATGGACTGGATATAATGAGTTGACTGAGACCTCTGCCTGCTAGATAGAGAACGCTGTAGACGTAATTCAAGTGTTCTACTAGCAGTACCTTAAGAAGCCTGGTCCCTAAGGCGACCGTAGGGACTACGGCCGTAAGGAGAGGAGTACTGTTATAATGCGGTCCTGTGGGGACTGTTACTTCTGAGCCTGTCTAGATTGAGTACCGTATAGAGCCTCTGCACAGACCATGCGGGCCCCCTCCTTCCGGAATCTTGTATATATTCTGTCTATAGCTCCTGTATATAGCTTGGTGAGCTACGTCTTGTAATCTATTCTACACTATATACTGTTATTACAGTTGCTGACCTTGTCTATACTCTGCCGCCCCCTGATAATAGTTTTAGAAAATATAATTATATTTATTATACTTAAAGTATTAGCTATTATGCTTTTAGGTTTCTCATTCAGCTAATCTAAAGAAAGCATAGTTAGAAATATTAATTTCTATAACATTAAAATCTTATTATAATATAGGTTACGGCCTATAATAGCGTGGTATAGGAAGATACTAAAGGTTATTATTATATAAGAATATCAGATTAGCGTAGTTATTTAACGTGTTAGAGATTTTAATACCTACTATTACTTAATAATGCTTATCGTTTAATAATCTCCTTAACTATATAATTAGACTAATTTCGTTTAATTTAGTATTAGTAGCTAGTCTGTAGAATTTAATAAAGTAAATAGTAAAGCTTTTTTATTCTTAACAGAATAAATTAAGTTTATTTAAAGTAATAAGTTTCTTATTTAAATCTCTATATATAGCTAGCAGAAAGGTGATTAATTACTTTACTATATATATATCCTAATTTATAAGAAAGTCTATAAGTATTACTGAGTTCTTCTTTAGTCTTAAGTATACATATAAAAGCTAGAAGTATTTAATAGAATATTAGTTAATATTATCTTTAAGTTTATAGTAGAGTTTTTTAATAAAGATAGATAAATCCCTTCACTTTCTAGTAAATATTAGAGAGTTAAATAGATAATTAGATTTTATTATTACTAATAAAATAGTAGGACTTAGCGTAGAGATTAACTTCACTTATCTAACCATAATTTAAAAAACTTAGAAATAGGTACTAGTTATAGTTATAGGTAAAATTAAAATTATAGAATTTAAATTACTTTTAGATAAACTAGTAGCACCTATTAAGACTTTTTTAATAGTAGTTACTTAGATAGTAAAGTAAAAAGAAATAGACGTAGTTTATTTTTAAACTTCCTATAATTCTTTTTAGAAAATATTAATAGATTTCTGTTATTATACTTACCAATATTTTAGCTATACTTATTATTATTTTAGTACTTTAGTAAATATGTTCTATATTATAGTCATCTGCTCCTTAAATAACTATATAAATTCTATAATTAGAATAAAGGTATTTAAAGAGTTAGATATTCTATTAATAGTAGTAATAATATAATATAATATCACAAGAGTGCTACGTGCAGGAGGTTAAGAACTTAAAAAAAATATTAATTAATTACTATATATAATACTAAGTAATAATTTAAGACGTTACGTAAAGAAAGGAAGAAATAAAATAGGCTATAAATAAAGTATTTAGATAAGAACTTATACACTAGCGTAAGACTAATATATAAATATGTAATATAATAAAGAAGCTTATAAAAAAGGCTTTTTTAGAAAGCTTTTATAAAATATCACAGGTAGTTACCATAATACTTTTTTAGTTATTTAGTTTTTAGCTTATTTTACTTAGATTATAGTAATTTTAATTAGTGCTTTAATTTAAATATAAGCCTGTCTAATATTTACTTTTCTTTATTTATAGTTCTTAATAATTTTTTTTTTTGTATCTAAGACATGCTTTTTGCGTATATTTATTTATTTATTCTTTAATATATTTATCTTATCTTTTTTCATTAACTAATATATGTTTAACTAATATATAGTTGATTTTTATTATATTATAAATCTAAGTATCTTTTCTATTTCTTTTTAGTATATAAATTATTAGTCTAATATGTGTTTTCTTTTCTTATTCTCTTTAGTACTAATAATTATTAATAGTTACTACTTATTTAATAATTTCTAGTAGTATGCTAGGTTACTTTTTTTAGAAAATTTTATTCTTAATTCTATTTTTTAGTCCTTTATAGTATATTATAACTAGTAGTTAATTTTTTTAATTTAATTATAATTAAATTTGTTTAAATTCCGCTGTGTAATTAGCTACTAATATGTATTATTTAAGTTATTAAAACTTTTAAATTACCTTTATTTCTTTATTAATTTTTCTAAAAACTATAATTATTTTCTTTTTAAAGTATTTATAGTTTTTAAAAGCTTTTTTTATGTTGTTATTACAGTTTCTAAGTTCTACTATTCCTAAATTTAAGTCTTTATTTACTAAGTAGTTTTTTACTAGTAGTTTAAACTATTTTATAGCTTTTTTTTATTATGTTTATACTAGCTACTAGAACTTAATCCTAATTAATTATAAATAATACTTAATTAAATTAACAGTATAAGTTTATTACTACTATAAATGTTTTAAGATTGTTTTTATTTTTGTTAAATTTTATAAATAAGTATATTTTAGCTATATTTCTCTTTTTATTCTTTACTATATTAACCTATTATTTTATATTAATTAAGATATTATGTAACGGTGCTGCTTGTTTAGCTTATTATAAATTATATAATATTATAACTAGCTATATTAGCTACGACCTAGTATAGAGTTTAAAGTATAGTTAGCTTATACTTAGGCTATATACTACTCTATTTAGAGGTAAGCTCCCTTTATATCTCTTTTCTTTCTATCTTAATATAACTAAAATAAAGCTAACTTATTTTATTAACTTATATTTATGCTATAATACGTAAAGACTGAGCCCATTATCACATATTATATAGTTTTATAATAGCTACTTTTTATTTCTATATAATTTATTATATACTCTTAGTTTCTAATATACTTTCTGTAGTAAATAAAGGTTCTGTTATAACTTCTTTCTTATTACTACTTTTTTCTAATAAATAGAGTTCTTATTTATTCTTATAGTAAGTTATTATAAACTATAATTAAATAATTTATTATTAGAATTAATTTAACGTCCTCTTTTATACTCTTTAAAGGGTAGTTATAATATTATAAGTTATTTTTTTACTTAATAATATGTTTTACGTAAGCAACTTTTACTTAATTAAATATTATAATAGGTATTTAGCTTTCATACTTCTAAATTAGATAGCTTATTAAATTTAATAAAATAAGGGTTATACTTTATTATAAGGTAGAGAGAAATAGTATAATGGCTTTAATAAAATAGTTATTAAACTATTTCACTTAAGTTTAACTTTTAACTTAAAAATAAGATCTTAATTTTAGAGTAACTATAAAGAATTTAAAATATCCCTAAACTATTTTATGCCTTATATTTATAGAAAATCCTTCGTGTATATATTATGTATTATTTAAAAGTATATTAAATACTACTAAAGAAAATAAAAGAAAATAAGTTTAGCTTTAACTTATACCTACTCTTATTTTCTTTATTAGTATTTATTTTTCTTATATTTTACTGTAGCTGGTTACCTAACTAGTCTATTTAATCTAGATATTATTTTCTATAAAACTTATACTTACTTTAAAGTAATTTTATTTGTAAGTGATAGAAGATAGGTAAGAGAGCAAGTAACATAATAAATTACATAAATAAGAAAATACTTAAAAGAGTAATAAGAACTAAAATATATATATATCTCCTAAATAAGTAGTAATATTAATGAGTTATTTAAGACTCTAGTAGAGTTATACTAAGATATCTGAGTAGTAAAAGCTTTATAATACGCTAATATACGTTAATAGTAAGTTCTATTTTCTCTAATTTACTTTTACTCTCTTATATTACTTATATATTTCTTTATATTATGTTTTTTTATAATAACACTTTTCTGTTTGTAGTTACTTCTTTTTTATAGTCTATAATAATTTAAAGTATTATTTTTTATATATTTTTTAAATGTTTTTTATTTACTTAAAAAAAATTTCCTATATAAACTTATTAAAATACTAAATTAAGTAGTAAATAAAAATAATAAAAAATAATATATTATAATTTTTATAATATTTTAATAATAAAAATATAAAGTATATTATTATAACTAATATATAATATATAAGTTAATATATTAAAAAGTATTTATACTTAACTAGTATATATATATTATAATTTTTTTAATTATAACATTATTTTATTAAATAGTTATTATAATAATAAACTTATATATAAGTAATAAAAATAATTATATATATTTTAATACTTATAGTTTTATAATTTTTTTCAAACTTTTTAATATAATAATAATTTATATTTATATATATATTATTATAGTTATAATAAGTAATTTTTTAATTTTTTAAATTAAAAACTTTATTTACTAATTTAACTAAAATAAAGTTTTTATATAAAATAATTATTACTTAGTTTATAAAACTTAAATTTTTTAATAATAAATTTATATTTATAAGTATTTTTATTTAGAGTTTTAAACTTAAATTAAGTAACGTATTTTATAATTGAGCGGGACAAATAATCGAGCTGGATACTTTGCTAAGACCCTAATAGTACTATTATTCACGGTACCATTATGCTACCCATCAACCTAGAATCGATTTCTCGAGAAGCTAGAATACAGCTTGCTATTCAGGCTCTCGATTTAGACTAAATTCATGGCCTTTGAAACGCTGCACGCATTTATAACGTACCTAAATCGAGCCTAAAGACGCGACGCGACGGAACTACCTCACGACGTGATACCTTGCCGAATAGGATGAAACTCACGGTCTCTGAAGAGAAGGCGGTAAAGGAGTATATTCTTGAGCTAGATTCAAGAGGATTTGCCTCTCCGCTTAATGCTGTTTGAGAGATGGCTGATAAACTACTGGCTGAGCGAGAGGGAGACCTAGTCGGTAAACTCTGGCTACACAACTTTGTTAAGCGTACGCCAGGGATTTAAATGAAGTACAATCAGAAGCTAGACTATCAGCGTTATAAACAGGAAGAACCAGCTATTATATAAGGCTGGTTCGACCTTGTATATAATGTAAAGGCTAAGTACGGTATACAGGATGAAGACACGTATAACTTTAATGAATCTAGCTTCCAGATGGGCATAATAACAACCTAAAAGGTTGTTACAGGCTCTGAGAGACGGCATCAACCAAAGGCCCTTCAGCCAGGCACTCGTGAGTGGGTTACAATGATCCTAGCTATCAGCACGTTAGGGTACGTAATTCCACCCTTTATTATCTACAAGAGCAAGAATCACCTCTCTGCCTGGTACCAGGAACTTAGTATACCACGTCAATGGCAATTCAGTGTCTCTGATAACGGCTAGACAACTAATGAGCTTAGTCTCGCATGGTTAAAGCACTTTAACGGGTGTACAAAGGAGCGTAGTGTTAGCACACACTGATTATTGATTATCAACAGCCATAAGAGCCATAACTCTCTCGAATTCACGGAATACTGCAAGGAGAACAAGATTATCACTCTATGTATGCCGGCACACTCATCACACATCCTGCAGCCACTAGATGTGGGTTGTTTTTCGCCTTTAAAGACGGCCTATGGGCGCTAAGTTGAGAAGCTAATACGTAACCGGTTCAACTACATTACTAAACTAGAGTTCTTACCAGCTTTCCGCGACGCGTTTAACGCGTCAATTACTGAGAGTAATATCCAAGAAAGCTTTCAAGGTACTGGCCTAGTTCCATTTAACCTAGATGAGGTGATATCAAAGCTTGATGTTCGATTACGCACGCCTACACCACCCACCAACCAAGAGGTCACCTGGCAGTCGAAAACCCTTAAGAACTATTGTGAATTTAGGTCGCAAACAAAGCTAATTACTAATAAGTTGGGTAGCTTACTCTCTTCTTTGAAGGATGGGTACCAGCAGCTTGTTAAAGGCACTCTCACGATGGCTTAAGAGATAGTGCTTATACATAATCACGTTGCTGAGCTTGAAGTAGCTAATAAGGCCGTATCTCGACGGAAGCAGCGTAAAAGAAAGCGTATCCAGAAAGGAGAAGTACTTAGCTTTAGTGCTGGCCAGAATAAATCCACTGAGAACTCTATTACTGCGAGTTCTAGTAGTAAGAAGGGTCGTGGGAAGGCAAGGGCAGATGGGGCTAAACCAACTCAAAGGCGCTGTGGTAACTGCGGTGGAACTGGGCATAACGCTCAAACATACGAAATTAATGAAGATAGTACTATAGAATCTAGTAGCGATAAGAACGGTACTGTAACTAACAGTACCGTTGAGTAATAGTACTGTAAACGATAGTACTTTAATAAAGTCTTAGTAAAGTGTCCAGCTCAATTGTTTGTCCAGCTCAATTATAAAATACGTTATTTATTTTACTTTAATGTTTTATATAACTAATTTTTTTAAAAATCTTTTTATAAAAAAAATCTTTTTATAAAAAAAGGTTTTTAACAATTATTAAAATACGAATTATAATTATAAATAACTGAAATTTTAATATTTAAGTAATTATTTAAAACTTTAACACTTATAATTTTAATTAAGAACTTAATTAAAACTTTAGTAAAAATGTAAAGTAATATATTAATACTGTAAACTTTAATGTATAAAATAATACTATTAATATATAGAAAACTTTTAGTAACATTTAAAATTTAGGGTTTAACTTTTTTAAAAGAAATTTTTCTTATAACACTATAGCTAATAATTTAGACAATATTTAGAATATTAATAATAAAATGTTAGATTTTAATAAAGAAAATAAAAACCTAAAAAATAAAAGTATTTTCAATTAAAGTAGCATAATATAATAGTATCTAAAACGAATCTAGCTTAATAAACTTCGCTTAGTAGCTTGAATCTAACCAAGTTATTTTCTAAAGCCTACTTCATGTCTAGAATTGTTTTAACTGTAGAGACTTCTAAGCCCAATTTGTTGACTCTTGCTTTTGGTGGTTTATTACCTAAAAACGTCAAGGCTTCCAAAGTTAAGACTACTTCTCCTGCTTCGGGTGCTTTGGATGGCTAAAGAAGGCAATGCATAAGAAGTAGGTTTATTACGATGGTGATTGCTCCTGCGGACAGAAGCCTTTTACTAGGAAGGATTAGGTAAGGGGGCTATGTAATCATTCTTGGCGCGCTAGTGCTTTGTAGATAGCCTCTCCATAGCTCCCCTCTTGCCCCACTTCCTGAGGAGAGACAGCATACACACTTTATATGCACTCGATTGCTTCCTTGGTCCTACTTCTGGCCCAGCTCTTACACGACGGACTTCGAGCCCAACCTCGCTGCCCCTTACGACTGAGCTTTTGTGCTGGGGTGCGGCATTTATGTGTTCACCTCACGAGTCTGCCTCAGGCGGTGTTGTCGGCAGCGGTACATAAAGTAGCACTCCTCCGCTCAGAGCGATGACCACGATTTCTACTTCTCGACCAGCCTCATCATCAAGACTGGAGAGGCCCAGCAGATCTCCGCACCAAAATGGCTTCCTATTTCAGCACTCTTTTAGTGGCTCCTTTGTTTCCTTCTATAAAATATGTTCCTTCTGTTCCTTCAGTGGTCAAGCCCAAGATGAAATCCAAGGCCAAAGCCAAAGCGAAGCCTAAAATGACGGAGCCCACTCTAGACGAAGCTGGCTTCTCTAAATATCATGCAGAGTGGCTAGATATTGACGACTTTTTAGCTGATCTGCTACACTCCAAAGCGTCGCGTTGTCCAGATCTGGGGCTGCCGGCTTCAGTAAAAACTACTTATTGTTCAGGTTCGCCACATCAAGGTAATATCTACACCTTGAACGGCACAAGTTAGCAGGTGTCGGCTAGTACATACGTGTAGACAGTAAAAGCAGTCTTTGCGCCGTTTCTCCACAGATTCTACAAAGTCACAACCTGGGCCAGGAAGGGGCTGACTAGACTGCAAGCGTTAAGGAGATGAACTTGGCCCTAGACGAGTTGTTCAATGAAAGCAATCTAGATAGGCATAATAGCAGCGTTTCGCCTCTCATCTACTAATAAATGGTAGAATTTCCTTCAGTTCTAGAGGACGACGCAGCTGAGGCAAGTCATGGTATAGGAAATATCCAATCTAGTAGCAGGCCGCCAAGGTATAGTATAATGGCCTGGACTTAGCTAACATGCTCCCCTCTCCATAGAGAACACAGAAAGCGTGTATAACGGTAAGTAATCTTCCTATAGACATAAAAGTTCTATTTTAACATCTTTGAAGATAATCTACTGGAGCAGAATGAACCTCTTTATAAAGGATTGGGTATAACGAACCGGCCGTCTATAACACGCAAGCGAAAGCACACTACATCTATTGATACGGCCGACATATATCCCCGCTTCCCTAATTGGACACAAGGTGCAATACAGGCGCGCTGGTACGCATTGCAAGGGAAATGACCCAAAAAGGTCACTCCGATTCCCTCGATACAAGACACACCCTATCCCTTCCGGCAGACGACCGCTCAGTGGCTCAGGCCGCACATTCCAGGCGCCAGGTTTCTACGCGATGAGATTGCTTTTAATAGAATTATACTGAGCTATCCACTGTCGTAAGGCCCCTTTTTGCCTGTTCTCATGCGGAAGCCTTAACTTCGAGTACGGAAACGCTCATATCTGGCAAGGAGTAAGTAAACTCGCCATTGCTCCCGGCCGACAAGATTCGAGTATCCGTCTTCACGACGACGCTTCCAACAGCATTGTTGCTGTTGTCATTTGGCGCCGTAAGCACTGTCAGAGTGGCCGTGGCGCCTGCATTTACACCTACAAAGGTAACCGCCATCGGCACGGCGGCTCTGCTGTCGTAGATGGCCGCTTTGAGGATGCGGGAGCCCGTATTCTTGTTTAGACCTGTGACGTAGTAGACTGGCTTAGGGGGATCGCCGGTAGCGGAGAGAAGATGTGTTATGCGCACGCTTGACAGCAACTAGCTGTTATCAGTCTCGTCCTTCTCCTCTTTGCCACGATTCTAACTGTCTTAGACTCTCGACTTACCTTGATCACGGCATGGCTGGTACTACGCACTGTCTGTGCGGGATCCGCATTGTATGCTATAAAGGGCTTAGCCGGCGGACCGCGCTTTTTCCGGGCATTGGACTTACCGATCATGTCTGGTCTCCATTGATCGCTATTCAGATTGCAGAATAGCGGCGCATACGTCATACCAATAACAACATCGCCGTTCCTTTCGGCACACATGGCCAAGACCGCTTCGGCCACAGATCCCCGCCACCATGGGAATAGAGGGCGGTTGCTCCACATGCTGGCGGCGGAGTCTTTATTGATATTCGCATATTCGCCTTCGGCCATGGTATCAGCGCTGCCTAAAGCCCGTAGCCGTTATTCCGAATGCGGAGGGGAGACAGAACTTACCGATGATGACCTTGTGCTTGCGGTCATAGCGATCGAACTTGTTGAAGTCAGTGACCATGGAATTTGGCTTGTTGTAGGTGTGGTAGTCTTGCGCAGCATCTCCTGGTAGATTCCCGTTTTCAAAGCTGGCTATGACAGTCATGTTTGGATACTTGGCTTTGATAGCGTTGTAGAACATCGAGAAGCGATACGAGTTGTACGAGGCGGTGCCGCCATTGAGATTGTCCTCGTTGCCGATCTCGACAAAGTTGACCTTCCACGGCTGTGAATAGCCCAGCGAGGCGCGGAGAGCACCGTAGTTAGTACCTGTGTCACCCATTAGGAACTCGAGCTCGTTCATGAAGTCATCGACATAAGGCTGCAATGCGTTTTGAGCGACGACTGACCCCCCGAGATACAGGCCGGCAAATGTTGCTAGTACTGTGCGCATTTAGCGGTCAGAAGCGCGATACGGTCGATGGTGTGGCTTACGTGGTTCCATCTTGAGGTCTTCACACCATTGCATGCATTCGACAAGGCCCAGGCCATCGGTGTTGTGATAACTCCAAGTTCCCGGGCGGCCAGCCCTGTCCTTCAGTAGCCCAATGGTGTTTTGCCATTTCCAAGAGTTCGGAGGACTCTGCCCCTCCATATTGTTACCGCCAGGAAACCTGAGCAACGACTGTGATGTCGTATTAGTGGCGGCAAAACAGACAGGGCTTGAGTCAGGACAATACAGGTTTCAGCTCTGCAAGTGCTTCCATGAGATCTTTGCGGAGTCCATTCTTTCGGTTATTGTACGTCGGCGGGAAGACGCTGATGAGATTGAAATTTAAAGAGTTTCCCTTGACACCCTAGCTCATTGGTAAGAAGACTTGTTTCCTTACTCCGTACTCACCATGGATCTCGCAGTGTGAGTTGATGTATCTCCACTTACCGGCGCGTCGTAGGTAATACTAAACGTGTTCTTCGAATCACTCGCAGATCTACTCGGGGTGAGCGTAAAGTTATGCTGTGTCCAGCCACTAGCGGTAGACGCGGATTCGATCTCCACACTTCCCAGAGTCTCCTTCGAAGCGAATTGAAAAGACACCGTGAACTTTCCCGTATAATCTCCTCGTACGTAGAAAGATCCGGTGTATGGCTGAACTTTGACATCCATGCCCCACCAGCCCGGGTTCGAGAATTCGACCGTGCCAGAACCGCCAGCCACGGTCATCGACCTCGGCAAGGCGGACGAGAGTGGCTGGCTGCTCGTAAGAGAGAGACTTGCACCTCCCACAGCCGTGAAGGGGCTGACCGAATTACTGCCCTGGAAAGCGCGGTTGCGGATCAGCTCGGCGTATAGACCACCATCTCCCGAGTAATTAATATCCTAAAAGCCAAGTCATCAAGGTTAACTCAGAGATGTTGGTCGTTGGAGCGAAAAAACTCGCCTCGAACATTATGCCGTACATCTGTGGGCTGCTTACCGAGCGTCGCTGCCTGCTGCTGCCTGCTTGGCACTCAGCTGACTAAGCCACATCTTTGATGTATATATACCACCATGATAGCTCTCAATTCCACCACACGGTGGTTCCTACATCCATCCTCTGCATTCTGTTACATGCTCGCCGCTCCTGCAGTTGCGGAGACATCCAGTTTCAATGCGGCAGTAGCAACCACGAAGGCTACTACCGGGACGATGAAAGAATAGACCATGGCGAAGCTATTGCGATGTGCGCATAGAACACGAAGGAGTCAACTCCGATTCTGCAATGGGAGTTTGACCTTGAAACACTACTCCTTTCATGTTATTCTTCCCGGCATAAGACGGTCGTTAAGGTGTCAACTTAAGCGGGTGGAGTTCGACAACGGGGGTGTTCCCACAAATGCCACGTGTGCCATAAATTAGCCATAAGTGAGATACTCTAAGTCTCGCCGAATAAACCTGAAGTGAGCAAACCACTAAATGTGAGAGATCTAATCGCGTTATACGGTTAGTGCTGTTCCTAACATCAATAGCAGCTTGATATGGCCCAAGCCATCCTGGCATCGCGGCGGCAAAAATATATTAGAGGGGTTGTACTTGGCACAATATAGCGCGTTCACTGATATAGGAGATGGTATCGGCGGAATTCATTTCCCCGTCTTAAACTGGGCTGTGGGCTCGTCCTCGTGATGCACATGCCTAGGGACGCGGCTGAATTTTGACCCTAGTGTCTGTGTCACAGAGTCCGTGCAGAGTACAATGCAACGATCAAGTAGTAGGCAAGCCAGGCCTTACGCCTCAGCCAGAACAGGGTACTTATAGGTCTTCCCCTCGCCGTCAATCCTCATCCTTATCCTCATCCTCATGCCCTGAAGCACGTATAGATAAGCCCCTGTCCCTATCTACAGCAGACACTAAAATAGAAGCAGGGCAGATGCGGCAAGGGCAGATGCGGCAGGGAAGAGGGAGGGCAGAGACGGTTGGGGTGGCAGCTCAAGCCGTTGGCAGTTCGAATCGGGTAGACTAGATAGACCAATACTACCGTTGGTACAGATCCAAAGACTACAGCGTATAAGAATATATATATATAATTAATGCACGTAATAATCTTCCTATTTTAAGGAGATAGTTCTCCTTAAAGTGGTAAAAGTCCGACCTTAATTCGAGGACAGAAAAATCCGTAAGGTAGTATGCCTTTAATTGCACCTGCGGAGTATCTTTGCTCACATGATATTTGATTGTTTCCGGTCCGGAACCCTTTAAGTTAGACCTTATGCAGCGCTATCGGTTAATACCGAGGATTCCCAATTTCAATCTGCTTTCATTTGAAGAGAGGTGATTTTGGTATTGTTGTGTGGGGTTGTATAATCCGGAAGGGTGTCTAAGCCCATGGGCTCCCGTTATCTTATATACCTGAATCTCCGTGGCGGCGTGCAGGATGCAAGATCCCCAACCTCTGGTTCAAAGTAATCCTCGTCCGGACAGCAAAGTTCCATAGTCAACAATGGTGAGGTTTTACATACTTTCCATCCTCCTAGGCCTAACAGGCGTTGCCAGCGCCCAAGCCGGCGGCGGCCTCCAGCAGGTTCAGGATTTTGGACCGAACAGCAGTGGCGCGAGGATGTTCGTCTACAAACCGAACAATCTCCCTGAGAAGCCGGCTATCGTCGTGGGAATACATTACTGTAGCGGCACCGCACAGAAGTACTACAACGGCAGCCCATACAAAGGCCTCGCGGATCAGAAGCGCTTCATTGTTATTTACCCCGAGTCGCCGTACAGCGGGGGCTGCTGGGATGTTTCGTCAAAGGCGACGCTTACGCGGGATGGCGGGGCGAATAGCAACTCGATCGCGAATATGGTGAAGTACACAATCAAGGAGTTCAAAGCCGATCCGAGCAAGGTCTTTGTTGTAGGCGAGTCGTCGGGTGGCATGATGACGGTGCGTATCAGCTTGAGCCGCCACTCCCCTCCAGTCAGTTGAAAGTCAAGACTAAGGAAAGACTAACGTAGAATGCTAGAATGTCCTTGCTTCCACATACCCCGACCTATTCGCCGCCGCGATTGTCTACTCCGGTGTACCCGCTGGCTGTTTCTTCACTAACACGGTGAACGGCTGGAATAACTCCTGTTCAAGCGGCCAGGTCCACGCCACGCCGGAGCGGTGGGCCCAGTGGGTTTTCGATGCGTACCCGGGCTATCATGGATCACGGCCGCGGATGCAGATCTACCATGGTAGTGCAGACACTACGCTCGCGTCTCCGAACTACATGGAGACTATAAAGCAGTGGTCGGGGGTCTTCGGCTACGACTCCAGTAAGCCCGAGTCGCAGAAGGCGAATACGCCTCAGAGTGGCTATACAACCTCGACGTATGGCGATCACCTGATTGGTGTCTATGCTCAAAATGTCGGTCATGGGGTCCCCGTCCATGGTGTGGAGGACGTGAAGTTTTTCGGGCTGTGAAGGTCTGGCTGAGTCAATCTTGGGGAAAACTGGGGAATGACGATGAGAAATCGGCGGATATTTATGAGCGAGAATTCAAAGCACTTGTCACAAAGACAGAACTAGTGAAGAGTCGGGGAACAACCTGCCGGCTTGGCAGTTGATCATGTGTACATAAAGCCTCTCACATGCCGAGCTCTTCAATCCTCACTCAATATTCTCTTTCTCACACACACTTGAATCTGCACTGGTGATAGCACCAGGTGCTACGTTTCTTTATCTTTGTAAAGAAGCGATTCCTCCATACTCAAATCCCTGGTTAGCCTTAGACACCACGACGACTCTAAAGGTCTATGAAGGAATACTCTTTTAGTCGTCCTTTAACTTACTACAGACTAAATGTTCATATCTTGTTTCGTCGTTGCAGTTTCTGCGTCAAAAATATGGGCGACTTCGGGTGGTGAAGGGGCGAACTCGCTTAATATGCCTTTTCGAATAGACCGATCTAAGCTCTTTTGGGATGATATGGACCAAACTAAACTTATTCCGGATGGCGTGCGCATCTCGCGTCGCGACTGTGCAAAGCCGATTCGCTCCCGCACCTCAGAGCTGCATACGCTGCATTCACTCCATCTCTGGACATATCCCGTTTGGTCTACGTACAATTTTTGCCCCCCGAAATGCGAAAGGACGAGGTCGGCCAGCCAAGCATGCTTCCAATGACGAGAAAAAAAGGGCGCGCGCCGAAAGGAAGCGCATCCAGAGACAAAGCTCGATCAGCGGCACGAAGACACATCCAATTCGACGAATATTATCTTGCGCAAGGGAACACATGCGGCGTCACTTTCATCTGTTCCGACATCAACACCCACATCCGCAAATCGTGCATGTCCCGGACAGGCCCTCCGAAGCAGTAGCTATCGCTCAGCCTCAAACTCTCGAGTTCGAATCAAGCCCTGCATCTGGTGCAATACAACCTTGCTGTCATTCTGACCATGACGGAGAAAGTTCCAAGTGTGATGGTCAATATTTCCTTGATGAGCGAAGGAATGTCAACCAGCCATCCGCACAGGACCAAGAAGAGGACTCAACCATACGACAGACGGAGTCCACGGAACTCCATGGTAACCCTCCTGCCGCAACAGAATTAACATCGGCCATTCCAGAGCAGTCGACGATCACAGTGATGCGCAAGACACCTATAGAGCCGAAGACTGCGGTCATGAGTTTCACGTTGCGGAGATATCAGACCTATGTCCAATTAAATCTGACTGTTTCTGTCCTCCTAGGCTCCTATGACAACAGTCAGATATGGACCCCTCAGCCCTGGACTAGAAACGTCATGCGAAACCGCCGCAAGGATCATCGCCGAAATGCGCGGAGATGGGGACAGGGACTTCGGAGCGTTGTGCCTAGATGTGAAGCCGCTTCTCAACAACCCTTTCCGTAGCGACGGAAAAAAGACAGCGAACATGCTGGTCATAGATTCCAAGACGGAGTAACTCTCATTAACGTAAAATATCGCTGCAGCAAGCGGTTAACTACGTCGTACACTACCTGGTGGGGGAGGCAACTGGCCTTATAATGGCTCGAATACTTAGGTAGATTTCAGGCCCAGAATGACTGACTGGTTGAATCCATTCCCAATCGCCATCTCATCGAGAGCTCGTCGAGATTCGGCAACACGCCACCGTCCACATCACCGCCTAACAACAGCCATCGACCACGAGCCGCCGCTCGACCCAGAGAGTCATCATCATGAGAGTCTCCAAGCCTTGGCCGATGCTGAGGCGCATCACCGCCGTGTCCAAAGCGTTGCTGTTCCTCGGCGCACTGCTGGATGGTGTTGGTGTTGCCAGAGCTGACAACCCGATCGTGTAGACCATTTACACGGCAGACCCCGGACCGCTAGTGTACAACGGCCGCGTCTACATCTACACCGGCCATGACGAGAACGGTTCCACGAACTTCAACATGCGCGACTGGCGCCTCTGCTCGTCGGCAGACATGGCGAATTAGCAGGATCACGGCTCGCCCATGAGCCTGGCCAGCTTCAGCTTGGCCAACACTAACGCGTGGGCCGGGCAGGTCACCCCTCGCAACGGCAAGTTCTACTATTACGTTCCGATACGCCACAGCACCACCGGTGGCATGGCCATCGGCGTGGGCGTGAGTGATAGCATCACAGGGCCGTTCCGTGACGCGATAGGACGCCCGCTGGTCGAAAACGGCCAGATCGACCCGACCGTCTTCATCGACGACAATGGCCAGGCCTACCTGTACTGGGGCAATCCGGATCTGTGGTACGTGAAGTTGAACCAAGATATGATCTCCTACAGCGGCAGCCTCACTAAGGTCTAGCTCACGACTGCCGGCTTCGGCACCCGTTCTGGCAACGCCCAGCGCCCCACCACGTTCGAGGAGGCTCCGTGGGTCTACAAGCGCAACGGCCTCTATTACCTGATCTACGCAGCTAACTGCTGATCCGAGGACATCCGCTACTCGACCGGTACCAGTCCCACCGGCCCTTGGACTTACCGCGGCGTCATCATGCCAAAACAGGGCAAGAGCTTCACGAACCACCCGGGAATCATCGACTTCAACAACACTTCGTACTTCTTTTACCACAATGGCGCCCTGCCCGGCGGTAGCGGTTATACCCGGTCCGTAGCCGTCGAGCGCTTCGTCTATAATTCCGACGGTACTATCCCCACCATCCAGATGAGCACGGGCGGCGCACCGCAGGTCGGCACCCTAAACCCCTACGTGCGCCAAGAGGCCGAGACGATGGCCTGGTCCTCGGACGTAGAGACCGAGGTATGCAGCGAGGGCGGCATCGACGTCTCCTACATCAATAACGGCGACTACATCAAGGTCAAGGGCGTCGCCTCCGCGACTAGCGGCGGCAAGATCGAGCTGCGCCTGGGCAGCGTGACCGGCACGCTCGTCGGCACTTGCACCGTGTCCGGCACCGGGGGCCGGCAGACGCGGACCCCGAGACCTGCCCCGTCAGCGGCGCCACGGGGACTTAGGATCTGTCTTTCCGCTTCACCGGCAGCGGCACCGACGAGCTGTTCAACTTCAACTGGTGGCAATTTGATAATGGCAGCAGAACGCAGCCGACGCCCACTACTACCGCTTGAAACCGGCCGCCTACTAGACCAACAGCCAGCAGACGTATTTTGCTTTCTGACGGAATCAGATCGCGCCATAATTTGCGAGACCATGGTGTCGGCGCCGGTGGTGGAGAACAAGAGAACGTTGGGGTGACTTGGTTGCATGGAGCGTCTTGCGAGCTCACAAGATGGTCGCAGAGTCCGACGGAAGGCCTTGAGTCATCCTCACCGCGAGCATCTGTTGCTGGATCTGTCTGTCTGAGAACCTTGTCGTCTTCCTGTTCTCTCACTGAAGGCGCCTCGCTGAAGATTGAGTTGCATAGATTCTCCAGTGTCTTCTCTGCAGACAAAAGGGAGACCGATTGTGATACCAATCCCGATGCTGCAGCTGCCTTGGAAACACCTCTCCCGTCTTCGGAACATCCTGTGGACACGGTGGAAAAGTCTTCTTGCTTAGCGACGGGAAGCTGTCTCATCTTTATGTGGACTCGAGGTGCTGCTTTGAACGTGCCTATTCGTTGGATTAGATTACCTTGAATCTTCTTCAGTTTATGTTGCGGCGTCTTATCATTCGCATTCCGCCGTGCGCTTTGGAACTCTGGGTTCAAGTGTAACGGTCATTTCGATTGTGACTAAAATACCATTGGGGCGGTAAACCTGTTCCCTAGGATTAAGCGACAATATACAAGACGTACAATCGCTAGAACAACGCTTTAGTTCGCGTCAAAACATCAATCAGGCCGATGCTCTTCTTGGCCAGATTCTCGACTTGTTTGCAGATGCTGAAGGCGTGTCGGAAAAGTATAAGAGTTGGACAAAGGCTGATGATGGCAGCCTTGCAACTTACAATTCGCAGACTGATCTTGAACCTGCAAACGCAGACCTTCATCGCAAAATGCGGCAACTCTCAATTGAGCGGCAAAATCGGACTGGGCTAAGGCAAAAGGCAAAGTGGGCATTGCATGAGGAGAAGCGCTTCAGAAGGCTGATTGAGGTCATCGAACTAGTTCAACGACCTCGTAGAGCTCTTTCCAGCCAGTCGAGCACTCCAGCAACAACTCTGCAAGACAGAGGCGTCCGCGATCGGCACGAGCGAAGGTATATCGGTGCTACGAGAGATCGCTGCTGAGCAGGATAACGCTTTGGAAGAAGCTCTTGCAAAAGTCGCTAGTGATAGGCGAGGGCCACGGAGTGTTGTATTTTTCAGGCAACAACAACACTGGCTTCCAGCTAGGTTACAACTCTAGTTCGATCAGTAGGTTTACCTTTAGGAAAGGCAGTTAATGTCGCCTGTCTTTACGTCGCTAGAAGCATTTTTGTATCAGCAAGATAGCCTGTCTGTTGCGGCTTTAGAGCTTTAGCGGACTTGCGACGTTGGCAATGAGGCTGCTCAGAGGACCTTTTAGATTTGAGAGTGCGGCTTTCTTAGATGTTCTATTAATGTAGCAATTCAAAAGTTTATAAGCGTTTCTGAGATGGAAGGAGCTAGATCGCCAGCAATGCGGGCCTAGGCAGCACTCCGCAATCTATCTATCGTGTGCAAAAATCCGTAGGTTTAGCGTATCCATCGTATGCATAAATCCATATAATCCTTGGCAACCCAACGATTTTCCCCGCGCACGCGTAATTTTGTATAGAAACTGTGAATTCGCTTGGATTACGCAGTTATCGCTTGATAACTATCTAATAATCCTTAGTAAGTCTTGTCTTTCCAGATCCTACAAGATCAAGAACAGAAAAAGGTTAGCACGTGTTCGTCTTGCGTGTGTAACCACCCCATTATCCGTGTCGGCATGCGCCAATCGGTGGGAAGGGCTTCAATAGGAATGTCCGCGGCATCTTGTCACCCAGCTCACGCAACTCTGGTCCTTCTGCTCTCTTGACGAAAGCATCAATAAAAGCCATCATGTAGCTCTCCATTCAATGTTGTTGTCAAACTCCAATATGACTCTAAATCAACTGTGCATGAACGTCTTCAGCTCCAGAATCGGCTTCCATATAGTAAACGTTCTGTATCTTTCTTGCCTAATGAATCTGGAACCGAGTCCAGCAACTGCTTGCTACCTGTATGAGTAAATGGAGTCGAATCCCAAGCCTTCTGTAAAATCAGAAATGGATAAAGGCAAATAATTTGTTATGCCTAGATGACAGACGTGACAGGCAAGCTTGGTCTGGTGGATGAGTGATGTGATGGTAGGGGTGCGGGTAGTAGTGTGATAGGTCCTGCTGCGGTGAGGGCCGTTTAGTCTGTACCCGGTTAAGTAAGGGCTGCATGAGATAGTGGCTCCCTATTCAATTGATGCGCCTTGGCAGATGCGTGTTGAAACTGGCTGGCATGGGCTGAAAAGGAGATATATTGGATGCCGGGGGGCCTGATTAGGGAATGTAGATGTTTTGGCCTGCTATTTGATGTGTGGTGTTGTTAAGATAGATGGTTGACAATAGTAACGTGACTAGTAGGACCTTGTGTGCTTGGATGCGTGCTCCTTTCGGCTGGACAGAAGATAATTGCTGAACGATCTTGATACAAGTAGATTGTCATAATAGAAAGCGAGAGAGTAAATATAGAACTTACTATGTATTGCCTAATGTCTTACTTCTCTTTTTCTTAGTAAGGCGAAGAAACTGAGCTGCTTTGAACTATGAGGCGTAGCAGCATATTGTTAGCTTAGTTCTTAATGCTGCCCGATATATGAGGCTGTGGATGATTTTGTGTCTTAGAAATGTAGTGTATAATGTGGCTGTATAGCTTGTTTACAATCCTATTTACACTATATAAGCTTAGTGTTTACACAGACTAGTAAACATGGTCTTTTTGATTTGGAAATTAACAATACGTGAAGAAAATAGTCTACTTACCTTGTTTTTCTTACACCTAAACTTTTCTAAGTAGCACTACACAACCTTACTTATAGCATTAGTGTGTAAAGAAAAGGGGTTGTTCAACAGACTGGACCACCAGCTAAGGGTAGCAGAGTCTGGGACGACTTGAGAAAAGCAGAATCAAGGTACTCACTGAACAAGCATCACAGGAGTGAGTGGGAAGGACAGTTCAAAGACGAACTAAGGTCATCTATTTATAATACGATCCTCTGCCCTCCTTTCGAGGGAGAATCGTCACCTTTTCTACAGTTCTTCCTATCCTCTACTGATCTAGGCTAGACTAAGGTCGGGGTTCCCAATCAAGGAATCCCTAGTATAGTCAAACAGCGGAGGCACCCGGGTAGTGCGGGGTAATGCTTTCGCGACCCCCAACTAGGAAGGTCTGGAAGCGCCCTGTGGTCCCGCAGTAACAACTGCTAGAATACAGTGATAGATACGGGATTAGGCCAACCTAGCCCGCTCTAGCCTAATCAGCCTTGAACCTACCTTAGGTGATTAAGAAGATCTCATTCTATCGTGACAGAGTCTCTTCTCTTTCAGGAGCACGACCTCATGCGTTAAAGTAAAGATAAATAGGTAAAAGAGATCTAGTAGAGGTAAACAGTAAGAGAGTAGTATGCTAGCCTAAATTTACTAACTAGAAATTTATTATTCTTTACCTAACTAATATAAAAGCTTTATTTTTCTAATTTTTTTTTACCTACTCTACCTCACTCTAACCTCTTTTCAAATATAATTTTTTGGATAACTTTCTACTAGGTGTGGTCTAGGGTGTTCTAAGTTTAACTAATTCTTTTAATTCTCCTTTAAATAAATTAATGCTTATTATTTGTTAATAACGTTAGTTTATATTTTCTTTACTTTACTACTTTGAAACTACTCTAAAGTATCTTTAAATAGCTATTCTAGGTTCTTTTAGTATAGTCTAGAATTCTTAAGCTATACTTATTAGAACTTAGAATATAATATTCTAAACTAAACTTAAGTAAGCTAAATTAAGTATAACTAGTAATACTAATTTTTACATAACCTACCTTTATAACCTTGTAGGTACTATTAACTTAAGTAAGTAGTTTAATTTTATTTTATACTATTTTCTTTAAAAAAAGATTATTACTTTTTCTTAAAACTAAGCTATATTAATAAGAGCTTAGTTATATATAAAAACTAGAATTTAATTTACTACTATATTAAGTATTATAATAAAAGCTAGGATTATTACTAAATAAGTAGTTTAGACTATTTTAAGCTTAAAAATACTAATTTAGTAGCTACTAAAAAGTATAAATAGTAATTTAGCTAGAGCTATAATACTTTTATTTAGCTATAATAATACTAATTAGTTTATTTTTAATACGTTTAGTTTAAATAAGAATAATAAGTAATAGGTCTTTTTATATTTAGAAGAAATTCTTTTAATAACTTAAATATAAATTTTTTTTATACTAGTTTAAAACTACTAAAGCTAACTTATAATAATAAAATTAAGAATAAGTATACTAGTAACATGCTAACTCTACTTTATTTTAGTAAGTTATTTTTTAATAATACTAGTATTCTAAGTCTTAAGAAAAGTAAGTAGAAAATATATATAGTTATTAAGTATTAACTTAATTAGCCTGTAACTAATTTAGTTTTTTTTTTAAAAAAAAAGATAAGTTTTTTCTAGATTCTTTTTAACTACTTTTAACTAATTTAGATATTTTTAAGTCTAGTATAGTATATTTAATATTAAGAAAAGTTTCTTAAAAATACTTAATTTAGTTACTAGTAAAGCTTTCTTAAGTAAAATAAAAAGTCTAAAAAATCTTAAAAAGAAATATAATTTCTTATTTTTAGCAGCTCCTTTTTTAGCTTTAAAGAGACCTAATAAACTTTTTTAGTTTCCTAATTTATTTAGAAAAAAGATTTAAAGTAACTATAAAAAGTTTTAGATTAATATAGTTTTTTTTTAAATTTTTTAGTATTATAGAGTATAGCTAGTATTTTTTTTAAACTAGTTTAGCTTTAGTAAAAGTCTTTTTAGATATTTTTAATATAGAGTTTAGTTAACTACATTAGTTAGAGCTAAATACCTATTAATTATAGTAATTAAATTTTAATTATATTAGTCTAAATTATTTTATACTCTTTTTGTGTTAAACTTAATTATTAAAATTCTCTTAAACTAGTCTAGTTTAAACTAAATTATTATTATTATACTATTTTAAATTTTTTAGAGTAGTATCTTTTTTTATATAACTAAGCTAACTTTTTTTATATTACTTTTCTTTTTAAAAGATTATTTTTAACTATTTAAGTTTAGTTTAACTTTAAAAGTTTTTATAACTTTTTTTAAGATATTTTTTATAAATAGCTACTAGTGATTTTTTTTCTAAAGCTTTTCTAACATATTTTATACAACTAGATTTTTTTTTTATTTTTTTTTTATATAGTTAACTTTTTATATATTTGATTTTTTTCTAAATTACAATATGTTTTAGTATAAGTTATAGTTTTAGTAAAAAATTTTTTATAGAATAAAGTTCTAGTAAGCTTATATAAAAAACTAAGTAAATTTAAAGATTTTATAAAAAATTTAGCTTATAGGCTTAAGATTTATAGATTTAGATAATTTTATAGAATTTAAGGTATTTATTATTAAGCTTTTTTTTTAAAATAAAAAGTTATAATATTTTAAGTATTTAATATTATTTTATTTCTAATATTAAATTAAATAGGTTTATACTTTTTATTATACTACTTTTATTAATATTCTTAAGCTTTTTATAATTACCCAGCCAGTTCTATATAAATTTAGTATAATTATAGGCAAGTTTTTCTATATATAGCTTAAAATAAGCTTATTTTTATAAACTTATATACTATATTATTATATATATATTCTACTTATAAAAGTAGTTTAACTTGGTTATTTTATTTATAATTATAATAGATATAAAGATACTACTTTAAAGTTTAGTTTTAGTACTTAATTTACTTATTTATTTAAAAATAAAATATAGTTAATAAAAAGTACTTTATTTTTAAAAACTACGTAAAAGTGTTTTAATAAGTAAAAATAAATATACTTTCTTAATTTAATACCATTAATAATAATAAACTATAGAGTTAAATAACTTTTTATAAATTTTTTTATACTAGTTCTATAGCCTTTAAATTAGCCTAAACTAATATATAGTAAATTATAAGAATATTATTATAAACTTTCTTATTTAACTTATTTAGTAAAAGTTTTGTAATTAGATTTATTAAAAAATCTTACTAAATCTCTTTAGAAATTAGTAAAAACTGTAATTACTTATAACATATATACTTTATAGGCTTTACTTTTATATAAATTTAGTAAATAAAAATATAGTTCTTTATATATTAGTATATACTTAGTTAATAAAACCTTTACTAAACTAAGTTTAAAGTTTTGCTAAAGCTAAAGTATTTTACTAAATACTTATTATAATATATTTAAAATATCTAAAGTTTTACTTTAAAAAGTATATATATTTTCTTTTAGTATATAAATAACTTCTTTTATATTTTTATTTATTAGTATAGCTATTTAAGTCTATTTAAGAACTTCTTAAATTATTTTAGTTTAACTTACTTAGTGTGCTAGTTATTCTCTATTTTCTTAATAACTATTTTTATTAAAAAATTATTTAAGTAGCATGACTTTTTTATACTTTTTACTATCTTAAATTTTTCTAAAATTATACTCTAGATAGTAGTTATAACTTTAGTTTTTTTTAAACTATTTTAGAATAGAATAGAATAGAATAGTATTTTCTATTTTCTATTTTTTTAATATGCCTTAACTTAACTTAAGTTTATATAATAACTTTTAAAGAAGTTTACTTTAAGTACTAAAATTTCTTTTTAAACTTTTTATTTTACTAAACTTATAGTCTAGCTTTTGTAAGAACCTATTTACTAAGTTTATTTTACTTAAATAGTATATAATATAGAAGTTAAAAGGTATAAACTATTTTATTTACTTAACTTATTACTAAAATAAGACTTTAATAAACATAAATTCTTAGAAATTAATATAGTTAGTAAAAAGCTTTACTACTTAAAAAGTTTCTTTTAAGTAATATTTTAATATTTAAAAACTTTATAATTACGTTTTGTTAATTTTTTTTTTATGTAAAAAGAAAAGTAACTAAGTACTAATACTTTTTTCCTATTTTATTAACTTTAAGCTAACTTAAAATACCTAAAATTATAAATTCTAAGGTATTAATTTTAATTTAAATAAAGTATTTTAGGTTAAAGTAAACTAAAAAAGATTTTTTTTAAAAAATACTATTTAAGTTAACAAAAGACTTTTAGAGCTTTGTTATTAAGAACTAAAAGTAAAAATTCTTTTTATTATTATTAATACTCTTTTATAGCTAATTTATAAAATTTTTAAGTTAACTAGTATAAAAATATAGTAATTCTAGAAAATCTATTAATAAATCTCTTATAGTAGTTTATAAATTTTAAGAAAATTTTAATATCTTATATACTCTTAGAAATTAGCTAATTCTAAATTAACTTAATATAGTCTTTCTTCATCTAAACTTTGTTAAATAAAATAATAAATTTTAAGTATAAAATATAGTTAGTATAAAAGTTATACTTAGAAAGTTTTGTGTATAGCTAGTATTTTTAGAGTTTTTTTTAAAACTATCTTAATATACTCTACATACTACTATTTATTTTAAAAATAAATAAATATATTATTAAAATTAATAATATAGTAGATATTAAGTAAATTTAATAAAGTAAAGTTAATCTAACTTTAAAATACAGTAAAAGTATTTATAAACCTAAAGAGTATAATAGTATATTTAAAGTAGCTATACTATATTTTAAATATAGTTTTTTATTTTTTATTTTTTTACTTAAATTTAAATTTAGTAATATATGTTTTAGAAATTTAATTTTATAAAGATTTTAGTTTACTTAAGCTAGTTTAAACCTTTCTAAATTAATAAAAACAAGTATTTATTTTTTATAATAATTATATTTAGTTTCTAGTAGTTAATATAAAAACAGAAAGTTCTATTTTCCTTTTTTTAGTAAAATAAATTAGTGTACTAACTTTAAAAACTAAGTGTTTTATTTATTCTCTTTTAAGGTTTTAATAAATATACTTTCTTAATACCTTAGTTTTTAAACAAAAAAACTGTAAAGTAAGCTATATAAAAAGGACTTTTTAAATTCTAGTTTAATTTCTAGCTTATATAAACTATAATTAGGCAAAAGTAAAATATTTTATTTTAAAAAAAATTATTATATTTAAAGAAGTATTCTAAGTGTAATTTAAGTCTATTTAAGTTTTTTAAAAGTACGTAACATACTAATATAAAATAAGAATTATAGACTAGATTTTAAAGAAATTTTATAAACTTATTTACTTTCTTTATAATAATTTATACATAAGGTTATTATTAGAAATAAAAGTAAAGTATTTTTTAAATAAAGTTTAAAACTAAGTTTTAAGTTTTAAACTAAAGTATACTTAAAGTAAAATAAAATTTAGTTATATTTTTTACTATAAATTTATTTCATTTTTTATAAGTTTAGCTAGTACTATTTTTAATACTATAAAGTGTTTTAATTTAGTTTAAAATAGTTAAAATTTATTTATTTAAGGTTTTAAATTTTTTTGCTAAAAAGTTAGTAATTTTAAGGCTAGTTTTTATAGTAACTAACTAGCTTATAAAATTTACTTTAGTACTACTATTAACTAAAGCCTAATAAGCTACTAATTTTTTTAGTTTTTATATAACTTTTTTTAGGGAAATTAGAGTACTTTTAAGTTGCTTTTACTTAGTCTATTTTCTTTTTAGCTATATTTTAATAATTTACTTTTTTTTTTTTTTTTACTTCTTTTAAAGCTTTAAATATTTATTCTTATAGTACTTAAGTTAATAGTAATAGTAGTAAAGATTTTTTAAATTTTTTTTATTACTTTAATTTTTTTTTTAAAATTTTTTTTAAGTGTTCTAGAGCTTCTAACTCTTATAAAGTCTTTTCTTATTTTTTTTTATAACGTTTTTAGGTTAGGAGAGGCTTTCTTTATATTAAATTTAGTTTTTTATTTTTTATTTTTATTTTTATTTTTTTTAGTTTTTACATGCTCTTATTTGTATAATATACTAGTATTAATTTACAGTACTTTTAAAGTTAACTAAATTAGTTTAATATTATAGTTAAAGATTTAATTTTAACTTAACTTTCTTATTAAGAGTAGAGAAAAACTTATGTATGTAATCTTTATTAAAGTTATTTAAAAATTTATAAAAGTTAATATTCTTTTATTACTTTTTAAAATAATTAAGAACTTTAGTTAGAGTTTATTAATCTTACCTTATATTTTTCACGCATTAGTAGGCTTTCTACTTCTATTTCTAAAAATTACCTAGAGTATAAAATAGCATTTTCTTTATATAAACTTAAAAGAGTTAAATTAGTTTTTAGTACTCTAAAATAAAGTAAATAGCTTAATTTTAGTAATATTAAAGTCTATTACTTAAGTAATAACAAATATATTTTACTTAAAATTAAGAAGTAGAAAATAAAGTAGTATTATTAATATATTTCTTATATTCTTAAACTTAGGTGTTAAACTCGTAAAGTTTTTTATTATTATACTTAAATAATAGATTTAGCTTAAAGAGTTACATAGTAAATATAGAAAAGTTAGAGTTTAAAAAAATAGTTTAAACTACTATAGGCCTTACTAAAACTAAAAAGAGAAATTAAAAAACTATAAATATAGCTTTATTATTCTTAAAAGAAAATAACTTCTAAAGCTTTTAACACTCTTTTTTTATAGTTACTTAAGTTTATAATATTTTTCCTATAATTTCTTATGTTACCTAATTTAAGCTATTTTCTATTTAACTTAGTATAGCTTATTTTAAAGCTAATTTTCCTCTATAGTACTTATAGACTTAGAGTTTAAGAAAGTAATAGTAGTTATATAATATTAAGCTTATTAAAACTTTTTTTAGAATAAAGATTATAAGCTTTAAACTATACTTTTCTAAGTAGTTACTACTATTCTAGTTTCTAAAGATTATAGGGTAAAAGATTATATTGTAAAAAAAAAAGAATTATTTAATAAACTATACTACTAGTTAAAAGTAGTAGAATCTAAAATAACTTAAAAAAAAAAGTAGAATTAAGATACTTACTAAATAAACATTATAAAAGTAAGTAGAAAAAATAGTTTAAAAACAAACTAAAGTTATTTATTTATAATACAATTTTCTACTCTTCTTTTTAAAAAAAATTGTTACTTTTTTTATAGTTTTTTTTATTTTCTACTAATTTAAGCTAAACTAAGGTTAGGGTTTTTAATTAAGAAATTTTTAGTATAATTAAATAATAAAGGTACTTAGATAGTATAGAATAATACTTTTATAATTTTTAACTAAAAAATTTTAAAAGTGCTTTATAATCTCCTATTAATAACTACTAAAATATAGTAATAAATATAGAATTAAGTTAACTTAGCTTATTTTAGCCTAGTTAGCTTAAAATCTATTTTAGGTAATTAAAAAGATTTTATTCTATTATAATATAGTGTTACTTAAGTTAGCTATTATTTTATAGTACTACTTTACTACTATAGAATTATTTTTTAATATTTTAGCTATTATGAAAATAGTTTGTAAGCTTATATATAGTAAAAATAAGTTTATTTTTTATTATTCTACTTTTCTTTATTTTACTTAATAGTGTAAGTAACTTTACTTCTATACTATTAAATATTATATATAAAAAATATATAATAGCAAGCTTTATATTAACTTTAGTATCTTAACTATATTTAATAAATAATTAGAATAGAATAGCTAAAAAGTACTATAGTTTTATAATATAATAGTATTATAAGATATATAAATAGTAATTAACTTACTATAAAGTAAAACTATAAAATACCTAACTTAAAGTATTATTTACTTTTTTAAAGTTTACTAGCTGTTTAAATATAGTAGTTAATACTTTTAGGTTTAAAAATATATTATTAGCTAGCTTTTTTTAATAAAGTTTATAAATTATATATAACTAACTTACTACTAGCTTTATGTAATTTAATTACTTTTTAAATGTTTTTTTACTTATAACTTTTAGCCTTTTATTCTATTATTTTCTTAAAATGTATAAACATATGTTACTATTATTATTACTAATACTAATACTTTTACTATTTTTTCTATTTTTATAAAATTACTTTATTTAATATTTAGTATAGTATTTTTACTTTTACTTAATATACTTTGTTTTACTAATAGTATACCTTTTTTCTTATTAAGTAAGTTTATGTTAAAGTGGATTAACTAAAGCATTTATTCTTACCCCTAATAGAAAAAAAAAAGTTATAAAATACTTATCTTATAAGATAAATTTTACAACTTTATTTCTTATATTTAGTAAATTTTTAAAAATATTTACTATACTTAGACTTTAACTTTATTTAAAGTTTACTTATTTTAAAAGTTAATATTTACTTTTAGTTTTATTATTTTTACTTTTAAAGTTATTTTAAAAAGTATTACTATATTTTTTAAATTTTTCTAATTTCTTTTACAGCTTTAAAAATAATAATAGTAGTTATTATATAAAGTTACTAAAAAAGCTAAAAATAGCTATAACTTTTTATATTATTATTATTATTTATATAAACATAAATTTAGAAATATTTGTAAATAATATAAAAGTATTTATAATAAATAGTATAGTTTTCTTATTTTTTTATTTTCTTCTTTTTTTTTAAAACATAAATTTTGAGAATTATAATGTAAGTAATTAAATCTTATATGTAGTAAGTATGTATACTAAGTTTTATTATAAAATAATATATAATAGTTTAATAAATATTACTTAATAAATATAATAACTATAATATTATTTAATTTTAAAAATAGTTTTATATCTTTTTAGACTTTTAGTAAAAGAAAATAAAAGTATTAAAATTAAGTATAAAAGTACACAAACTATAAAATACTAAAAATAGTATTAATAGTAAATAGCTAAGTTTTTATTAAAATAGTTAACATATTATATTATTATTAAATTTAGTTATAATTAAAAGCTATGTTATAAATTAACTTAATAGAATTTATTTTACTAATATAATGTATATTTAAATTTTATTTATTATTTATTTAATTTTTTTAACTTTATATTTAATACATTTTTAAAAATCATAAAGCTAAATAAGTAATTTATACTTAATAAAAATATATTTAGTTAATTTATTAAAAGTAAAAGTTATTTAAAATTATAGAAAATTTAAAAATCTAAAACTAAACTTATATGTTGCTAGTACTACTTTATAAAAAGCTAGATTATAAACTTATTTTTTATACTTACTATAAAAGTATTTTAAAACAAACTAGTACATTAAAAAAACGTTTAAAATAATAAAAATAAACTAAAAATCAAATATTAAGGTATTATTATTATTTCTAAAAAAAATAAGTAAAACTTTAGTTATATAAATATAACTAGCTAGATATTTATATACTATTTTACTAAAAGAAAACAGCTTATTAAAAAAATGTATAAGTAAATAAAAGTAAGAAAACCTATATATAAATTCTAAAATATAAATACTAAAAAAGTTGTTATTATAAAAATATATTATAAGTTAACACCTAGTATAAAGTTAGAAGTTAAATAAAACATAGTTTATTTATTATAATAACTTAATAACTATATTATTGTTTTATTTTAATTTAGTATTAAATTTTTTTAATTTAATATTAAAACTTAGTTTATTATTAAAATTACTATTTTTTATACTATTTAAAGTAATAGAGCTTTTTATATTAAAATTACCATTTTTAAAATTACTTAATACTATAAAATTTTCTATATTAAAAAAAATCTAAATTTAATTAAACTTCTTAAAGTCTTTTAATATACATTATATATAGTAACTTATAGTACTTTATATTATAAGTGTTTTTATTCATAAAATTTAAATACTTAAAAGTATAAATATTAAAATACTTTATACTTTTATTATAATAATTAATTTAAGTAAATGTATTATAAACTAGTACTTTAAAGCTAATAAATATATAAGTATAATAACACTTTTTATTAGTATAGTTATTTTATAAAAAATAAATATAAGTTAAAAAATAATTTAAAAATAGTTAATATACAAAAGGAAAAAAATTCATGGCTAAGAATTTTATATTTATGTTATTCTAGTATTTTATCACGGTAACCATCCATAATATAAGGGCTTTCTAAGAAAGTCTTTTTATAAGCTTTTTTTTTATATTATATATTTATACTTTGGCTTTGTGCTAGCACATAAGCCCTTGCCCTAAATATTTTAGCTTATAACTTATTATATTCTTTCTTTTTTTACGTAATGTTTTAACTTATTATCTGGTACTATACTTAGTAATTAATTAATACTTTTTATTAAGTACTTAACTTTCTGCTTATAGTACTACCGTGATATTATATTATATTTTTACTAATTTCTTATAATAGATAACTTAGATCTTGCTAAAATCCTTAGAGACCTTATCTCTTAACTTTTAACTCTAAAGGTAAGTAACGAATCGCTTATAGACATCTTAGTAAAATAAAAAACCTAATATAAAGAGAATATAAAAGCTCTTTATATTAAGCTTAATAAGATAAAATAAGTGTTTACTAGCTTAACCCCTGCTATTACTATCTCCCCTATTAAAGAAAGTCTAGCTTTTATTACTAGTTTATCTAGAAGTAGTTTAAGTCCTATAATTTTAATTCTATTTATAACTATAACTAGTACTTATCTCTAAGTTTCTTAAGCTATAGTTAGAAATATGAGATTAACTATCACACTAGAACCTATTATACTACTAATAATAACGAAATCTAACTACTTATTTAACTCTTTAATGTTTATTAGAAAACAAAAGGACCTATATATTTTTATTAGGAAACTTAATTATAAGCTTGAAGATAATACTAACTAATACCCTACTAAACGCTCTTAACTTTTATATGCATATTTAAGGCTAGAGAAGAACCCAGTAATACTTATAGACTTTTTTATAAATAAAGATATATACTTAATAGAATAATTAATTACCTTCCTATAAGCTATATATAGAGACCTAAATAGAAAACTTACTACCTTAAGTAAGCTTAATTCGTTTTATTAAGAATAGAAAAGTTTTATTACTTATTTTACTAAATTCTATAGACTAGCTACTGATACTGGACTAAATGAAATTAGTCTAATTACTTAGCTAAAAAGGTCGTTAAACAATAATCTCTACTAAGTAATAGTAGGTATTAAAATCCCTAATACGTTAAATAACTACGCTAACCTGATATTTTTATATGATAATGATTTTTAGTATTTTCCTTTACTACATCTTACTAGGCTGTAACTTATATTATAAAGAGATTCTAATATTATAGAAATTAACACCTCTAACTACGCCCCTATTGGGTGTCACGGCCAGCATGAACCTGTAGGCAATTGTAAGTGGTTGTAAGCAATAAGGCGCTGTATTAGAGCTACTCTAGTATAAAGAAGAGAAAAGAGTGTAGAAAGAGGGCGGAGGAGGATTATATAGGCGCTTGTAGCGTGCATGTGAAAGCGTGGCACGTGACTGGTAACGTCATCTGTAACACGACGACGCGATAACGCGTAGTAACGCTTCCCGTGAGTGTGTCATGTAACGGGTCGTCATATCACCCCCCTCCAAAAGAGAGTGGAATCGTCCTCGATTCTGTTGCAAAAATTAACAAAAAACAAAGCAAAATTACAGACTATTTGCCTCCACATTACTTCTTCCTTCTTGTCTTTACCTGTTTGCCTTTTTGGGCTGCTAAACTGTCTTCGTCCGTCGGTTCTAGTATCTCTCCTTGTTGATAAGCTCTCAGCTAGTCTTCTAGTCGTACAGGCGGTCCAGCATGATCTGGATACTGCTCATGAAAGTCCTGTACTTTGTGTGGTGCGCCGATAAAACTTCTTGCATTATACCATGTATTATTAGGGTCATAGCCTGCCTAGTTGGTCTTGTACTGCAGGACGCCTTTGTGGATGCGGCTCGCGAGGATTTAATTAACTTCGTACTCTGGCTTACTATTAATCTCGATGGGGTCATCAGGTGCCTTGTCTTGGCTAGGTAGAGGGTTGCCAGGGTCCTTGCGTAGACGATTAGCATGAAAAACGTTCGATATCTTCATGTGAGCAGGCAGGTCGACAATGTAGGAGTGTCCTTTCATGCTAGTAATAGGGTATGGCCCTGCCATTTGAAGATTGAGCTTGGCGCTAGGGCGATCGGTCGCCTATCCTTTTCTAGTAATATACACTTGGTCTCCGACTTTGAAATCTGGCTTGCGACGGTGCTTGTTTGCTTGCTTTATTTAACAAGCTTGAGCTTTTGCTAGGTTGTCACGTGCCTATTTAACTGCTTCATGAGCTCTGGAGGCAAAAGCCTGAGCTTCCTCACAAGTGAGCTGTTCGCGAACTGTAGGTGATTTATGTGTACGCTCGCGCTAGTCGAAATGCAGACGGGGTTTGTAGCTAAGCTCTATCTCGTACGGCGATAGACCTATGGATTCATGAGATAAGATAGCTTGGGTGAAATCCATGAAGGGTAGCAGGTCCGACCAGTTGTCTTAGTAGTAATTGACGAATGGTCTCAGTCTTTAGTCAACGTACTGATTAAAGATCTCCGTGTTTCTATTAGTTTGTGGATGATAGGCTGTAGAGAGCTTTTGCTTTACGCCAGTAAGCTTGCAGAGTTCATTCATAAATACAGAGACGAATTAAGGGCCTTGATCTGATGTTGCTGTCTCGGGCAGGCTGTAGATGCGCCAGATGTATTTGTAGTACAGCCAAGCTGCTTTTAATGCGGTAACCTCTTTTGTGCAGGGTAGTGAGAACGCTCGCTTGCCTAGGCGGTCGACAACTATGAAAGCATTGTCACGCCCCTTCTTGTCCTTTAGGAATGCCTTAAAATCGAAAGAGATGTGCTGCCAGCAGCGCTCGCCTATTGGCAAGGGATGTAGCAAGCCTAGGGTCTTATCACGTAGGACACGCACACGGCGGCAGGTTCTGCAGTTGACGACGTATGTGTCAACGTCAGACGGTAGACCTGGCTAGTAGTATTGGGATGAGAGCAGCTGTCTGGTCTTCTTTCTTCCTGGATGAGCTGTAACCTGGCGAGCATGAATCTCTTTGATAAGATACGTTCTCATATTGTTGGCGTTAGAGACCATGAGCTTTCCCCATCGAGTTAGTAAGCCTCCCTCTAGCTTCCAGTCCTGCTTGTCTTGCTCTGCCAGCTCTCTGTAAGGCTGGAGGGTATTACTAGAGCGATTAGCTTCTAAGATGGCGTCTACAAGCTTGTACGGAGCCCAGTCTTGGGTAGGAGCCTCATGATTCTCTTTGCTCTTGGTTATTAGCGTTTTGTTGTCTGGGACAAGGGAAACGCTGTCCGTAAGCACAGGTACTGAATCAAGAGAGGCAACAGCTATTGCTGGATTAATGAGAATTCGCGTACGTGCAGTAATGTCCTTTGCTTTCTGGGTCTTGAGATCCTCGTGCTTGCGTATAAGGGCATCTGCTACTACATTAGCTGATCCAGGCCGATAGGTAATGCGGAGATAGTAGTTGGTAAGAGTGTCTGTTTATTAAGCTTGCCGTTGATTGAGCAGACGCTTAGTACTAAAGTATTTTAGGGCGTGATGGTCTGTAATCACCGTAAAAGGCGTTGCTTACAGACCTACTAACTGTGACTGCCATGCCTTCAGTCCTCGTATTACTGCAAGCATCTCTTTATTATGGATTTCGTACCTCATCTCTGCTTCCTGCATGACTCTTGAAAAGAAGGCTATAGGCTTCTAAGCCCTGTCGTCTTGCTCTTGGCTTATTACGCCAGCGAGAACCTCATCGCTCGCATCAGTCTCGATTTGTGTCTAATGGAAGGGTGAATAGTGAGCTAGAACGCTCCCTGAAAGCACTAAAGCTTTGGTATTTTCAAAAGCATGGAGCTCAGCGTCACCCAGCGGGTGCCATGCGCCTTTTCATGTAAGCTTAGTAAGGGGTCTGATAATCCGTCTGTAGTCTTTTAAGAAGGGTCTGTAAAAATTGCAGAAGCTAAGAAAGGATTGTACTCCTTTAAGTGTTGTCGGTAGCCTCTAGTCTTTAATAGCAGTAACCTTCTCTGGATCTATAGCGATTCCCGACGTACTAATGATAAATCTAAGGAATTTTGTGGACGTGACGTTGAACTCGCTTTTATGAATGTCTACTTATAGGCCAGCTTTGCTTAGTTGTTTAAGGACCTTACGGACGTGCACATCATGCTCTAGCGGGTCTTCAGAGTAGATAAGAATATTGTCCATAAAGGCGGTGCAAAAGTCGTCAAGGTAGTCGAATAGGACATTGTTAATATATTGTTAGAAGAAGGCAGGCCTATTACAGAGGCCAAATGGCAGCACGCGGTAGTTGTAAGAGCCGTATCTTATTCGGAACGTAGTAAGGTCTTTTACTAATTCTTTTAATTGAATGCGATAAAATGCTTGCCTGATATCTAATCGGGTGAAAATGCGTGCGTGGGAGAGCCGGGCTAAGGTCTCTTCGATAAGAGGAAGTGGGTAACGGTCTTTCTTAGTAATTGTATTAAGCCTTTAATAGTTGACACAAAAGCGCTACCCTCCTTCAGGCTTCTTGGCAAAAAGCACCGGTGCAGCAAAAGGGGCGTCGCTTGGAACGATAAAGCCTTTTTGTAGGTGGTTTTGAAGGTAGGCTTTAACAAGCTCTAGCTGCTTAAGTGATATGTTGTAGAGAGGGCTTGGAGAAAGCTCTCTGCTAGCATCTTTTTCTAAGATAATATCGTGGTCGATACTGTTACGATGTGGTAGCAAGGTGTTAGACGCTGCTTGTGAGAATACCTAATCTAGATTACTTTGGGCTATAGGGAGCTTCTCCTTGATAAGCTCTCGTAGCTCCTCAGCGTCGTCCTTTAGTGCGTTCTCTTGACGTCGGTCGTTGATAAGCTGGTTAATCTTGTATAAGCTGGTTGCTCTAATTACTACACCTTTTCTTTTGGCGTTATGTAGAAACGATTGTTCTTTAAGCAGAGTGAGATCGATTCCTGCTCCGCTACGTTGCGTAGGGCCAGTTCGTTTCCTTCTAATTGTTGGTGGGGTTTTGACAGGTAATAAGGGGTATAGTTACTCGTCCATCTTGCGTAGGTTGTCGCGCTGATCCATCTGCCATGAGGTACGTATTGGTGTGAATGTGACCGAAGCTTGCTGCTTTCGCAAGAGCGTGATGGAAGCTTGCTGCTTTAGTAAGGGTTTGATAGTTGCTACCTCTAGCAGCTTGTCTTGCCTGTTGGTATCCTTTTGGTGTGTTAGATCGATTGTAGGCCTCGTAAACGCACTATGAGGTATCACAATGTCGTGTTTAGCATCGATTTTAGCGTCGTCCGGCTAGACTATTTGTTGGTTGAGAGGGTCTGGCATTGCTTTTGTTGATTCGAACCATTTTCGGCCTATAATCAGGTCGTGACGCCTAGTGTCGTAAAAGATAAACCATGTGGTAATACAACACTCGTCAATCACCAGTTGGGCTAGAAAGAACTGATTGACTACATCTGTTTGTCGATTATTGTGCCCTGCTACAGGAATGCTTTTACGTGAACGGTAGAACGTAGGCTTGAGACGCTCCTTGACAACCTGGTGGAGTCGAGAATGGACAAAGACTGTGCCTCCAGCTCCTGTATCCAGCAACCCAGAGACGTTGATTGCCACGCCGTCAAGAGCAATTCGACACTTTATTGTAAAAGCAGGACCACCAATTATGTCGCTTAGCTGTATAGGTGCACTAAATGCTCCAGTAGGGGTCTCTAGGCAGGAGACTTTACCTAGAGCGATTCGTTTTCTGAGCTTTCGGCAGGCTCCAGGACGTTGTCTGAGTACTCGACGTACTCTTCCTGATCGACTGCTTTATTCTCGATTCTCTTAGGCATCAAGCAATCACGCGAGAGATGACCGGGTTTACCACAGCTGTAGCAGGTTTGGTTGGTGAGTAAGGCTGGGGTAATTGCTGGTTTGACATTGAGAGCTAGCGCAGGCTTGCTCTTCTTGATGCTTCTTGGCGGGCTTCTCTTGGCTTGGAGCAGCGCTCTACGCTCTGTACGCTCGCGGTTGGATCAGGCTAGTCCTCGTGCCATGTGCTGAGCCTTGTTGTAGTACATCTCGAAGGTGCAGTACTCCTGGGCGTATTTGCTTTCCATGTGCGTACGTAGCTCGCTGTAAAGCATCTCATGGAGGTCTTCCTTCCACTGGTCTTGTGGCGTTCTGGCGAGATTGGCAAGCCGCATGAAGTTTGCTAGAAACTGGTTGAAATCGTCGGACGGCTTTATCCTAAGAGACCTGAGCTCTTGTCGCGCCTTGATGCGTTGGTCAGGGTCTTTAAAGACGCTCTGGAGGTACTGTATCACGTCTTCTACAGTAACGTTTTCTCCTAGGTCTTCTCTGGTGTCAAGAAAAGGATTAAGAAAATTGCTGGCTTTGCCGGTGATGCGGGTCTGGATGTAAGCTACTCGCGCTGCCTCTGTAGCGTTCGGATCGTTGTATTCATACCAGTCAGCATTGAGCCTGAGCTTGTTTCTCATCTGCTTGTTCCAGTTCTTAAAGGTCGGGTTGACGCTGTCGTTGAGAATAGGCGGGTCAGGGAATTTGGCAGACCTCTTACCCTGGGAGACGCTTAGATGGGTAGCGTATACTGACCCTGGGGTTGTCGGTTCTTGTCGAGTGGCTGCACCTAGCGTACGATGCAGGGCAGAGCTTGATCCTCCGCGAAGAGAAGGGAACCTGGCATTCTGGCGTGTCTGTCGTTGCTTGGTAGGCTGCAACAGAGTTTCATCAGCCTCGGAGATTGCTTCTTCTTCTTCTTCCAGTGGTTGAATCGGCTTTGGCTGATGTCGAGCTTTCACAGCCTTCTCTGCTTGAGTCTCCACTTTGGATGGGCGCAGGGCTTCTGCAATCTCGCTCTCGGCATGTAGGGCATCATTAGCAATGTAGAACAAAGTGTCGGTCTGCTGCTCTAGTGCTTTGATATAGAGGATTTGCTCATAAAGCTCATTAGCAATCTCTGTCAGATCCATTTCGACCCATGTGGCGATGTCGGTGGACAGCGTTTGTCCATCCTTAGTACGCTTCTTGATGGTTATAGGGATGCTCTTATCTCTTGCTTGCTTTTCCAGACGTCTGAGCTTGCCTCATCGGTCGTCTTCAAGCTCTCTTGTCGATATATAGAGGTGAAGTGGGGTGTTCTCTGGATAAAGGGTAATGTCGTCATTAATGCCGATGCTTGGGAAGGCCCTCAGCTCCAGGGCGGTTGCTTTCACTATTTTGCCTTGCCTTGCACCACTGTAGAGTTCACAGGAATTACCACGAGGTTTAACGTTTTCAACTATATAAAGCAACCTGATGGCTACTATAACTCAGCAGGCTTGCAAGCAGGGGCCCGGGGGTGTAGATCGTCCTAACTCGGTTTACAACCGGGCAGTGCTAGCAGTGCTTGGCTTCCTAGCTCTTGCTCCTTCTTCTCCACTCAGCCGCCTCGTGACGCGCACTGAGATTGTTCTTGTGTGTGTACTGGCCGTCTGCACGCTGCAGACGTAGTGACGCTTGTCTGTGGGTTGCTGTCGTCGTCGTCGTCGTCGTCGTCACGATAAGAGCCTGCAGGAAGTGCGTCTCCTGAGGATGATCAGTGAATAGGTGTCTTGGTGAGAGCTCCTAGAGCCAGCCGCTTGCTGCTTTTTAGAGGTGACCAGAGATTCAAGAGCGATGAGAGCCTGTCGTAGGTTGATCGCTTTTGCCTGCCAATCCAGGGCTTCGTTACACTGCCTCGTAGTGCAATTGGGGTTGCCTAGCACGGTAGGACTTGAAAAGAGTAAGAAAAGTCGTCGGTGCTGCAAACTACGTTTGAGCGCTTGGTTTAACTGATATTATGTCGCCTTCACAGGCCAAAAGAGGGAGATACTAGAGTAATATCACGGCCAGCATGAACCTGTAGGCAATCGCAAGTGGTTGCAAGCAATAAGGCGCTGTATTGGAGCTACTCTAGTATAAAGAAGAGAAAAGAGTGTAGAAAGAGGGCGGAGGAGGATTATATAGGCGCTCGTAGCGTGCATGTGAAAGCGTGGCACGTGAC
Organism: Zopfia rhizophila CBS 207.26; assembly: GCA_010093925.1. Lineage (NCBI taxonomy): Eukaryota > Fungi > Ascomycota > Dothideomycetes > Zopfiaceae > Zopfia > Zopfia rhizophila. The sequence goes on from ML994619.1 coordinate 1,980,835, forward strand.
TAGTAACGTCATCTGTAACACGACGACGCGATAACGCGTAGTAACGCTTCCCGTGAGTGTGTCATGTGACGGGTGGTCACATTAGATTAGCTAAACGAGAAGCCTAAAAGCGTAATAGCTAATGTTTTAAGTATAATAAATATAGTTATATTTTCTGAAACTACTTTGTTCTCCTATTAGAACTCTGATTTATGAGCCTATTCTAACCCTAATAAGTAACTTACTTCTGTTCTTTCTCTAAATCTAAATTTTTCTATAGATAAGACTGCTCTTAAATTCTTTAAGCTAGCTTACTAAAAGCTCTATTTTAGTATTAAGTTACTTTTTAGAATGTTTCTAATACTAGATTTCTATTAACTTTTAGATCTCTTACCTAGTAACTGACTCTTAGAACTATTAAGTGAATATTCTATATACTATCTAATAAGATAGCTTATTATACTCTATTACTACTTTAATTAATACTAGAGTAACTAGTATAGGTTATATTAGTAGATTTTTAGTTAGTATTTAGAAATTCTATCTTTTACTGCTCCTAAACGTCTTATATTCTACTAGTTTTAATAGTAAATATCTTAAAGAGGGTTATATCTTATATACTACTAGTATAACTCTCTATTATATAAATTATATTAAGAAAATCTATTTCTTTATAATAGCTATAGGAAACTATAAATTAATTCTTAGCTAACTTTAAATAAGAAAATATAAGGTTAACTTTAATTATAATTTATAAAAACTACTTTTTAATACTCCCTATTACTAAATCTATTATCTATACTTATTTTAATTTCTTATTTATTTAAGAGAAAATACTATCCGCCTAAGGGACCTTCTAGTAAACTTTTTATTAAAAGGCTTTTATTTTAATACTATTTATATATAGCGTTTATAAACTTGCTTTCTAAAGTTATTACTAACTATTTAAACTTAACGTGATAACTAGTTAGCTAAAATAAACTATTAATTATAAGAACCTAATATCTATTTAAAGGACCTTTTAGTAAACTATTCTTTAAAAGGTTTCTATTTAGAATCTAAATTTATACCTAAATCTAATACTAAACTAAATAGGGACTTTATAAGAAAGCCTTTCTCTTAAGGCCCTAAAGACCTTTTAGTAAAGACTTTATTAGAAAGTTCTTATAAGAACTCTAAACTAAGTATAAATATCTGCCTAATTAGGGCAGCCCCCTTTATATAAATAGCTTAGAAATACGAATATAAAATTTTTGTTGTTTTAATAGTTAATATTAATAAAGCTCTAGTCCTAAAAGCTTATACTAATCTAGCTACTAAAGTTCTAAAGGAGTATTATAATACTTTTTAAATATTCTTACATAAGAAAGCTAATAAACTACCTAAATATTATTTATATAACTATAAGATTATCTTTAAGAAAGAAAAACAACCTGGATTTAGACCTCTCTATAGAATATTCTAAAATAAACTAAAAGTTTTTAGGAAGTATCTTAATAACTATTTTATTAAAGAATTTATTAGAGTAAGTTTATTTTCTGTAGTTGCACTAGTTATTTTTATAAAGAAACCTAATAAAGGTTTCTAATTTTGTATAGACTATTAAGCTCTAAACACTATTACTATTAAGAACTACTATTTAATCTTATTAATTTAAGAAACTTTATTCTGCCTTAGTAAGGTAAAGTACTTCATAAAGCTAGATATTATCTTAGCTTTTAACTATCTTTATATAGTAGAAGAAGATAAATAGCTAACTACCTTCTAAACCTAATATAGCTTGTTTAAATATCTTATTATGCTATTTAGACTAGCTAATACACTAAATACGTTCTAATACTATGTAAATGATGTCTTTTAACTATTTTTTAATATATTTTATATAGCCTATCTTGATGATATTCTAATCTATAGTAATTCTTTATATAAATACTAATAATATATAAAATAAGTCTTAAAAGCCTTAGATAAAGCTAGCCTGTAACTTGATATTAATAAATGCGAGTTCCACTAAGAATAAGTTACTTATCTTAAGTATATAATCTTAATAAGAGGAATTAGCATAGACCTGAATAAGATAAAGAATATTCTTAACTAGAAATCTTTTAAGAACGTAAAGGATATAAGAGCATTCCTAGAATTTACTAACTTCTATTAATAATTTATTAATAATTTTTTCTATATTACGTCCTTGCTTATAGCCCTAATAAAGAAGGATATTTAATTTAAATTTAATAATACTTACTAAGAGACGTTTAAATGCTTGAAATATGTATTTATAACTGTCTTAGTTTTCCAACACTTTAATCCTAAGTTACTAATTATTATAGAAGCTAACTTTTTAGACTATGTAACTACTAGAGTTCTCTTTTAGAAAGATAAATAAAATAAACTAAGACCTATAGCCTACTTTTCTAAGAGACTAAATTCTACTAAATATAACTATAAGATATATAATAAGGAACTACTAGCTATTATATATTACTTTAAATAATAGAGACCTGAATTAGAAGGTGCTGCGTTTCTAATTTAAGTACTAAATAACTATAAGAATCTTTAGTACTTTACTATAATAAAGTAACTTAGCTATTAATAAGCTTACTAGGCTGAATATCTATTCTAATTCAACTTCATTATCACGTACTAACTAGGTAAGTAGGGTGGAAAACTAGATGCTTTTACTTACTATATATAGAATACTTTAGCTTAAAAAGAAGTTTAAAGAGCTTAATAATAAACACTTCTCCGCTTTAAACTATTTAATAATATTCTAGAATTAAACTTAACTAAGACAGATAAGTCGATTTAATAGATTATTAATAATAAATACCTAAATAATAAGTTTATTTAGGAAATTCTGTTACTAATATAGAATAAAACCCGACGCTTTAAGAAGCTTTCTTTAAGTAAGTATAAAAATTAAAAAAGCCAGTTATACTATTATAACCAGCTAGTAATACTAAATAATAATAAACTTAAGATTAAATTTCTCTAAATTATGCACGATTCTCTCGCTGGCGGCTACTTTAGTTATGGAAAAACTTTTAAAATCCTATAACACGAATACTACTAGCCCTAGATATTTAAAATAATATGTTAATATATGTCTTATTACTATACCTGTTGAAGATTTAAGGCTTTTCGTGAAAAGTATTATAGCCTCTTAAAACCTCTCTCTATTTCTAAAAGGAGATGGAAGGATATCTCTATAGACTTTATTACTAACCTCCTAGAATCTAAAGACTATACTAATGTTATGGTTATAGTTAATCACTTTATAAAATATAGATACTTAATTTCTTGTAATAAGATAACTGCTATAGATGTTGCCTATCTCTTCTACTAGTATATATAGATAGATTACGGTCTTCTAGAAACAATTATATTAGACTAAAAAACATAATTTATCTCTACCTTTTATAATAAACTCTGTAAATAACTATAAATTAAACCCTAACTGTCTTCTATATATTATCTAGAAACTAATAGCTAAATAGAAAGAGCTAATAGTATAATAAAACAAGTTTTATATATATATATAAACTACTAGTAAGATGACTAGGTAAACTAGCTCCTTTTAGCATAGTTTAAAGCTAATAATACTATATCTAAATTTACGAAAGTTTTACTATTCCTGGCTAATATAGGCTAATATCCCTAAATGGGTTTTAAACCTTCTATAAGAATTTAAAGATATTTTTATTAAGCATTATAAGCCTTAGAAGTTAACCACATAGTAGAGAAAATAGCTAATATCTAATAACTAATTTAAGAAGAGATGATTTGGGCTTAAGCTCTCTAAAAAGAATATATAAACCAGAAATAATTATCTATACCTAATTATTAGATAGAAGATATAGTCTAGCTTAATATATAAAATATTTAAATAAAGTAATCTTCTAAGAAGCTAGACTTAAAGGCCTTAGGGAAATACTATATCTTTTAGATAGTTTTTTTATACGCGTACTAACTTAAACTCCTTAAATCTTTAAATATATACCTGGTTTTTTATATATCATTGCTTTAGCCTACTATACTTGAATTTAAATACCTTTTAGGTCAACAAAACCCGCTATTTAAACCTATTAAAGTTAATAAAGAAACTAAATACTATATTAAATGAATTAAAGAACTGCGCCTGAATTGCAGGCGGAAACGTTATAAATACCTAGTTAAATAAACTAAATATAATAATTTAATATAGGAATTTATAAGCGACCTTTAAGATATAGCTGCTATAAAAAAATTCCATCTTAAAAACCTAGACTAACCTAGACCTAATATTTAACATAAATACCCCTTATAAAAGCTTGGACCTAAAAGGGGGGTATTATTATAGTAACTATTTATAATATAAAGGCCTTCTAAGGAAGCCTTTTTATAAGCTTTTTTTTTATATTATATATTTATACTTTAGTCTTGTGCTAGCGCATAAGCCCTTACCTTAAATATTTTAGCTTATAACTTATTATATTCTTCCTTTCTTCACGTAACGTTTTGACTTATTACTTGGTACTATACTTAGTAATTAATTAACGCTCTTTATTAAGCACTTAACTCTCTGCTTATAGTATCACCGTGATATATTTCCGGTATTTTTAAGTATTTAGCAGTATTTAATTGCTAAACATAACTCTTCTTAGAACTCTACTACAAAATACAACTAATTATAACTTTATTTAAGTATTTAATAGTATTTAGTTACTAAACGTGACTTCTTTTATAACTCTTTTACTAGAAAGTATAGCTAATTATAACTTTAACTATAAGTATACAGTAAGATGCTATAAAATGCTATTAAATACTATAATATACTATACTCTCCTTCTAAATTCTATATTATTTTACTTGTATAATAGTCTAGTTTTTGCTTATCTACTTTCTAAAATTTATTACTAATATCTATAGGCGCTATAAGCCTGTAAAGTTACTATTTTCTATTTATATACACTAAGTTTCTTTATATGTGAAGAGCTAAACTTAGTTTTTTATTTAGCTTTAACAGAATTTTCTTCTCTCTATTCTTTTTTTTTTATATATTTATATTAAGCTAATATTTAGGTCTACTAAGCCCTTTACTAATCTATTTACTAACGTGTATTTAGACCTATACTAAGCTATCTTTAGAGCTCTGTATTAAGTTATTTTTAGAGCTTTATATTAAGCTATTTTTAGAGCTCTATATTAAGCTACCTTTAGAGCTTTATACTAAGCTATTTTTAGAGCTTTATACTAAGCTATTTCTAGAGCTTTACACTAAGCTATTTCTAGAGCTATATACTAAGCTATTTTTAGAGCTATATACTAAGCTACCTTTAGAGCTATATACTAAGCTATTTTTAGAGCTATATATTAAACTACCTCCAAAGCTCTACACAGAGCTCTAAATATAATATAAAAGCTAATTTCAATTCAGTATAGAAGCTAATTCTAATTTAATATAAAAAAGAGAAAGTAAATAAAGCTTATATAGTATTTTATTATTTTATATAGTAAATTAGTAGTAGCTAGTAATTTAAAATTATAGTTTAAAATATACGTACTACGTGTAAAAAGTGAACTAGATATAAGATATATAATATACTTAGCGTTAAATTTACAAAATACGCGCAATAAATAAATTATATAAATATTATAAATAATAATAAAAGCTTTAGAGGATATAATTACGTATTTTATAGTATCTTATAAAACAGTATTACATTTAGTAGCTTAATATTACTTTAAAGTCAAAACTATAAGTTATAGAGTAGAATGTGTAAAATATGTAAATAGTAACTAACTACTATTAAGTGCTATAAAAATACCACCAATTTTTTTCCTAACGTAATAGTAAATATATATTGTTAATAAAATAGCTATTTTTAGAAAAAAATTCTGTAAATTACTATTTTCTTTAAATTATATATATATTTATATAAAAATTACTAATATATTTCTAGTAAATAATAAGTATATAAATTAGTTTAGTTTTAAATATTAGCATAAAAAGAACATAAAATAAAAAGTACTTATTTTTATAAACATAATATAGTTAACTAGGCTTTTTTTTTAAACTATTATTAAACACTTATTAGCTTTTAATATATAAATAAAAATAGTATAATATACTTATAACTAGCTTGTTTATAAGTATTTTTATATTTTCATTATTATTAGAAGTAAAGTTAATTAAACTTTTTCTAAAAGTTATTATATTATTATTTACTTATTTTACTATTGCTAAATATACTATAATTTAGTATAATATATTATTTTACTTTATTTATTAGTTTAAAATAAAGGTTTTATTTATTTTACTATTTACTAGTACTTTTAGAAGTTTTTTTGTTTACTTTTATATTAAAGTAAAATATAGTTTTTACTATACTTACTATAATTTAAAAGCTTTAATAATTATATCATTAACTTAAACTTTTTTCTAGTAACTATTTAGTTTTTTAATATAATATTATGTATACTATGTTTTTACTTTTATTTTAAGTTAAATTACTTTTATTTAATGTATATAAAGTAGTAGTAGTAATAGTATACTAAATATAATATTTTATTATACTCTTTTTTTACTTTATTTTTATATACTAAATACTTTTATTTTAGGTAGTATTTTTTATAAAAGAAATTCTAATATTTAAGATTATTTAAATTTTATTTAGTTTTTTTTAATAGTATTTACATTTAAGTATATATATTTTTTAATACTATTTTTAGTGTTATTAACTTTATTAGTTATTTTTATTACTTATATTTTTTATAGTATTTTAGACTTTTAGAATTCTACTATTTAGTTTTTATTTACTTACTTTTTTTTTATATACTTTCTATTTTTTTAGTTTTTTTATTTAAATTAAATATATTACTTATACACATATTTTTTTTATATAGTTAACTAACTTGTAAATCTAATATTTCTAATTATTTAATTACTAAAAAATATTAGTATTCTTAATTTATATAGTAGGTAAAGTATTTTTATTTTATTTTATTTATTATTTTTACTTTTTAGCTTAGTTTTTTACTAAGTTAGTGTAATTAGTTTTTTTTTTAGTTATATATAATTTTTTTATTAAATTTTTATAGAAATTTTAATACGTTTTATTTTATAAAGTTATTATGTTATATAAACATAATTTTTATAATTTAGTTTTTTAATTTATAAAATGTTATGGACTGTAATAAAGAAGAAAACACAAGCAAGAAGGCGTCACTATAAAAGGTATAGTATAATAAAATATATAAGTAATACTAATAAGCTAAGGTAAATTAGCGAAGATAGAACTTATAAATAGAATTATTTTATAATAAGTTTAAGTTCTATAAGAAGCAGCACCTAGATAAGTGATCTAGTAAAGTTATAAGAAAAAAACTTAGTAAATAGTTTAAAATTAAAGAGATAAGAGCACTAGTGCCTACTATTTTCTCTAGTAGTATTTAATATACTTCTAATTAGTATACAATATACGCACGGGGGATTTGCTATAAGTATAAAGTATTAAATAGCTTATAGTTACTTTTAATTTTTTATAGTTACTCTAAAATTAAGATTTATACCTTAAGTGAAATAGTTTAATACTATTCTGTTAAACCTTAACTTACTATATTACTTTTTTCTATCTTTATTAAGTTAACTAACTTCTACTAAGTCTAATAAGCTATTTAATCCAGAAGTAAGAGAACTAACTAAAGTATTATATAGTTAATTAAATAGCTAGTTACTAGTATAATTTACGTTAGTAAGTTAGTAACCTATAATATTATAACTACCATCTCAAAAAAGTAAAAAAAGTAGTTAAATAAATTCTAATAACTAATTATTAAACGTTTATAATAACTTATTATAAGAATAAATAAGAACTTTATTCGTTAGAAGAAAGTAGCAGTGAAGAGAAAGTTATAGCAGGATTTTTATTTATAACTAGAAATATATCTAAAGAAAGTAACAGTGTATAATAAATCATCTAAAAATAAAAAACAGCTATTATAGAGTTATGTAATACCTTAATAAGTCTATAATAATAAGTTAGAATAAATTAAGAAGAAAAAATAGTAAAGATATAGCCTTCTAAAAAATTTAATAGTAACTAGAATAAACTTAAGACCTTTATAACAGCAATAGACCTATACTATCATTTTAATTAAAAGTTATTTCTAACTAATTAGGATTAGATTTTGGTAGCTAGTATGAATATAATAAGTAGAGCTATATAATAGTTTAAACTACTAGTAAGAAATTACCTAGCTAATAGAGACCTTAACCTAGAAGTAATAGAATTAATAAACTATAACAATAATATATAACAAGCCTTTAAGAATTATAAATACTTTAAATAAGAAATAATTATTATCTTTAAAGAGATTAATAAGGAGATTAAGGTAATTTAAAAGCTTTAATAGCTTAAGTAACAAACATTAGTAGCTAACTATATAGTAAAGTTTAAATAAATTTAATTATAGCTTAATTAGATAGACTAACTACTAATTATAATATACTATAAAGGACTAAAGAATAAGATTAAAGACGAGATCTCTAGAGGAAAATAGCTAAGTATTTTACTAGAAATTATTAAATAAGTAGTAACTATTAATAATTACTAATACTAACAGAAGTAAGAGAAAAAAGTATGTGAAAAATTAGTAATCTATATACTTAAAAGAAATAGAAAAGATAACTAAACCTATAACGAAATAAATATCAATATAAAACAGATATTTGTTAGAAGGGGGTAAGAAAAGTAAGCTAAAAAATAAATAGAATACTATACACATAAAGCTTGTTTAGGATACAGGAAATAAAGACACTTTATTAAAGATTATAAATAACAGTAATTAAATGTTAAAAAGGCTTATATCTAGATTAAGGCATAAAAGAAAATTAAAATAGCTATAGTCTAAGTAAAATAAACATAAAACATAATAATACAAAAGACTATTATATAATAAATCTAGAAAGAGTAATATTAAATCTACGGGAGTTATATACATCTTAAGTAAGAATATAAAATACTATATTAATAAGTTAAGAATTATCTTATAGGATAATCTAGTAATATAATTACTATAATATAAGAAGCAGTAGTTTAATAACATAATATAGAAACTAAGAAAGAGATGTAATAATTCTATGAAATTATAGAATAGAAAGATAGACTATTCTATAAGAAAAATCAGAAATTCAGATAAAGAAAAAATTAAGAGATAATAAAAGATAAGAAGTTAATGTCTATAATAATTATATAGTATGTATACTAGGGGTATTATTAAATATATAGATTAGAATACTACGTAAGAGAATATTATATTACTAAATACTAGAAAGTTACTTTAAAAGATAGAATATATAAATACTGATAAGTACTATAGTTAGTAGGAAATAAATAGTATAAAGAACTAAGTAAATAAGAACTAGCTATATAGATAAATAAGATCTATAAATAGATATCTATACTGGTTATAACTAATATAATATACTATCACTCTGTCGGATATCTAGAACTGGGATAGAATTAGAATAAGAAGAAGAAAACAGTTACTCTATTAATTTTATAGGTACAAGACAATAATACCGCTAATAAAATAATAAAAAAGAAATACTAGATATATATAGTATTAGATTATATAGGAATAGATTATAAATAAAATAAACACGCAGTACATGTTAAAAGACTAAGGATAAAAAAAGTATTATAATAACTAGCAAATAAAAAAGAATTTAATTTATAATAAGAACTAGTTTATATAGACTTAAAAGATAAATTACAGGATCCAAATTTAAATAAATATAAATAGCTATTATGGGATGAATGTTAGCTAGAATGTTAACTATATTAAACTAAATACTACTAAAAGAAATAGTTAGCCACAAAATCACATAAGAAACTCACATATTAAAAATGTTTTTTAGGATGGAAATGCTAGGATTATGGAGAATAGGCTAGAAATATATATAAGATACTTAATAAAAAAGCATGCTAACTCTAGAGATATTTAATTCATAAACCTAAAGAAAAAACACTAAAGAAATAACTGCTACTTAGAAGTTAACTATAGATAAAAAACTAGAAGACTAGTAGACTATAACTAAGCTACTAAAGAACTAAGAACTAAAGATTAGGAGGAATATAACACTTATATATATATAATTAAACTAAAAGAAATATAAAAACAAGTTATATGTAAACGTATGTATTAATAGTAATTAAATACTAGCACTTATAAATAGTAGAGCTAGTAAGACACTTATATTAAATAAGTAAATATAGAAATACTAAATACTAACTAAAGTTTTAGATAAACTTATGTGAGTAAAACGCGTAGGTAATAGTCTAATAATATTTAAAGAAAATCTAATTAATCTTAAAATACAGAATGTGACTATTAAAGTAGCAGGTTATATAAATAACTACTATATTAAGATTATAAATCTAGATAGTAAAGATTTTATTTTAGGATAGAATTAGCTAGCACGATAGAACCTAATAATTAATTAGAAAATAAAGTTTATAGGAACTAGGAGGGACTACTACGGATAAATAAAAGCTATAATATAAATAAAGAAAATAATACTTCATGACACCACGTTTATTATGCCGAACGAATATTAAGAAGAATTTAGAAAATAGTTCTTTAAAAAAGCTAAAGACTAATTACTAGAATACTAGGACTAAGATTATAAAATTACGCTTAAGGAAGAAATAGATTTAAAGCTAGAACTATTATATCAAGTACCTATACACTAATAAGAAGAGTTACGGAAATTTTTATAGAAAAATTAATAAAAGAGATATATATAAACTAGCTAAAGTAAAATAGCTTCACTAATACTCTTTATACTAAAAAAGAATAGAAAATTAAGGCTATATATTAACTATAGATACTTTAATAAAGTAATAGTCAAAAATTATTACTTTATACTACTAATATTAAAACTTATAGATAAACTTAGAAGAGCTAAATAGTTTAGCCTCTTTAATATTAAGAATAGATATTATTAGATATAAATAGCTAAAGAACACGAATAGATAACAGTATTTAAAATAAGATATAGATTATTTAAATATCTAGTCATGCTAATAAGACTTACTAATGCACTAATAATATTCCAGACAATTATTAACTATATGCTAAGAAAATATCTAGATATATTTATAATAACATATTTTAATAACGTGCTTGTATATATGAATAGAATGCTAAAAGAATATATTAAGCATACTAAGAAAGTATTACAAAAGCTTAAGAAACACAGGCTATATATTTAAATAGAGAAATATATATTCTATAAAATAGAAGTTAAGTTTTTAAGGTACTTAGTATCCTAAGACAGAATAGCAGTTAACCTAAATAAAATAAAAAATATACTATCTTAGCCTATACTAATGAACATAAAAGAAGTTTATTCTTTTCTTAGATTTATAGGATTCTGCTGATAATTTATTAAGAATTACTCAAAAATCACATCACTCTTAACGGAATTGTTGAAAAAGGACTAATAATTTAAGTAAAAATAACACGAGGAAAACGCTTTCATAATACTAAAAGAAATATTCTAATAACTACTAATATTAAAGATGTTTGATTTATAGCTTTAAATGGAAATATATATAGATATATTAGATAAAACTATAGGAGCCATCCTACTATAAGTATAAAATAATAAGTGTAAATATTTAGTAGACTTCCTATCTTATAAACTTATAATTACTAAATTAAACTACGATATTCATGATAAAAAACTATTGGCAATAGTGCAAGTATTTAAGAAATAGAGATATTATTTAAAAAAAGTTAAGTATTAAATTATTATATATTCAGACCATAAGAATCTAATAGCATTTATAATAATAAAGAAGTTAAATTAATAATAAGTTAGATAGTAGGAATTAGTTTCTATATTTAACTTTTAAATACTTTATAAATTAGAAAGAGAAAATATAGCAGCTGATGCACTTAATTAAAAAGCAAACTATATAAAAAATATACTAGAAATCTATAATATAATACTTAAGTAAAGATCAGACGGGTCTCTAGGAAACTTATAAATAAATATTAAAATAATAGTTATTATTAAAAATATATAATAAAAACGAATTAGAGAATACAACCATAGATAACTATAATAGCATGAAATAGGAACTATTTTCGTACTAGTAGCATTATAGACTAAACTTATTAAAAACCAACATTCAGCTAAAATGTACGGATATTAAGGAATTAAAAAAACTATAGAATAGATTAACAGACACTTTTAGATTCCTAGAATATAGAAAAAGGTTAGAGCTATTCTTTTAGAGTGTATTAAGTACAAAAAGAATAAGGCATTAAGATATAAGGAATATAGGCTTATATAACTAATTCCTTCACCAGATTAGCTATAGGAATCAGTTATAATAGACTTTATCACAGGAATACCGATAATAACCACCTTTTAAGGCTAATAGTATGACATGATACTAGTTATAGTAGACTAACTTATAAAGTATATATACTTTAAACCAACACACACAGAAATTAAAGTAGATGAATTGGTAATATTATTAATTAGGCTGTTAATAGCATAACATAGACTACTATAGGAATTTATTATAGACAGAGACAAATTATTCACATTAATATTCTAGAAAATATTTATAAGGAAGCTAGGGGCTGAATACTGCCTCTTAATAGTATTTCATCTATAAACAGATAAACAAACAGAATAGATAAATCAGACATTAGAATAATATCTACAGATATATATTAATGAATAATAAGATAATTAGATTAACTTACTACTAATAGCTGAGTTTGCATACAACTCTATAAAGTCATTAATAACAGGAAAATTACTATTCTTTACGGATTATGGTTATAAGCCCACGGCTTATTAAGAACCATAAAAACTAGACAAGATATCAGAATCAGCAAGGATGAAAGTCGAGAAGTTATAATAACTTTATTAAGAAATAGTAGGAAAGATTACCTGGAAAGGAAACCTCAGCAGACAACAGAAAGACAAGTCTAAAGTTAAGGGACTAATCTTTAAAGAGGGGGATAAGATTTTCCTACTATAAAAAAATTTAAAAACTAAACGACTATTAAAAAAACTGGATCACATTAAGCTGGGACTATTCAAGATTAAATGATAAATAGGACCTGTGAATTACGAACTACAACTACCTAAGGACATAAGAATTCACTTAGTTTTTCATATTTCATTACTAGAACCAGCACCATAAAACGCCAAACTACAGATAAGACTTAAACTTGAGGAGGATACTACCGAGTATGAAGTTCATTAGATCCTAGACTACCAGCAGTTTAGGTGTTAGTGGAAGTACCTAGTTAGATAGAAGAACTACAGACCTAAGGATGATACATGGGAGCCAGTTAGGAACTTAAAAAACAGTTCAGAGCTAATTAACTAGTACTACCAGAAGAAGTAGCAAACGCTTGCTCTAGGGACATATCTAAAGAATACAGAGAATACAAGACATTCTACTCAAAACCGGAGAAGAAAAGTAAACCGACACTAGACACTGTAGGTTGCGGTGTGTTAGGTTAGTTCTAATGACTCTACTCTTCCTCCTCCATCGCATGAACTTCGTTAATCAAGGCAAGCTCACGCTGGAACATTTCCTTCTCCTAAGAATCTATTTAGGCTAGTTAAAGGCGAAGGTGATGCTGATGATTTTAAGCCTCAAGCTCCTCATCTTACGCTCGCTCTAACTTCTGACGGAGTTTCTCCTTCTTCTAATCCAGACAATCTCATGAGAATTACGATACTACAAGATCGCACGAAACGTTTCAATTAATACACTTAGAACATTGCCTAGAAGCTAGATTCACTAGACAAATGCGATTGCCCCTCTGGCAACAGGAACACAGAGACGGCATTCAATAGCTATTCTCTCAGACCCTTTTCGCTAGATAGCGAGCTCGTATTAAGGACGATTCCGCTCAAGTCATCCTTAGGAAATTGAAAGAACAGAAAAGGTGTGAGGGGTTCTTATGATCTCAGCTTTCACGCAGAGGACCAGCTACCTTTATACTGCCTATAAAAGAAAGAACAGAATAACCTTTAGGCTGAAGGCTTAGAGGAAGGGGATAATGTTATAGACTATAACAAAGAAGAAAGCGCAAGCGAAAAGGCGTTATTATGGAAGACACAGTATAATGAGATGTGCAAGTAATGCCGATAAGCTAAGGCAAATTAGCAAAAACAGAACTTATAGATAGGATTACTCTGTAACAAGTTTAAGTTCTATAGGGAGCAGTACCTAAATAAGTGATATAGTAAAGTCACAAGGAAAGGACTTAGCAGATAGTCTAAAGTTAAAGAGATAGGAGTACTAGCACCTGCTATCTTCTCTAGTAGTATCCAACATACTTCCAATTAGTATATAATGTACGCACGGGGGATCTACTATAAGTATAAGGCATCAGACAGCTCACGATTACTTTTAATTCTTTATAGTTACTCTAAAATTAAGATTCACACCTTAAGTAAAATAGTTTAATACTATTCTGTTAAACCTTAACTTACCATATCGCTTCTTCCTACCTTTACTGAGTCAACTAACTTCTACTAAGTCTAACAAGCTATCTGATCCGGAAGTGAGAGAACTAACTGAAGTGTTATATAGTCAGTTAGACGGCTAGTTACTAGTATAATTTATATTAGTAAGTTAGTAATCTATAACATAAAATTCTTTTTTAAGCATAATTTTCTAATACTTTATTTTATAAATTTTTTTAATATATTAGTTTAATTTATAAATTTAATATATATTTTTATTTAATTTTTATTAAAAAGTTATTATTATAATACTAAAAGCCTTATATATTAAAAGTTGCATTTTTTAAAATAGTTATTTCTTTTTATTAATTTCTTTAAGTATTAATATTTATATATTCTTACTTACTACTTACTACTATGTTTTAGCTATACGTTATAATATTTTTTTATTTAGTTTTAGTTATTTCTAAGTTTATGTTTTATTACTTAATACTAAACTTTATAGTTTTTTTATAGTATTTACTAAATTTATAAATTTAATACTAATTATTATTAAGCTTTTTTACTAATAACTTTAACGAATAGTTTTTTTTTTACTAAAAATTTTATTTTTTTTAGCCTAAGTTTTATGTTAACTATTATAATTTTTAATTTCTTATTTAAATATCTTTTTATAAAGTACTTAATATTATTATATTTTGGGTATACTTTCTTATTAAGTTACTTTTTATATTTTTAAGTTATAAGGAATTTTTTTTAGATTTTTTATTTATAGTCTAATTTTTTATTTAATTTTTTTTTTTTTTTTTTATTATATATTTAACTTTA
This sequence comes from Zopfia rhizophila CBS 207.26, assembly GCA_010093925.1. Classification (NCBI taxonomy): domain Eukaryota; kingdom Fungi; phylum Ascomycota; class Dothideomycetes; family Zopfiaceae; genus Zopfia; species Zopfia rhizophila. The sequence continues at coordinate 1,996,136 of ML994619.1, forward strand.
TTATATTAACATTTTCTCTTTTTTATAGTTATTATTTAACTTTTTTTGTATTTTAGTTTGTACTTATACTACTAGTTGTTAATATTTATAGTAGACTTTAAAAAAGCTTTAAAATTAATTAATTGATTTTTTTTAGTTAGCTTATTTTTAACTTAGTTTTTAAGGTTAATATAGGAAGCTATTATTAATAGTATATTATTTTAGTTAATTTATAATTATAGCTATTAAAATTTTATAGTATATACTAAAACTAACTTATTTTATTTTAGATTTTAGATTTTTTGTTTTATAGAACATTTCTTATTATTTTTTTTAAATAAAGTTATAATTTATTTTTTAAAGTTATTATAACTTTTAAAAGCTACTTTAATTTTATTTAATATTTTTAATATATATTTTATATAATTTTTTATTAAGAACTTAAACTAATTTATAGCTCTACTTTTTATATTTATGTTTATTATAAAAATTATGTTCTAATTTAAAAAAAAGGTTTTTTTATTAAGTTAAGTATATATTTTTATTTTTATAAGATATTTTTTAAGATATTTTCTTATTTTATTAAACTTTTACATAACTATACTTTAGTATTTAAAAAGTATACTTAAGTATTTACTTAATTTTTATGTTTAAAAACTATTTATTATAGCTTTATAATTTATGTTTATTAGTATTATATAATTTAGGCTATAGATAATACTAGTACTAAAATTAAATTATTTAAATCTACTATTATTATATATTACTTATATAGGTTATAAGTACTTATAATATTATAGTTTTTAAATAAGTAGACTTTTTATATACTTATAATTTATATAATTATATTATATAGCTTTTACTATATACTATAATAAATAGTATATAAGTATATTATTTATTTTAAGTATGTTTATAATTTGAGTTAAATGCTTTAATTAATATATAAAATTATATAAAAAGTTTTACTTATATAATATATTTTAATAACATAAAAATGTAATTAGTAATAGTTTAACTAATTTATTATATAATAATTCTAGAAAATTACTTAAAAATATAAAAATAAGTGTAAGAAATTAAACTATTTAAAAGCTAAAAATAATACTTTTTATATAGTAAATTTTTTACTTACAATTTATTAAGTAATAAGTTTTAATAAATTTAATAAGTTTTTATTACTACTTATTACATTTATTATACTTATAATTTTTATATGTAAAATATTACGTATTTTTTTTACTATTAGCTTTATTAATTTTTTTAATAATATTAGCTAGTAACTTTACTCTATATTTTGCTTTTTAAAGTAACTATTTTACTTTTTAGTACATTTTTTAACTAATAGCTAAAAGTTGTTTTTTTTAAGTTATTTACTATATTTTAATTATTACTTATAATAAACTCTTACTTATTACTATTTGTAATACTTTACTAGTAGTTTATAAAAAATTAACTAGTAATATAAAAACTTTTATTTAACTAATAATAATTGTATTTACTTAAAACTTTAAATTAGTAATAATAATATTATACTACTTAAAATTAAATATTATTTAGTACTAATTTTTAAAGTTTATATACTTACTATTATAATAAAGTTAGCATTTATAAATATAGTTTTTTTAATTTTATATTAATACTAAATTATTAACATACTAAATAGTTTTTACTTTATTAAAAAACTATTACTAATAATATAAGTTTTTTTAGTAATAGTATATTATTTTATTTATATTAAATAATAGTTTATTAAATAATTAATTATATTTAAAAACTTTTTTAAACTTTTAAACTTAATTTGTATTTTAATACTTACTTTTATAAATTAAATATTAAGTATTTGAAAAACTTAATAGTTTATAACTTTATAAAGCTTTGTTTTTTTATTTAATTAAAGTTAGTTAATATTATTAGTATTTTTTTTATTTTTATACTTACTTAAAAACTTATTATATAACTTTTAATTTTATAATTGTACTTATTTAATTAAGTTTTTAGTTACTTTAAAATTTTATATAATTTTTTTTAATATTATTAAGTTACTATATAAAGTAATTATGTTGTTTTAAAGTATAGTAAATAATACTTTTTAATATTAATAATAGGTTTATAATTTACTTTTATATTAAACTTAAACTATAATACTAATAATAATATACTAGTTAAATAAAAATATAGTAATAAAAAAAGTATATAAAGTATAATAAATTTATTTAGTAATATAAGTAAATTACTAGTAAACTTAAAGTTTATAAATTATTATAAAAGTTACTAAAATAGTAGTAAAAGTAATAATTATAGTATAATTTTTTTTCTAAAGTATAGTTAATTATTAATTACTTTACTTAGTAAAGTTTTTTATACTATATATATACTATTAATTTTCTACTACATACTAAATGTACTTTAATATACTTATAAGTTATTAATTAAGGTTTTTTTTTAAGTTTTATACTTTTTATAATTAATTAGTAGTTACGTTATTAAATTATTTTATTAAAAAAAAGGTTAGTATAACTTTATATATATATTTATATGGCTTTAAATTTTATAAATAAGTATTTAATAAATAGCAAACTATTATTAATGTATTATAATTAAATATATAATTTATTTTAAATTTTAGTAAAATATGTAAATTTTAAAATAATATTAAAGTTTTTATAAATTTTTATATATATTAAATTCTAAAGTTTACGTATTTTATTAAATATTTATTTATAAAACTTAAAACTATATAAAGTTATATTAATACTTTTTTTAATAAAATAGTTTAATAATATAACTAATAATTAGTTATTAAAAGTAAATAAAACTCTTTTAAAGTTTATAAAATAAACTATTATTATTAAAGTACTTATATAAAAATATAAATTATTAAAAAAATTAATTAATAACTTATAAATATATTAAAATATGTTTAAAAAGTAGTATAAAATTTATAATATATATATATAATATAAATCTTTTTACTAAATAAAGTAATTAACAACTAATTATACTTTAATAAAAGTAATTATAGTAGTTTTTTAAATGAATTTTATTTAAATTATTATATAAATTTTTTAAAAAAATTACCACTAATTATATTATAATTATTACTAAGATTTTTCTTATTTTAGTAATTTTTATAAAAGTTTAAAAGTTTTAAGCTTATTATTAACTTACTTATATTACTAAAAAAAGGCTTATTATACTATATATATATTTTCCTTTTTTTAATTTATTAGTATATTAATACTGTTATTATAACTTAAGTTTAATATAAAAATAAACTATATATTTATTATTAATAATAAAAATACTATTTACTATACTTTAAAATAATATAATTATTTTATATAATAGTTTAATAATATTAAAAAAAGTTATATTTGAAATACTAAAGTAACTAAAAGTTTAAATAAATAAATATAATTTTAAAATTAAAAGTTATATAGTAAACTTTAAAAATATATATATATATATATATATATAAAATTACTAATAATATTAACTAGCTTTAATTAAGTAAAAAAACAGAACTTTATAAAGTTATAAACTATTAAATTTTTAAAATACTTAATATTTAATTTATAAAAGTAAGTATTAAAATACATATTAAGTTTAAAGTTTTTAAAAAAGCTTTTAAATATAATTAATTATTTAATAAACTATTATTTAATATAAGTAAAATAGTAATACTATTATTAAAAACCTTATATTATTAGTAATAGTTTTTTAATAAAGTAAAAACTATATAATATGTTAATATTTTAGTATTAATATAAAATTAATTTTTTTTATAAATACTAGTTTTATTATAATAATAAGTATACAAACTTTAAAAATTAGTACTAAATAATATTTAATTTTAAATACTATATTATTACTTGTAATAACTAGTTTACTTAAAGTTTACTTAAGTTACATAATTATCTACTACTTTTAACTTAGTATTTTATTACTAGTTTATATAAATACTTTAGTTTTGTGTATTTTTATTAACTTTATTTTAGAATAGTTAACTTTAGCTATTTTAACTATTAACTTAAATATTAATTCTAAGAATATGCTAGCTGTAACATTACTATTATTAATTTAAAATTTTAAGTTTTTTATTTACTAAAATATAATATAATTTAATAAACTTAACAAATAAAAGTTTTAGTAAAATAAAAGTAAATAAAAAATATAAGAATTTAGGCTAATAATAATAATTAAGTAAAATAAAATAAATTTAGTAAAAAATTAACTACATATATTATAAAAACTTTAATAACTAACTTTTACTAAGTTGTTAAAGTTATGTAGTTGTATACAAATTTAAAATTAAAATAACTATTTTAGTTAACTATTTTAGGTTTTAACTTATTATATATATATATATATATATTACTTACATGCCTTTAGTAATTTAGAAATATAAGAAATAATAAAAAGTTTTTAGTAAACTATTTTTTAGAAAAGCTTTTTAAAATAATATTAAGTTTATTTACTATATTTTTTTTAAAGCTTTTATTAGTAGTTTACTAGTAAGAGCTTATTTTTATTTTTTATAAAAGTACTATATATTCTTTTTAATAATTTAATATTACTTTATTTTTTAGTTAATTTACTAACTTTATAGTTATTAGTTTATAGCTTTTTTACTTTATTTTATATTATAACTAATAGATTTTTTTTTATTTAATTTAAACTTTAGTAACTATATTTTGTACTTTATACTCTTTATAACTATTTACTTAAATTAGTAGTAGTTATAAATTATTTATTAGCTAGCTTAATAATAGATTCTTACTAGCTAATTATAGTTTATTTATATAAAATTTTAAGTTTAGCTTTAAAAATGTATTTAGCTTTATAACGTGTAAACTAATTTTTTTTTTAATATTTTTTACGTTTTTTTTTTTGCTTTTTATTTTTCTATTTAGTAGAAAGTTAGCTACTAAGTTTTAACTATACTTTATTTTTAATATATAGTTATAGAGCTTTATTTTAGTATTAGTTTACTTATTTTTTTTTACTTTTTACTATATTTTAGCTATAGTTAGCTACATTAAATTAATATTTTTTTTTACTTTTTTATAATTACTTTTATGTTAGCCTTTAGATTTTAAGCTATTATACTATACTTAGTTTTAATATTTACTTATAGTAGTTTTACATTATATTTATGTTAAAAGAAAAATAGACTTATATTTATAAAAGTAGTATTTTTTTTCTTTTATTATAATTTTAGCTATAAAATAAAACTTTACTTAGTTTACTTAATTTTATATAATAAATAGTTAAAAGTAGACTTTAACTATATTATTTATTTATTTTATTAAACTATTTATTTGAAAATAAAATACTATAAATAATTACTTTTTAATTTTTAAGATTTTATAAAGCTTAGTTTAAAACCTGTTAATAAATTAACTACTATAATTTAATACTATAGTATTAGAAATTTAATAAAAAGTAATAACTTTATAAATAAAAGTTTATGTTACTATTTTAATATTTATGTTTAAAAAAAAGTCGAAAATTATATTTTTACATAACTTATCTATAACTACTAGTAAAACTATATAGCTATTACTTTTTAGTAATTTAGTTATAAAATTTATTTAAAAATTTTTTAATATAATTAAAAATAAGTAATAAGTATAATAACTTTTACTAGTAATTTTTTATAGCTTTATATAACTACAAATGTTATAGTTTTAAATATAATACTATATATAGTTTAATATTCTTAGCTAAAAGTAATTTTTTATTAATATTAAATAAGCATTCTATTATTTTAAGTATTTTATTACCTATAATAAGTAAATTTAGTAAATAATTAATATTTTTAATAACTTTAAATTAGGCGCCTATATTTTATTTTAATAACAAAGTTTTATTTTTACTAACTTTATATTTAGCTAGCAAAACTTTTAGTTTAAGCTTTAAAGAAAATTTCTACTTTTAACTATAAAAAACTTATACTACTTTTATATATACTTTATTATTTAGTATTATATTATGCTATTTTTATTTAAACTTGTTATAAGACTTTTAAATTTTAGTTATATTATTTTATATAGTTATTAAGAAACTAATTTAAATAAAAAAAAGCTTATACTAGTTATTTATTATTATTTAATTTAAGCTTGTTTTTAAACTTATAAGTATAAACTTTAGTAGCTAAATTATATAGCCTTTTAAATTTTTATTATTTTTTTTACTTAAATAATTTTGTATATATTTTAATAGTATATTAACTTATATATATATAGCTTATATTAAATCTTTATATTATAGTAATTAAGAAATAACTACTAGCATATGTGTTTTTTGCTTAATTTCTAAAACTTTATAAAGTATTTAAAGTTTTTGTAATTAATAACAACTTAAAACTTTTTAATAAACTATAATTTAGTATTTTATGTTTTTAAATAATAAATAATTATAAAAAGCTTTTTATTACATATTTTGTAATTATACTTTATAATTTTTTTAAATAGTATATACATAAGTATAGTACACTATTATTACTATATTATAAAAAAACTTTCTTAATTATATAGTTTAAAAAATTAACTTTTAAAATGGTTTTATAATTAAAATTAAACTAAGTTAGTATTAATTTAATATAAAAATCTTTTTTGGTTTATTAAAATAGTATATTGCTTGTAAGTTTTATAAGTAAAGTAGTAATTTTTTAAAAAAAAACTTAATAAGCTAGTAATAGTAATTAGTAAATTAAAAAAAGTTTTTAATTTTTTTTATAGTTATTAAAAGCTACTACTTAGTATTTACTTTTATTTTAGTAGAATTTATTTAAATTTCTTACTTTACTTTAATAATAAACTCTAAATATTTCATGCTTTTAATTTTAAATATATATTTTTTAATATCTAGATATAAGTTTATAATACGAAGTTTTTTTTAGTACTAAGTTAATATACTAGTAATACTCTTTTAAAGAACCTAAAAAGGAAATAAATATATTATTAAAAAAAGCTAAATAAAACTTATTGAAATGCTTTTATATAGCCTAGTTTATATACTACTAAAATATACTATAAACTTTTATTAGTTTAAAAAATATAACTAGCTACTTAAAAAGTCTAAATTTTATATAAAAAGCTGTTAGCTATTTTTTTTAATATAAATTTTATAAAAAGCTACTAAAATATTAAGTTTAGTATACTATTTCATTTTACTAATTTAGTTAAAAGTTTTATAAATAAAATAAAAAAAATTCTTAAAAATTTTATTAAATATATAATAGTTAATATAAAAGTAAAAGGTTTTATTAAGCTTATATATAAATAGTACTAAAACTATAGTTAAAAAGTTACTTATATAATAAAGATTTTTTTTAGTAATAATATTAATTTTTTTTAATAGTACTAGTAGTGTTTCTTTTAATATATTATATAGTATTTTTTAAAAAATCCTTAAAATTCTTTTTATTAATTTTTTAAGTTTAATATAATAGTTTATTTCAAAGCTTTATAGTAGTAAAAGTTTATTTACTTTTTTTTTAAAAAAAAATTACTATAAGTACTTTTAGTAGGCCTTAAAAAATAGGGTTTTAAAATTTAGTTTTAGTTTAAATACTAAAGCCTTTTAAATATTTACTAGTAATATTATAAAAATATGTATATTACTTTTTTTTAATTTATTTATTTATATTGAAAAAGTAGCTATACTAATTTTTATTAACTTTTACTAGTATAGCTTTTTCTTTTTCTTACTATAAACTTTTATTTTTAAAGTATAAATATAAAAAGATTTCTTGACTAGTGTAATTATAATATTATTTTAGTTTATTTAAAATTTACTTAAAATAAAATTAAACTTTAGTATATTATTAATAGCATATATATAAACTTATTTAGTATACTTTTTAATATTAAAGTTAATTTATATAATTCAAGTAACTTTTTTAAATTTTTTATATACTTTAATAATTTTTTATAAAGTTATATTAATACATACTAAATAGACTTTAGTAGTAAAAGTAAAGCTTATAAAATTATAGTATAAATACTTAATATTAATTATTATGTATATAATATTTGTTTAGTTAATTAACAAGTATATAGTAATAAAATCTATATTTATATATATTTTTTAAAACTTTTATTATTTTCTTTATAATACTACTTTACTTATTTAGTTAAAAGCTTTTATTTATAATAATAAGTAAAAGCTATTTTTTTTCTATTTTTTTTATTAGTATTAATTTATTTAGCTTTTATTAATACTATAGTAACTAAACATAACTAATTTATTTTTATATATTTATACTTACTTTTTATATAGTTATAAAATCTCTATTTATATTACTACTTAAATTTTTTTTAACTTACTTAAAGTATTTTAAATCAATTGTTTTATAATTTTACTACTTTTATATACGTAAATATTACTTTTTAATTTATTAGTTTAAGTATTAGTATAAATAGTATTATATAAATAGTTATAATAATTTTATAATTACTTAATATAATTTATATAAAATTGTTACTAACATAAAATACTTTTTGAGTATATTTTTTAAAACTTAATATTACAAAAAAAAATTATAATATACTTTTAAAACTTTTTATTTAATTTCTAAATAAATATACCTTTTTTTGTTTTTATTTAGTTAAATATTTTCTATTAATAGTAACTTTTTAAGAAACTTTATATAGTATTTTTTTACTAGCTTTTTTTTTTTAGTTTTATACTGTATAGCTTATTTAAAAACTTTTACTTTTAATATTAATTTTTAAACTAAAAGTTTATATATACTTATATTACTTTAAAAGTAGTACTAATTTTTTAATTAAAAAGCTATAAAAAATTATTTATACTACTTATTTTTTTTAAATATTAAAAGAAATAATTTATTTATTTTTTTACTACTTATATAGTATTTGTTTAATTGTAACTTAACTTTAACTTAATATTTAAATATAAAGTAAAAAAACTATATACTATTAAATATAGAAAATTAAAAAAAAATTAAATAGTTTAACTACTAGTGTAATTACTAGTTGTAAGATTAGTATAAAAAAAGTTATTAGTATTATTACTAGAATTTATAAAAATAACTTTAATAAAAAAATTGTAAGTTTTTAATATAATTAGCTTTTTAAATATTACTTATAATATGTTTATAATTTTTTTAAAGAAAGTACTGTTACTAGCTTTATTTACTAAAAATAAAGCTTTTTATTTATTATATTAAGTAGAATAGTTATTAAGTTTAACTTTTACTTAACTTATTACTACTTTAATAGCTAAAACTACTAACTTTTATAAAATAAGTAACTAGTATAACATATAACTAATTTATTTATTATTATATTTTATATTAAGTAAGTTTATTACTTAAGCTATTAATATAAGTACTAAGTAGTTATTAGTGTTTATTAATACTTACTATATTACTTAATAACACTTTTATAATACTAGAAAGATTTTTTATTTTTTTATAGTATTAATTATATTACTAAAAACTTTTTAGGTTCTTACAAAATAGAGTTAATTAAATTTAAATATAAGAATTTAGGCTAATAATAGTAATTAAGTAAAATAAAATAATTTTAATAAAAAATTAACTATATATACTATAAAGATTTTAATAGCTAATTTTTATTAAGTTATTAAAGTTATATAGTTACGTATAAAGTTAAGGCTAAAATAATTATTTTAGTTAACTATTTTAAGTTAAAAACTTATTACAAAAAGTATTTAATAAAATAGTATTAAATTATATTACTTAAAATTAATTTTAATTTAAAGTATACTTTTTAATTTTTAAAATAACTATAAAAAATTAAAAGTTATTATCAACTATTTAATATTTTATATATATTTTTTATACTAACTTTTTTATAGTAAAGGTTTTTTAGTATTAGTTACTAGTTTATTATTATTTATAATAAACACTTAATTACTATATAAAAATTAAAAAAGTTTTTTAAAGTTTAAACTTTTTATTAATATAAAAAGTACAAATTACAAATAAAATAGTTATTTAAAAAAGTCTATATATTAAGAAAGAAATAAATACTTATAAAAATAAACTAAAGTTTTTTTATATAACATTTTGTATATTAAGAAACAAGTTCTAAATATATAAAATAAGAGTTTAAAAAAATATTAAAAGAATTACATAAGATTCTAAATTCAACACACTATAAAAAGCGTGAAACTTTGGCCATTAAATAATACTAAAAGAAATATTTCGTACAATAACTAAATGCACAAGCACTTGTTAAAGAATATCCTTCTTTAAAATCTTCTTAAGAACTATAAATTCAAATTTTATTTGTTTTAGCTTCTAGCTTTATTGCTTTAGTATAGAGCTAAGTAAGTTATATAAGTACTACGTCTTTCATATAATTAGGTTAAGAATTACTCTTAATATCGTGTTTCTTAAGGTGATTTTGAAGGTTAGTAGTAATTATTAAATTATATAAATAAAACTTACAGTATAAAAATTGTCTTCTATTTTTAAGGCTTAGTTCGTGGTCGTACAAATCACGCGTGAATTTATGAATAGATAAGCTTTTTATTCAAGATCTAATAGAATCCGAAGTAGTTAAAAAAGGACTTAGAAAAGAGGACCCTAAATCTAATACTATAATATACAATAATAAGTATTAAAAATCCTTAGGTAAAACTTTTTATGTGGGGACTTAAATTTAGATTAGGACTAGCGTACCAAGAAATTATTTATAATAATTTAATAAATACGAATTTCTTAATAATATATTAATAATTTAATTTTATTTAATATAATTAAATTTATAAGAGCCCTGTGAATAACTGCACTATAAACTATATTTATAAGCTACGTAAAATAAACTATCTCTATTCTCTACAGCAAAAGTCTCTATATTAGCGGAATATAAAGAAAGAGATAGAGTTTGTGTATATCTAACGTATAGGGCTACCTAACGCACGCTAAAAATCTACGTATTTTAAATTAAAATAATACAACAACGCTATTAGAAATAATAGTAAAAATTTAATATATTATTATTTTATATATTAAAAAAATATTTTTAGATTTTTAAATTAAAATAATATATATTTAATAATTTATTTTACATTAAAATCTTAATTTAAAAAAGATTATTTAATTAATGTAAATATTTAATAATTAAATAGTAAATTAATTAAAATATTTCTAAAAGGTAATTTAGTACAAAAATTATAATTATAAAATTCAAAAGCTATATTTATAATAAAAGTAAATAAATCTAATTAAGTTTTGAATAATTTTATCTTAAATTTTTTTAGTTTTTAAATATTTTATATAAAATTAGTAATTTCTAGGTTATTTTTAATATCTATAATTTACATTATAACGAAATAGTTAATTATGTAATTTTATTTATAATTTTATTATTAAAAACGAAATATAATATTAAGTTTTCTATTTTTAAAATAATACCCTAAAATATAATATAATTATCAACATAGTAAATACTTTTATTAAATATTTTTTATTATAATAATATATATATATATTACTGTTTATATTAAAATTTTTAGAAATTATTATCAAGTATTGAGGGTTTTAGAAGAGTTTAAAGTTTGGTGTGCGTCAGATGGCCCCGTGCGTCAGATGTGCACAGACTCTATCAAACTGAACGAAGTTGGCCGACTTATGGAAAGCCCCAAAGAAACTATAACACAACCGAACAACATCATCACCACAAACCAGAATAGCATCATTGAGAGCATCAGAACTGACCTCGTAGACATTATATCGGAACAGCGAAGCCTTAAGAACCAAAACGCCGAACTCCAAGAGGTGATCTTTTCTCTCCGAACGCAGCTCGACATTCCCTCCGTGTGTCCCCCATCATCACAGTCATGGGCCAGCGGAGGCGCAGAAGGATCGGGAACGACTCTCTCGCAAACAAGAAGCACCAGGAAGTCAAACAAGAAAACCAACCGCCAGCTAGTAATTGATGTCAATCGCGTGGAGAAGGGGCGGCAAAGAATGAGGCGGCTACTGAAGTGGCCAAACAAACCATTACACAGGGTATGAAGGATGTTGAGAGGCCTACGGGGGCTATATTAAGGACTGTAGCGTATAGGGAGCGATCGACATCACGAGCGTTATCAAATTCTTGGTGGAAAAAGGACAAGAAAACAGCGTTCCGGCAGATGATGGCTCAGTACCTCGAACCGCACATCGTAGGCGCTAGGCTTATCGGACCCAAGTGGTATATGGTTAAAGCAGATTGGGTTAAAGTACCTCTAGCTATGGATGTCAACAGCGGAAAAGTAAGCAAGTTAGCCATGGAGCGCTTCAGGGTGGAGAAATGGGTAAAGGTGTGCACGATGAGATGGCTCGGAGGATTGAGGCCTAGTGGCCAGCATGTGTCGGAAGTGGTTAAAGTGGCAACGAAGGGGGACGCGAAGAAACTTTGGGATCAGACAACGCGTCGTTAGGAGGAGGCGGGGTAACTGTGTTGCCGTTCAAAGAGCAGCGAATGCCTGTGGCATGCTTCAAATACCGAAGTTTCAGACACAAAGCCAAAGACTACAGGCGACCGGAGACGTGCGACATTTGTGGCTAGAAAGGCCATCTCCAGCGCGAGACGGTGAACCTGTGCTGCGTGAACTATAATGGATTCTACCGGACATCGCACCGCAAATGTCCAGAATACGAGAAGGAAAAGGAACAGATTCTCTCGCACCAGCGCCATAGGTAGACAACTCCAAATCCTTTTGGCGAACTTAAATAAAGACAAAGAAGTTCAGCACGCGCTGCACAACGACGCGGCGCCTACAGAGTTTTACTTCATCCAATGCCAGGAGACTAAGTGCCTTCTCTTGGACGGACAAGTAAAGCTGCTTAGTACGGACCCGCAATAAATGACATTCGTCATGATAGGCAGAAGGCAGCGTCGTCCCTATATCAGATCACGTATCTAGGCGTCTAGGGAAGCGGCAGTTACTTAACTACAGACAGATTCGGCAGATATTACGGCGGTGGTAGCACATGTCGGTTGGGGAAGAGTTATAATCGTATTAGTATACATTCTACAACTATGTTCGAGCAGATCTAAGGAAGAGAACTTGGAGGTGCTTACCAGCAGGCTGGAGATAATCAACGGACTAGTTTAGAGCGAGCTACTACGCAACACGCGCACGCAAGTGGTCATTGCTGGCGACTGTAATTAACACAATCTGCTGTAGGAAGGTAGCCATATTAGCAGTATGTTGAGGTAGGAAGAGAGCGCGCCTATTATTGATTTCATGGTAGAGCTGTCACTCCAGAGCCTCCTTCCCGTGGGACTAATCACGTTCATAATCAACGCTGGGCGCACGTCCAAAATCGATCTAACACTCACAATCCTAGGACTAGCGAATAACCTAGTAAAGTGCTCTATTTGGGAGCACAAGTATAGATCGGACCACAGGGCGATCCACACCAGCTTCTGGGTCGATACGGACACGCATGCAAGTCAAGAGAGAATGCTGTTCAAGAACGTGACCGTAGAATCGGATTAGAGAGGCGGTTGGGCGACGGAAGGAGGCAGAGTTCCCCACGGAAGATGTTGACGAAATGGCCGGATGCCTTAGCAAGTGGGTGAACACCGCTCTTGAAGTGCACTGCCCCGTTGGCCAAGCCGTCCCCGTATACGAAGAAGTGGTGGAACGAGGACCTTACGGCGCTGAGGAAGTTGTATACGTACTGGAGGAACAGGGCCAGTGCGATACAACGGCAGGGAAGAGGGGATGTAGAGCTGCGTAACACGGCAATGTGGGCGAAGAGGCCCTTCTACTGGACGTTCCGATGACACAGGAAGCTCTACTAGGACGAATTCCTTGGCGGCAGCGAGAATATGTGGAAACCCGCCAAGTATCTGGACTCGCAGGTGACTACCTCGTCCGCTAGAGTTCTACTAATCAAGAAAGCTGGCACAGAGAGAGAGTTCGTCATGGAGAACCACGACATTACAAAAGAACTGCTTCGGGCATTCTTTCCGGGTCCTCCAAGGTGCGAACAAGAGTACTATCATGACGAAGGACCAAAAGGTACAGGATTAGAACCATACATCAATTCCTAGTATATTCCAACTGCTATCTGCTGATACTAGAATCACTCACCTATCAATGCAGTCCCGACGACCTGCAGGCACCCTTCCCATCGCCATTCAAACCATGCCAGTAATCGAAGGCCCTCAGAAGTCCAACACTATAGCACCACGCTCCGCATATGACTAGTACATGCATGACCTGGTGGCTGGATCCTATTATGTCGAATCTTTTCGGATACCATCGTTCAGGAATTCTCGCACCGTATATTCCCGCTCCGGTTCCATTCAGAATTCCGAGCCCAATGAAGTATGACAGCCCCATTAGACGGTCATGTTCTGCGTACCCATTCATCTTAACACCATGGATAGCAGGAAAGAATGAAGAAAGTCCGAGAAGCATGTACAGAAGGACACGAATCTTACGGCCGGCTGGGGTTCGGAACATTGGGTGAAATGTAGCATGCCCACAAAGAAGAGCGCAAAGCGTCGCAAGCTTCCAATAGAACCACTGGAGTTTGGGATCACAGTAGTGGCCGAAATGCGCACTGGGCACCGTGGAGCCCCATATCACGAGCACAATGCCAAGGTGGTCAAGTTGGGATGTGACATACCAAATTCGTGGACTGTGGTTGAGGAAGATATGAAAGCTTACAAGGCATGTGAGCGATATAGCCGGATCCATAACAGCATACATACCTGGATGAGAATAGGAAGCAGACAGTAACCGAAGCGAAGAACGTAAAGAGCGCGAACAGATCGGTCGATGTGGCATATTGGTATCGAGAGGAAATAGACCAGTACATAAAAAGCGGAGTCACTAAAAATGCAATGGACCCGAGACCGTGTGACCATATATTGACTGGTAAACGCTTAGTAACGAAGTAATATATAGCCATGGAACTCATGTATGGAGAGAGTCACCAGTCTCATTATGAATGCGTGGAATGCTTATAATTGAGCGATAAAACGAATGTGTTGCTTGGCTGACTCACATTAGCAAAGGACATCGTAGCGAGGGATACTGCATACCGATAGCCAGTGTGTATGAATTCGTTATCCCTAAGATGTTGTGAGCAAACACGAATCCATGGCGCGGTCTCTTGGGTTGTACCGTTGCCACAATACTAGATTTTCTGTTAGACCGGCATTCTTAGAGTGCGGTACAATGAACTTACACAAATCCGAATACTCAATCAGAGCATTGGGGTCTTTATTGGTGCGCTTGTAAAGGTTAGACAAGCCGAAGACCATGTATGATGTGGGGTTGACGAACTGGTGGGGACGGAGATTCCTTCGGCCTTGCCGTAGCATTCGGTACGCCACCTCGTTTCGACATGGACTATGCAAAGTTGTTCGTCGCTCGAAACGGGAGGATATCGAAGAGAGGCGTTACGGGTACAAGTTTGAAGTCTCGAAGACATCACGTTTGAGTTCGCCATTCCACGTGATAATTTGTGGATTAGCGCCTTGGCATTGGTATAACAGGCAGCTGCATCCCACGGCGCGTATCCTCACCTCGCCTGCTGTGCCGCACTCATCCCTCCAATTCCAACCTCCATCGTCCCGGGACAACAAGCCATTCCGTCTCGCACCCATCCATCAAGACGGTTTCATTCCTGTGTGGATGCGGGTTCGAGACGAAATCACATCCCAAGCGCTTCCCGAACCTGGTGCACGGTGGCTCGCGATCGGCCCTTTATCAGCAAGAGATTTGATTCGAAGATGGAACTGGCCTCATTGCAGGGGTATTGACTGTGCCGCAATCAATTGATGAATATGTGTTGTGTCTTGTTTCATGGTCGGAGGGAGGATTCTGTCTACATCCTGCTCTCATGTCTTTGCGTTCATGTTCCCTAGTCTTGCTCAGAGCAAAGCTAGTCGATACTTCACGATCAAAAGTCGAACAGGCCGCGAGTAGTCTTGTTAAGATAACGAATTCGACTTTTTAATCCCTTAATTGACTCAAATTCAATGACTTCACCCTTGTTCATTAATTTTATTCTCTCTAAGACATGAAGTTGTTCGACTGTCGGAGTGACCAGCTGCCCTCCATGATGAGAAGCGTTATAGTCTTATACCTTTCTCGATCCATTCTCGCCGCACCGTTTCCCTCCGACAACAGCATCACATTGAATGCCAGCGCTCCTCCTTTACCAAAATACGTAGGATTCGTCCCTGATCCAGATGGCAGAGGTACTGTTTCGATTGTAGTGTCATGTTTACTGACATTACTGCTTTGCGTATGGCAAGCGCTGCATCTGAACGTACCCAAACGAGGGGAAACGCTGTGGGAGAAGCTCGTCACAAATATACTCTGGATCACTGTCGGGATTTACGCCCCGGAACTCGTGGTTTTTACCGCATGGCGCCAATGGAGTTCTGCCAGGTTACTTGGAAAGATTGCCACGGAGGAGCAAAACAAAGTTCAAAATAGTTTGGACAACCGAGAGGATAATGGCGAGGGTAAAGGGTCCGGGGACGTTCATATTGAGAAGACGACAAAACGACGGGTATCTCACAAGCGCAAATACAAATGGACTGGTATTCACAGCTTCTTCGCTTCGACCGGTGGCTTTGCGTTCGAAATCGATGATACTTTCGATGAAAAAGGAGCTCTTCAAACCCCCTTCCTTTCTGCAGAGTGTCCGCGGCGACTGACCCTTACTGCTCGTGGTGTGGCTCTTCTTGCTAAGTGTGGTTTGCTCCCTGATATACCAGAGGAGGAGATTCGAGACAAGAGTAAAGCGAATACCCTTGCCAAGGCTCTTGTGGTTCTTCAGGCAGGTTGGATGTTGGTTCAGGTGATTGGAAGACTCATTGATCGACTCCCGGTGACTCTGCTAGAGGTCAATACAGTGGCACATGTGTAAGTCCAACCCAGTCCCGCCCCCGGAGGTGGAATAAGATGACACGTATGTATGCAGTGTAACTATTAACTAATTTACATAGATTATGTGCTTTCTCCATGTACACGATGTGGTGGAACAAGCCCCTTCTTCCTGAAGAACCACTGATTTTGAAAGGCGATTGGGTTCATCCCCTTTGTGCGTACATGTTTATGAGTAGTGAAATGAGTGAGAAGGTTGACAAACCTAAAATTCATTCTCGATCGGTTGTGAAGAGACTGTTTGCTTCACTCAAGGTATATTTAAAGATACCCGAGCTCGAACGACTGCGCATTCGTCTCAATTCAAACTGTTCTCATAATGATGACAATATTACCCTCACCAATCCTGGAGGAAGCATCAAAGCAACATTAAAACGCAAATCCGACGCCCATCCAACCTTCACACTCTCTTCCAAACGATCTCTCGAAAACCTCCGATCAATCCGAGAGGCGCGTAAATCCAGCGAAACCGCCTTCTTCGAGCGTCGTCCCCGAATCACAGCAGCTGATCGAGCCTCCACCCCCCCGACTCAGATCCACCTTCGTCGATGGAAACTTGCTGCTGGAGCCTTACAAACATATCCGATCCTCCGCGACCAATCATTTATTCTACATTCCCACGCCCCTCAAACCTCCATCGACGAAGAGGATATCTCCAACCAGGTGTGCATTCACTGTCAACCTACCGAACTACTCAAACCTTACATCCAAAACTGGCTATACGACGACCTCCTTCGCAACGTCGGCGGCCTCACCGTCAGCATGATTCTTTGGCTCAGCAATTTCATCTACGGAAGTTTACACGCCGCAGCTTGGAATGAACATTTCCCTACCACGGCCGAGAAGTGGCTATGGCGTGCCTCATGCAGCTACATTAGTTTTGCTGGTGGGCTGTGGATAATCTTGAACTGGGTCGCAGCCGCTTATCCCCCATTGAACGAGTTCTGGGAGCGATGGATGGACGGGGCGAAGGGCAGAATCTGGAGCATATTCCTTGGGATTGTGGTGTTTGTTTGTGGGTTTAGCTTTGCTGCTGCCAGGGTTTATCTTGTCCTCGAGGCGTTTATCAGTATTCGCGATCTACCAAGGAAGGCGTATGATACGCCGGATTGGACGCAGATGGTTCCACATTTTTGAGATATTAGTTGAAACCTCGTTCGATGTCTGTATGCGGCAATTATATATTGGTTCCATAATACCGGACCCGGAGATTCTGTCTTCAATCTTATCAGATCAAGCTTTTTGGCAGAACTGACTCTTCCCATGAGGCGCACTTCTGAGGTCTGACTACCAGTTAACGTTCATTACCATGATATTCCCGTGGAATATCTTTTTGTTTCTGGCCTCAGAGTCCCATTGGTCAAACATCTGATTGACCGCCACGTCCGCCACAGTCCAAATCATGCATGGCAAGGCATCCTCAGCCTTGTGGCCTCGACCCAGGATTAAAATCCCATCAAGCCCCCTGCGAATGGTGTTCGCAAAACTTCCAGCGACGGTAAGTTATCCACAAAACACCTGCGTCACGCTTGTTTCAGCATTTTATTTTATTTTTAAAATAAAATCTCTCCTCCATTCCTAGTATGGATGATTACGAAGCGGAAGAAGAGATGAACCGGCGAGCATTGGAGGGAAGAGAGAGGGCACTGGGGAAAGAGAATCTCTCTATGCTGACCAGTGCGAGTACCTGGCGTCGGTGCTGCGACATCAAGGGAAGTATGAAGCGGCAGAGGAGATGAACTGGAGAACGCTGGAGGGATATGAGAAGGCGCTGGGGAAAGAGCATCCCTTTATGCTGATCAGCGTGAGTAACCTGGCGTCAGTGCTGCAGGACCAGGGGAAGTACGAGGTGGTAGAAGAGATGAACCGGCCAGCGCTGGAAGGAAGCGATAAAGTGTTGGCGAAAGACTACCGGACACGCTGACCAGCGTCTATTGCCTTGCGTACTTGCTACACCAGCAGAGGCGCTATAATGACGCTTTACCATTCTACCAGAGGGTATATGCTGGCTATCAGAAAACACTTGGACTGGATCATCCGACTGCCCAAGCCTGTCTAGACCATTTCACTTCGCTTCAACAATTATGGGATATACAAGCTTCAGAGACCGAGAAAGATACCTCAAAAGATAATAGCACAGACTCGCCGTCTCTAAGCATATCGCAGCCTATTGCGTTTAGGGTATACAAGATTTCGAAGCGGCATATGCTTTTTCAAAAACTGGGTTTGAAACGATAGGACGGTGCCAGGGCGGAAGGCCGACGCGGCTGATCGTTGGACTGCGTAATGCAGAACGCCACTTGGTTATGTTGTAAATTGACCGTATTTTACAACAGCGATCTTTCAGCTTGTCTTGTACACGGCTTTAGCGTATCTATCGGGTGCAAAAATCGGTGGAATTCCTTGGCGACACAACGATTTTCCCCGCGCACATAGAAATCCTCATATAAAACGTGAATTTGTTCGTTTTACGTGCTAATTAGCCCACAACCATCTAGTAAACGTTAGTAACACTTGAGGCTGTGAAAATACGTTATATAGGGCTATACTAATGCTTTTTTGGGTGTTGTAGTCTTATGTATCGGGCCCATAGAGTCTCCACAGCACCTTTCACACGCGTGCAGACGCGACGCGCCTTCGTAATCCCTAAAGAGCTTAAAACTAAAGGCCGTGGTCTGAATGGACGCCGGCAGCTTGAAATATATTACTATTTGCTGTTAGGCTGGCACTACAACTCTATTACAGATTTTGCAGGCGTGTTAGTATTAAAAGTATACGTAATTAAGTGTAACTTGAAGCTGTATAGTAGTACTTATAAACCTAGTTATTTAAATGTTGTACTAAGCTACCTATGAAAAATAGAATCTAAAAATAAGTAAGTACTATTTAATAAACTATATTATAATAGTTAAATGTACTATAACAAAATTACATATTAGTTATAAATAAAGAAATGTATTTAATATTATAGTTTAGTAGAGCTTTTTTATACCTATAACTTACATAATAATATTACATAATCTTAACTATATACTATAATAAATAGAGTATAAGTTTTTATAACAAAAAGGTATAATTAAGTTATGTTAAATACTTTAGTAATTATACCAAATTATATAAGTATTGCTTGTATAATATGTTCTAATAATATAAAAACGTAATAAAAATAGTCTAACTAATTTATTATATAATAATTCTTAGAAATTTGTTTAGAAATATAAAAATAAGTATAAAAAATTAAACTATTTAAAAGCTAAAAAAAATAATTTATATAGTAAAGTTTTTACTTATAATTTAAACTTTACTTAAGTTTACTATAACTATTTAGTTTTTATTATTTTTAATTACTTATATTATACTTATAATTTTATACGTAAAATGTTACGTATTTTTATTATTATTAGTTATATTAAGTTTTTTAATAATATTAGCTAGTAACTTTACTTTATATTTTACTTTTTAAAGTAACTATTTTATTTTTAACCTAGTATTTTATTTTTTTAGCACACTTTTTAGCTAATAGCTAAAAGTGATTTTTTAAATTATTTACTATATTTTAATTATTTTTATTAGTAATAGCTATTTACTTATTACTATTTATAATACGTACTTTTTTTTTATACTTTTAGCTTAAATTTTTTTTACTTTAAGTTTTAAGTATAAAAAAAGTCTATTTTTATAATAATATTAGAAGTACTTTTAAACCTTTTTTTAATAATATTTAAAATTATAATTATTTTATGCCTACTTTATATAACTTATATAAAAAAAAGGTTTTTTTTATTATTTTAAGTATATTAAATATTTTTAAAAGTATAATCTAATAGTTTTTATTTAAAAGTTTAATAAGTTTTTTTATTAAAAAGTATTAGTTATAAAAGTAACTTAAATAAGCTTAAAACTTTAAACTAAAAACTAGATTTCATTAGTAATAATTATATAAGTAGCTTATTTTAGTTAATAATTATAAGTATAAGCTATTTACTTATAAACTTACTTTAATTAAAAAAAAATAGAATTTAGAAAAAAAAAGAAAAATTAAAAACTTTTAAACTATTATAATATGTAATGTTTTTATTTAATGTTTTTACTAAATTTTTTTATTATTTTTTTATATATTTAAAAGTTATATAAACTTTTATTTAAAATTTAGTGTTACTAAATTTTTTAAGTAAAACTAGTTAATTATTTTAAAATATTACTTTAAGTTTTTAATAAGTTTTTAAGTATTTTTTTAAGTTTATAGTTTTTTTATTTAACTAATATATTTTATAGAGAATTAACTTGCCTAAGTAACTAGCCTACTTTAACACTAAAGTCAAACTTTAATAGTAAAGTACTTAATAATAGTATAATAAATTTACTTAATTCTAAATTTAATAAAATTACTCTAACTCTAATATATGCTTTTTATAAGTTTTTTTATTATACTTTAGCTTACTATAAAGGCTGTAATACTTTTTTACTAGTAGACTACTTTTTATAGCATTTTATACAAAAAACTCTCTAGCTTTTTTTATATTATTATTATTAATAAAAGTTTTTATACTCTTTGCTTTGTTTATAGTAATTATTTTTTAGCTTATATATACTTTCTTTTATAACTTTTATATTTTATTAATTCTTTATTTACTATATAAAGAGCTGTAAACTTATTATGTATTAGTATTATTTTATATACTATTTTTTAACGCCCTTTTATAGCTGATTAATTAATTAAATTATAGAAGTAAATAAGGAATTTTAGTGCTGTTAAATCTATTTATAAATTAATATAAATTAAAAGCTAATTTTGTATGTATTATATGGTATTTATGATTTTTATAAAGTTTTTTATAATAGCTTTAGTATAGATATATAAAAGCACACGTTAATTTAAAATAAAATAGTATTTAAATTAAATAGAATTAGGCTAGCACTTTAAAATCTTTCTAAAATATTACTTTTTAAAAAGGCCTTTATATAAGCTGCTATAAAAGCTAAAAGAAATTATTTTTTAGTAATATATTAAATGTATTAACATAAGAGCTTACTAATTTATATATTATATGTTTTTTTAAGAGTATAAAATAGCTTATATTAAGTAGCTATACTAAATACAACAAGTATAAAAGTATATAAAAAGTAATAATCTTTTATTTTTTATAAATTTCTTAAAACTCTAGTAAGTTATAGTTTTTGTAGTTATTAATAATTAATAGTTAGTAAGCTTTTATAGTATACTTCTTTATATACTTATTAAAGTATCTTAACTATATAACTTTAAGCTTATTATTTATTTAGCTGTTTTTACTAAAACTAAATTTTTTAGCTATAAAATAGACTTTATTCTTTAAACTAAGTGTTAATATAGCGTTTGCTTATAAAAATAATAAATAGTAAAAATACTTACTTTATTATATTAATTACTTTTATAACTATAATCTATGTATAATTACTTAACTAAATAAGCTTATACTTTTCGTAATATTTATTAATACTAATTATAATTATTTTAGTTACTATTACTTTTATTATAAAGCTAGTTTTATTAAAGCTATAGGTATTTTTATTCTAAATTATATATATATATATATTTTAAACTAGCTTAAACTATATATTAATAGGTACTAAATTTTTATTTAAAGCTTACTAGTAATTATATATATGTGTAAAAACTATTTTTATTTTATTTCTATACTTTATAAATAAGTCCATTTAGTGCTTATTAATATTTTTTTATTTTATATATTTAATAAATTATTAGCTATTATACATATTTAAAGCTTTATAGTTAGAAATTTTTATATATTAAAATTAAGTATATATTTAATAAATACGTCCTTTTTATATAAAGTAAGCTATATTAATTTAGGCCTAATATTATGCTTTATAAGTGTTTTAGTAAAAAAGAAATATAAAGTTATTTAAGAAATTTAGTAAAGTAATATAAGCTATTACATATTTAATAAAAAGTTTTCTTATTTTATTTAAGTAGCTATAAATAGATTTAACACAATTTAAAGTTATATAACATTATTAGATTAATGTATTATAGTATTAAAGTTAGTAAAAAAGATTTTAGTATTAAAATAAGCTAGTTACCTAGGCAGGCTAGTTCTCTATAAATATATTAAGTATTTTTTATTAATATTTAAACTATTATAGTTTTTAAATTTCTTTAATTTTATACTTTAACTAGTATAACTCTATATTTATATTTTTTACTTATAGTACATTTAGTAATACTTGTTTAAATAATAATATATATAAAACTAAATAAATTCTTATATTTTATAGTAACTATAGGTTATAGTTAATTAGTTTAAAAATTTTACTAATTTTAAATAGTTTAATTTAAACGTAATTTAGATTTTTACTTAGATTTTTAGTTTTTAAATTCTTGTGTTATAAGAAAAACTTTATTTTTTTAAGAGTTAATTTTTTAACTTTTAACTTATTAGTATTTTTTATAATTTATAAGTTTTTTAAAGTAATTTATTTACTTAATTTATTATATAAGTTTTTTAGTTACTAAACTTTATTATAAGCTTTATATAATTTACTATTTAATTTATATAGTTTTTTATAAGCTATTAGCTTATATCTATAATTAGTATAAAATAGTAATTTATTAGTTATAAATAACTCCATACTATTATATGTAAATTATACTACAAGTTATAACTTAACTTAATTCTTTTAAAAAGTAATTAATATATATTTTTAAGTATTATTTTAAAGCCTAATTTATCTACTTTATTTATTTTATTTATTTAAAAGTAAAAGCTTATTAAAAGCTTATTTTTTTAACTTTAATTTAACTAATAAAGTTTTTTAGAAATATAATAGAAATAATTTATTTTAATTAGAAATAAACTTTTTTAGTAATTTATGTTTTAAAACTACTATGTTAAAAAATTTATATATTAGTATTTTTACTAATAACTATGTAACTATTAGATTAAAGTATATATACTTAGTTAATTTATTTATAATTACTAGTATTATGTTATATTCTTTATTATTTTCTAGTTTTTTAAATAATAGTAATTTTGTAATAAAGTTTATTAAAACTAACTACTATAGTTATTTTCATACTTTTAATAGTTATAAAAGTTTATAAAACTTGTATTATATTATAGTTTTTTTTATATTTTAAATAAACTTTAACTACTTTCTTAACTTATTATTTTAACTTTTTAATATAGTAATTTCTAGAAATTTACTTTATAATTTTTTCTACTTTTTAGTATTTGTATGTAATAGCTTTATAATTATCTATAATTAGTTTTTTATATAGTCTTTTTAGTATGTAAATAAGTTTATTTATATACTAAAGCTATAATTCTATTAAATTCTAAAAGTCTAGTAAACTTGAATTTTTTATTTTAATTATTTTTTAGTTTTTAATAGTTATAATTATTACTAAATATAACTAATTATACGTTATAAATTTGTTTATTTTTTTATTAATACTATACTTAATATTAGTTTATATATTTTTTATAAAATCTAGTTATTAGCTAAGTATAATTACTACGTTATTTTTTTAATTTTTTTAGTAAAGTATTCTAAAATAATAAATAGCTAAAGTTTTTATTTAATATATTTATTATTTATTAAGCTTTTTTATTAAGTTTTTTTATTAAGCTTTTTTATTATAGTAAAGCTTACTAAGTTTTTATAATTTAAATATACCACTACTTAATACTTAGCTTTTTTAGAGTAAACTTTTTATTTTTTTTAAATATTACTATTACTACTACTAGTTTTTTATTATAATTATTATAGTTTAATTTAACTTTTATAATTTTTTTAATAAATAATTTATAAAATAAAAATATTTCATTTTATGTTTTTAACTATAAACTATTTTTATTATATAATTAAATGTATTAATTTTTAGTATTATTAGCAACTTTAAGTTAAACATTTTTAATATTAGTATTTAAGTAAACTTCTTTTTAAGTTTCTTAAAAGCTTACTACTATTTTTACTTTTAACTAAATTTAGAATTTTTTTTTTTTATTAATAGTATTATAGTATTTAAATTTTTTTTATAAATTTTTTATAAAAATTTATAAACTTTTAAAAAAAAAATTCCTTTTTTTTTATAATAGTTAGTATTAGTTAGTTATATAATTTTACTAGTTTCTTTAAATTTATTAAAAAATTTTCTCTTAAAATAATAAATTCTAGAAACTTTGTTTTTGTAATATAAAATTTACATCTTTTAACTAAAGTAAAAGGTTATACTTTTAAAACTTTTTTAACATATACTTTATAATTTTTTAAGTATTTTCTTTATATATACTAATATGTTATTAAAGTACACTATTATAAATACATTTAAGTATTTATAAAGTATATAATTAATAACTACTTAAAAAGTTATTACTATATTTGTTAATTTAAATAACATATTATAGTACTTAAAAAGTTTGTATTTTATTTTAAATACTATTAACTATTTGTATTTTTACTTAATTTAAATTTTATAGTATTTTTTTTATAAATATTGTGATGACGGGCTCGGTCTTCACGCGTCGTAGCATAAATGCAGGTTGACAGGATAAGTTGGCTCTATTTTAGCTATACTAAGATGGGGAGAGAAGAGGTACAAGGGGAGCTCGCCTCTAAATAGGGCGGTGCATGGCCTGAGCGTGAGCTAGCTATGCTCTAAGCTCTGTGCTAGGTCGTGGCTGGCGTAGCTAGTCGCGATATCATGTGACCTATAGTGAGCCGAATGAGCAGCACCGTCACATTACCCCCCCTCTAAGGGAGGCTCGTCCCTGAGTCTCTAGGTTACAGTCTCCTCCTTGCCGGTCTCTGTACCACTCTTGTCTTTGAAGCCGCCTTGTCGTCCTCCTCTGTTACGTTCAGGCCCTCCTCTGCTTCATACGCTTTCAACCAGGCGTCTAGTCGTGCCGGCGGTCCTGCTTTCTCTGGATAGGCCTTGTGGTAGTCTCTTACCTTGTGTGGGGCGCCTATAAAGCCTCGGGCGTTGTACCAGGTAGGATCTGGGTCATGAGCTAGCCAGGATGCTTTGTACTGTAGTCGGCCATGGAATAGGCGGCTATTAAGGATTTCCTGCACTGGCCACTTAGGATGCCCGTTGATCTCGATAGGCGGTTCCTCAGGTTCAATTTAGCCAGGCAGTGGGTGAGTAGAAGCCTTCCGTAGGCGGTCTGCGTGGAAGACGTCAAGCATGCGCATGTGCGGCAGCAGCTTAAGGTGATAGGAGTATCCCTTTATACCTATAATAGGATAGGGTCCGTACATCTGCTGGTCGAGCTTCTGGCTAGATCAGCTAGTGGTGAAGTCCTTAGGTGTAACGTACACCTTGTCTCCTGTAGAGAAGTCTGGCTCGCGGCGCTTCTTATTAGCCTGTTGAGCCTATCACTCTTGTGCTTAAGCGATCCCTTGTTGAGCTATCTCTGTAGCTAGCTTTACCGTGTTGTATTGAGCTTTAGCGTAGCTCTGCGCTTCCTCACGAGACATCTGTTCACAGACTATAGTAGATGTCTTCGTACGTTCCTCCCAGTCCCAGTGATAGATTGGCTGGTGGCTAAACTCAATTTAATAGGGTGATAAGCCTGTAGTCTCATGTGGCAGAATTGCTTGAGTCTAGTCCATGCAGGGCAGCAGGTCTAACTAGTTGTCTTAATAGTGGTTGACGAATGGGCGTAGGCGCTAGTTGATGTACTGGTTTAAGACCTCAGTGTTCCCGTTAGTTTGGGGGTGATATGGCGTTGAGAGCTTTTGCTTAATTCCTATTAGCCGGCATAGCTCATCCATAAATGCTGAGGTGAACTAAGGACTGTGATTAGAGACTATTGACCTAGGCAGGCCAAATACTCGCCAGATATAGCGATAGTACTTATCAGCTATCTAAGCGGCTGTAGTTGTTTTGCGATAAGGCAGTAAGAAGCAGCACTTACTTAGCCGGTCCATAATGACAAAGGCGCAGTCATATCCTTTCTTATCTAAGAGGAAGGACTTAAAGTCCATAGAGACGTCTCGCTATACTCGCTTAGGAATTAGTAGTGATTTAAGTAAGCTTAGAGTCTTATTATAAGGTACGTGGCTCTATCTGCAAGCTTTATACGTAGCTACGTAGTTATCTATATCTTTGCCCATGCGGCCCTAGTAGTAGTGGTTATAAAGTAGCTTATCTATTTTTCTCTTACCTAGGTGAGCAGTCACCTGGGTAGTATGAATAGCTTGAATGAGGTAGGTTCTTAAGAAGTGTATAGTAGAGACTACCAGCTTACTATAGTGTATAAGAAGGCCTTAGCTAAGTTTCTATACTAGGTAGTTACTAGAAAGGGTGTGCTCTTAGAATAGCTGTAGACCCTCATAGCTATAATTCACCTCAATAATGTAATCAATTAGTAAGTGAGGATTATTTAGAGATAGTGAGGTTATAAAAGTATTAGTAGTAGTTACTTTAATTATATTAGTAGCTAGCATGCCTTTTGTTAATAGTATAGCTAGGTTATTACTTACGGTCTTAATAAAGCTAATGTTAATTTACTCTACTAAAAGAAAGGCACATGTTTAGGCTATTTTGTTCTTATTTTTTTAGGTCTTTAGTTTCTCTTACTTACGTAAGAGCGCGTCAGTTATTATATTAATTATACTAAAATAATAAATAAATATTAAGTAATAGTTTACTATATTTATTATCTAGCGTATTTAATAGGGAGTAAGCTTTTACTTTATAGAAAAATACTCTAATATATAATAATTAGTTAGAGTACTAAATAATTCTATAGTCTACAAGTCTATAAGCTACAAGTGCTATTTTTAAAAACTATAGATTATAACTAATATTTTATTATTATATATATTATAGTTTATCTAAGGCTTATTTATAATTTTAGAGTAGAAAATTATAGATTACTAAAGACTATTCTCTTAAAGCTATAATAATATTCTTATAATAACTTTATTATTTACATCTATCTCCATGCGCGTCTGACGGTAAGGTAAGTAGTAAACTAAAATATTATTTAATAGTATTAGATTTTTAGCTTACTAGAAGACTGCTAGCTTATATTTACTAAAGATATATTATATACCCTTTTTAAGTAGCTTAGTAAGCAGTTAAATAATATATCTATAGTCTTTTAAAAAAAGCTTTATAAAAATTATAGGATTTTAGAAAAGATTATAGGATTTTAGAAAAGATTATAGGCTTTTAACTAACGTAGGTACTAGCTATTTCTATATAATAATAACTTTCTTAAAGTCTTTTTAAATCTCTTTTATACTAATAATAAGACCTAAGAACTTTATTTTAGTAATAGTAAACTTACTTTTTTTAATATTTATTTAAAAGCTTATATTTTAGAGATGTTTTAGTACTTAAGTAATATACTCCTTATACTACAGTAAGTCTTTAAAGTAAATTAAAATATTATTAAAATAAATAGTATAAAAGTTATCTAGTAGGCTATAAAGTACTTTATTAATATAATATTAGAATATAATAAAATTATTATAGAGACTAAATAGTAGTATGTAATACTTATAGTTTTTATATTAAATATAAAACATAATCAGGTCCTCTATATTCTTATTTAAATATATATAATAAAAAACTTATTATATATTAAGCTTAGTAAATACTTTTATATACGCTAGCTAAGTAAGAGTTTTTTAAATTAACAAAATTAAATAAATATCTTTCTTTATAATAGTATTAAGTTTATAATAGTTTATGTAAAAGCACTACCCTTTTTTAGACCTTTTAGTAAATAGTATTAGAAAAGTATATAAAGTATTACTATAAGTAATAACACTTTATTAAAAATAGTTATTTAGATAGGTCTTAATAAACTATAGTTATTTAAAAAATATATTATATAATAAACTTAATATTAGTATATTTTTAGCTATTAGTTTAATATTATAGTTAATATCTTTATAATGCAGGGGCAGTATGTCTGAGTCTTTTTTTAAAAAATAAACTTAAATTATACTAGTATAGCTAAAGTAGAATAGCTTTTACTTAATAAGCTACTAAAGTTTCTTTTTTTTATAAGATTTTTATTTACTTAATAGGGCCCTTCTAGCGAAGCCTTTACTAAGAGATTTTTAGAATTTTAAGAAAAAAGCTTTAAGTCTAGCAGGCTAAGCTTATCTCTATAATTCTAAATAAACTTATCTATTTTATAAATACTAATATACTCTAGTATAGTTTCCTTTTACTATATATATATTATAAAGGTAATAGCTTTTATAGTATTAATCTTAAGACCTACTTTAAAAAGGTCTTTATATAAAATAAATTAAAAATAAAGAGTTTACTTACTTAGCTTTAGCTACTATTATTATTACGGCTAGTATAAACCTATAGGTAATTATAAGTAGTTATAAGTAATAAAACACTATATTAAAGCTACTCTAGTATAAAAAAGAGAAGAAAAAAAAGAGTAGAAAAAAAAAGAGAAGTAAGGCTTTTATAAAGTATTTTTAAAATACATATAAAAGTATAGCACGTAACTAGTAACGTTATATGTAATATAATAATATAATAATATATAATAATACTTTTTATAAGTATGTTATATAACAGGTTGTTATGTTACTTTTCTCTAAAAAAAAAAGTAAAATCATCCTCAATTCCGTTGTAAAAATTAGTAAAAAGTAAAGTAAAATTATAGACTATTTATTTTTATATTATTTTTTTTATCTTTACCTGTTTGCCTTTTTGGGCTGCTAAATTGTTTTTATTTATTAATTTTAGTATCTCTTCTTATTAATAAGCTCTTAGCTAGTTTTCTAGTTATATAAATAGTTTAGTATAATTTAAATACTATTTATAAAAGTCCTATATTTTATATAGTGCACTGATAAAACTTCTTATGTTATATTATATATTATTAGAGTTATAGCCTACTTTATTAGTTTTATATTATAAAATGCTTTTATAGATGTAGTTTATAAGAATTTAATTAACTTCATACTCTAGCTTACTATTAATTTTAATAAGGTTATTAAGTGCTTTATTTTAGTTAAATAGAAAATTACTAAAGTCCTTACGTAAATAATTAGCATGAAAAATATTTAATATCTTTATATAAATAAATAAGTTAATAACGTAAGAGTATTCTTTTATATTAGTAATAGAATATAGCTCTACTATTTAAAAATTAAGCTTAATACTAAGGCGATTAGTTATTTATTCTTTTCTAGTAATATATACTTAGTTTTTAACTTTAAAATCTAGCTTACGACGGTGCTTGTTTATCTACTTTATTTAATAAACTTAAGCTTTTACTAAGTTATTACGTGTTTATTTAACTGCTTTATAAGTTCTAAAAGTAAAAACTTAAGCTTCCTTATAAGTAAGCTATTTATAAACTATAAGTAATTTATATATATGCTTATGCTAGTTAAAATATAAATAAAGTTTATAACTAAGCTCTATCTCATATTATAATAAATTTATAGATTTATAAAATAAAATAGCTTAAGTGAAATCTATAGAGGGTAGCAGGTCTAACTAGTTATTTTAATAATAATTAATAAATAATTTTAGTCTTTAGTTAATATACTAATTAAAGATTTTTATATTTTTATTAGTTTATGGATAATAGACTATAGAGAGTTTTTACTTTACGCTAGTAAGTTTATAGAGTTTATTTATAAATATAAAGATAAATTAAAAGTTTTAATTTAATATTACTGTCTTAAGCAGGCTGTAGATATGCTAAATATATTTATAATATAACTAAACTATTTTTAATATAATAATCTCTTTTATACAAGGTAGTAAAGAATGCTTATTTATTTAAGTAATTAATAACTATAAAAGCATTATCATGCCTCTTTTTGTCCTTTAGAAATGCTTTAAAATTAAAAAAAAATATACTATTAGTAGTGCTTACCTATTAGTAAGGGATATAATAAGCTTAAAGTTTTATTATATAGAATATATATACAACAGTAGGTTCTATAGTTAGTAATATATATATTAATATTAGATAATAAATCTGGCTAGTAGTATTAGGATAAAAGTAGCTATTTAGTTTTCTTTCTTTTTAGATAAGCTATAACCTAATAAGTATAAATCTTTTTAATAAGATATATTCTTATATTATTAGCGTTAGAAACTATAAGCTTTTTTTATTAAGTTAGTAAGTTTCTTTTTAGCTTCTAGTTTTACTTATTTTACTCTACTAGCTTTCTATAAGGCTGAAGGGTATTACTAGAGTAATTAGCTTTTAAAATAATATTTATAAGCTTATACAGAGCCTAATCTTAAATAGAAGCCTTATAATTCTCTTTATTCTTAGTTATTAGTATTTTATTACCTGAAATAAGGGAAATACTATCCATAAGCATAGGTACTAAATTAAGAAAAGTAATAGCTATTACTAGATTAATAAGAATTTACGTACATATAGTAATGTCCTTTACTTTCTAGATCTTAAGATTCTTATACTTATATATAAAGGTATCTGCTACTATATTAGCTAATCTAAGCTAATAAATAATACAAAAATAGTAGTTAGTAAGAATGTCTATTTATTAAACTTATTATTAATTAAGTAAATACTTAGTACTAAAGTATTTTAGAGTATAATAGTTTATAATTACTATAAAAGATATTACTTATAGATTTACTAACTAAAATTACTATGTCTCTAGTTTTTGTATTACTGTAAGTATTTCTTTATTATAAATTTCATATCTTATCTCTACTTTCTATATAACTCTTAAAAAAAAAACTATAAACTTCTAAGCTTTATTATTTTATTTTTAGCTTATTATGTTAGTAAAAACCCTATCGCTTATATTAGTCTTAATTTATATCTAATAGAAAAGTAAATAGTAAGTTAGAATACTCTCTAAAAGTATTAAAACTTTAGTATTCTTAAAAGCGTAAAGCTTAGTATCACTTAGTAAATACTATACACCTTTTTATATAAGCTTAATAAAGAGTCTAATAATTTATTTATAGTCTTTTAGAAAGAGTCTGTAAAAATTATAGAAACTAAGAAAAAATTATACTTCTTTAAGTGTTATTAATAGCTTTTAGTTTTTAATAATAATAATTTTTTCTAGATCTATAGTAATTCCTAACGTACTAATAATAAATTTAAGGAATTTTATAAACGTAATACTAAACTCGCTTTTATAAATATTTACTTATAAGCTAGTTTTATTTAATTAGTTAAGAACCTTACAGACATACATATCATACTCTAGTAGGTTTTTAAAATAAATAAAAATATTATCTATAAAGGTAGTATAAAAGTCATTAAGGTAGTTAAATAAAATATTATTAATATATTATTAAAAGAAAGTAGGCTTATTACAGAGGCTAAATAGTAATACATAGTATTTATAAAAGCTATATCTTATTCAGAATATAGTAAAATCTTCTACTAATTCTTTTAACTAAATATAATAAAATACTTATCTGATATCTAATTAGGTGAAAATATGTGCACAAGAAAGCCAGGCTAAGGTCTCTTTAATAAGAGAAAATAGATAATAGTCTTTCTTAATAATTATATTAAGCTTTTAATAGTTAATATAAAAGCGCTATTTTTCTCTAGACTTCTTAGTAAAAAGTACTAGTATAATAAAAGAAATATTACTTAGAATAATAAAGCCTTTATCAGGAAAAAAATTCGTGGCTAAGAATTTTATATTCCTGCTATTCTAGCATTTCCGGTATTTTTAAGTATTTAGTAGTATTTAACTGCTAAATGTGACTCTACTTATAACTTTACTACAAACTACAGCTAATTATAACTTTATTTAAGTATTTAGTAGTATTTAGTTACTAAATGCTTTTCTACTTATGACTCTACTATAAACTATAGTTAATTATAACTTTAACTTAAAGTTATAATTTACGGCTAAAGATTTTATGTTCGTGTTATTCTAGTATTTCTGATATTTTTAAGTATTTAATAGTATTTAGCTGCTAAATGCTACTTTACTTATAACTTAGCAGTATTTAGCTGCTAAACACGACTCCTTCTATAACTCTTCTACTAGAAAGTACAGCTAATTATGACTTTAACTATTAGTATATAATAAGATACTATAAAATGCTATTAAATACTATAATATACTATACTCTCCTCCTAAATTCTATACTATTTTACTTGTATAATAGTCTAGTTTTTGCCTATCTACTTTCTAAAATTTATTACTAATATCTATAGGCGCTGTAAGCCTGTAAAGTTACTATTTTCTATTTATATATACTAAGTTTCTTTATACGTGAAGAGCTAAACTTAGTTTTTTATTTAGCTTTAATAGAATTTTCTTCCCTCTATTCTCCTTTCTTTATATATTTATACTAAGTTAATATTTAGGTTTATTAAGCTCTTTACTAATCTATTTACTAACGTATATTTAGATCTATATTAAGCTGCCTTTAGAGTTTTGTACTAAGTTATCTTTAAAGCTCTATACTAAGCTATCTCTAGAGCTTTATATTAAGCTATTTTTAGAGCTATATATTAAGCTGCCTCTAAAGCTCTATACTAAGCTATTTTTAAAGCTATATATTAAGCTATTTCTAGAGCTCTACACTAAGCTGCCTTTAGAGCTATATATTAAGCTATTTTTAAAGCTCTATACTAAGCTACTTTTAGAGCTATATATTAAGCTATTTTTAAAGCTTTATATTAAGCTATTTTTAGAGCTCTATACTAAGCTATCTCTAGAGCTATATACTAAGCTATTTTTAGAGCTATATATTAAGCTATTTCTAGAGCTCTATACTAAGCTGCCTTTACTAAGCTATTTTTAAAACTATATATTAAGTTATCTCTTAAGCTTTATACTAAGCTACTTTAAGAGCTTTATATTAAATTTAAATTAGGCTCCTTATAAAAAGAAAAGAAGTTTAAAAAAGTCTCTCTCTTAATATTCTAATTTAATATAGAAGCTAAATTTAATTTAATGTAGAAGTTAATTCTATATTAATATTAAAATAAGCATAGAGAGTACTTTAGGTAAATTAAAAAGAAAAAAATAAATAAAGCTTATATAGTATTTTATTACCTTATATAATAAGTTACTAGTAGTTAGTAATTTAGAACTGTGCTTTAAAATATACGTATTACGTATAAGAAATAAACTAGATATATAGTATTTTAGAAAGCGTTAAATTTATAAAATGTGCATAATATATATAATGTGTATAATATATATAATATGCATAATAAATAAATCGTATAAATATTATAAATAGTAATAAAAGCTTTAGAGAATATAATCACGTATTTTATAGTATCTTATAAAATAGTATTATATTTAGCGGCTTAATACCGCTTTAGAGTCAAAATTATAAGCTATAAAGCGTGATATATAAAATACGTAAATAACCACTAAATATAGCTAAATATTATAAAAATACCACTAATTTTTTTCCTGATGCTTTTTATAGATAGTTTTAAAAATAGGCTTTAATAAGCTCTAGCTACTTAAATAATATATTATAAAAAAGGCTTAAAAAAAGCTCTCTACTAGTATTTTCTTTTAAGATAATTATTATAAGTTACTAACTTACTAATATAAATTATACTGGTAATAAGCTGTCTAACTGCTTAGGTAATATTTAGTAGTTCCTTCACTTCTAGATCAGATAGCTTATTAGACTTAGTAGAAGTTAGTTAACTTAGTAGAGAATAAAAAGAAGATAATACAGTAAGTTAAGATTTAACAGAATAGTATTAAACTATTTCACTTAAGGTGTGAATCTTAATTTTAGAGTAATTATAAAGGACTAAAAGTAATCGTAAACCGTCTAATGCCTTATACTTATAGTAAATCCTCCGTGCGTACATTCTGTACTAGTGTTTAGTATGTTAGATACTGCTAGAGGCTGCTAGAGCTGCCAGAGGTTCTGTCACCTCGCTCCGCCTCTGTCTGCTAAGCCTTCCTTAGTCACGTGAGCTACTGCTCCCAATCCTTCAGCATGGTTCCGTATTTCTGTCCTCACTTCTTAGCCCGTGCCTTGGCCTGCGCCAATGCATCCCGTGCTCACTTGCAATTCTTCCTTTCAAGCTCAAACATACGTTTCCATTCTAGAGCTTCGTTGGCTATTGTCGCCAGTTCCCTCAGCTCCTCGGGTGCAGTTGCCTTACTATTACTGTTTGTAACATTATCCCCCTCTTCTAAGTCTTCGTCTCGGAAGATAGTTTCTCCCTTTTATAAGCAGTATAAAGGTAGCAGGTCCTCCGCTCTGTGTTTCAGGCTGTAAGACTCTTAACTTTCTTTCTTTCCTGCTCAGCTCCCTAACGATGACACGTCCTGAGTCATCTCTAATACGTGCTTACCGCCTAGCTTCTCGGATCTGTAGCGAACCCCATCACATGCCGACACCCTGCTCAAACTGTTCCTGTCAAGGCGATAATTGCCTTATGAATCTGAGTTCCAGTCACTGTTCAGCCTATACTGATTATAATATAAAATACGACTTAATTATCTTGCAGCTAGAATAGGATCATATTGATCGCGATAAGGAAAAACTTCGTCGTTAGCTTAACTCCCTTAAGGATTAGTGTCTTGAGCTCTGAGCTCAAGAATTACGGCTTTGTCGTGAGCTTGCGAAAGTGGATTCCAAAGAGAAAGAGATGTTTGATCAAGAAATAGCCTCCATTCATGAAGTCCAGGCTCTTAAGGAGGCTGAAGCTTGTTCTTGGGGTCAAGAAACTCACACACCGCAACCCGCAGTGCTAGCTTCTTCCTAACCTGCTTTGTCTTCCTTTAGTTTAGATTAGAACGCGCTGCAGTCGTCCTTTCTGTGGGATACAACCCTCATTAGTTTATCTGATAGTACTGGTCAATTAGCTCCGAACTATTCTTTAGGTTCCTGATTGGCTTCCATGTATCATCTTCAGGTCTGTAATCCTTCTATCTAACCAGATACTTCCACTAACGCCTAAACTGCTGGTAGTCCAAGATTCATTAGACTTCATACTCAGTAGTATCTTCCTCGAGTTTGAATTTTGTCTGTAGTTTGGCATTCGGTAGTGCTGGTTCCAATTTTGAAACATAAAAGACTAAATAAATTCTTGTGTCCTTAGGTAGTTGTAGTTCGTAATTTACAGGTCCTGTTTGTCTTTTAACCTTAAATAGTCCTAACTTGACATGATCCAGTTTTCTTGATGGTCGTTTTATTTCCAAATTTTTTCATAGTAGGAAAACTCTATCCCCTCTTCTAAAGGTTGGTCCCTTAACCCTAGATTTGTCTTTCTACTGTTTGCTGAGAACTCCTTTCTAGGTGATTTTTCCTGCTATGTCTTGGTGAAGTCGCTGTAATTCGTCGACTTTTACTCTTGCTGATTCTAATATCTTGTCTAGAATCTGTGGTTCTCGATAAGCCGTAGGCTCATAGCCGTAATTTACGAAAAATGGCGATTTTCCCGTAGTTGATGACTTTACAGAGTTGTATACAAACTCGGCTATCAGTAGTAGGTCAATCCAATTGTCTTGTTATTCGTTGATATACATTCGTAGATATTGTTCCAGCGTTTGGTTTATCCGTTCTGTTTGTCCATCCGTTTGTGGGTGAAATGCTGTCAAGAGGCGATGTTCAGCCCCTAGCTTCCCTATAAACGTTTTCCAGAATGTTGATGTGAACAATTTGTCTCTATCTATAATGAATTCTCATGGTAACCCATGTCGTGCTATCAGTAACCTGATGAGTATAGTTGCCAATTTATCTGCTTTAACCTCCGTGTGTGTTGGTTCAAAGTATACGTATTTTATAAGTCAGTCCACTATAACTAGTATCATGTCATACCATTGACCTCTAAAGGTAGTTATTATTAGTATTCCCGTAATAAAGTCCATTGTGACTGATTCCTATGGTAGGTCTGGTGAAGGAATTAGTTGCATAAGTCTATATTCCTTATATCTTAACGCTTTATTCTTTTTGCACTCAATGCATTCCAAAAGAATATTTCTGACCTTTTTTCATATCCCAGGAATCCAAAAGTGTCTGTTGATTTATTCCACAGTTTTTTCAATTTCTTAATGTCCATACATTTCAGCTGAGTGTTGATTCTTGATAAGCTTAGTTTATAATACGTCTAGTACATAGATTATTCCTTAGTCCAGATTCTAGTATAGTTATCATTAAATTTCCTTATCTGTTTTTCTCAGGTGTTTTTAATAATGACTACTGCCCTAACATCTATTTATAAGCTTCCTAAAGATCCGTCCGGTCTTTATCTGAGTATTATGTTATAGATTTCTGGTATATCCCTTATATGATCTGCTCTTTAACTGAGTGCGTTAGCCGCTGTGTTTTCTTTTCCTAACTTATAAAGTATTTAAAAGTCAAATATAGAAACTAGTTCCTACCACCTAACTTGTTATTGATTTAACTTCTTTATTATTGTGAATGCTGTTAGATTCTTGTGGTCTAAATATACAATAATTTAGTGCTTAGCTCCTTCTAAGTAATATCTCCATTTCTTAAATACTTAAACTATTACTAGTAATTTCTTATTATAGATGTTATAGTTTAATTTAGCAGTTATAAGTTTATGAGATAAGAAGTCTACTAGATGCTTACGTTTGTTATTCTATATTTATAATAGGATAGCTCCTATAGCTCCGTCTGATATATCTATATATATCTCTATTTAAAGTCATAAATCAAATATTTTTAATATTAGTGGTTATTGGAACATTTTTTTTAATATTATGAAAGCGTTTTCTTTGCGTTGTTCCCACTTAAATTATTAATCTTTCTTTAGTAATTCCATTAAAGGTATTGTAATTCTTAAGTAGTTCTTAATAAATTATCTACAGAAACCTATAAATCTAAGAAAAGAATAAACTTCTTTTATGTTTATTAGTATTAGCTAAGATAGAATATCTTTAGCTTTATTAGGTTAACTGCTATCCCGTTTCAGGATACTAAGTATCTTAAGAACTTAATTTTAGTTCTATAGAATATATATTTCTTTGTTTAAATGTATAGCTTGTGTTCTTTAAGCTTCTTTAGCACTTTCTTAGTATATTTAATATATTCTTTTAGCATCCTATTCATGTATATAAGCATATTATTGAGATATGCTATTATAAATACGTCTAAGTATTCCTTTAGTATATAATTAATAATTACTTGAAAAGTCGCTGGTGCGTTTGTGAGTCCTATTAGTATAACTAAGTATTTAAATAATTTATATTTTATCTTAAATACTGTTATCTATTCATGTTCTTTAGCTATTTATATCTAATAGTATTTATTCTTAATATTAAAAAGGCTAAACCACTTAGTTTCTCTAAGTTTATCTATAAGTTCTAATATCAGTAGTATTAGATAATAATTTTTAATTATAGTTTTGTTAAAGTGTCTGTAATTAATACATAACCTTAGTTTTCTATTTTTTTTTAGTATAAAGAGTATTAGTGATGCTATCTTGCTTTGACTAGTTTATATATATCCTTTTTATTAGTTCTTTTACAAGAATTTTCGTAATTCCTCTTATTAGTGTATAGATACTTAATATAATAGTCCTAGTTTTAAATCCGTTCTTTCTTTAAGCGTGATTTTGTGGTCCTGTTCCTAGTATTCTAATAACTAGTCTTTAGCTTTCTTAAAGAACTATTCTCTGAATTCTTCTTAATATTCATCTGGTATAATAAACGTGGTATTATAAAGTATTATTTTCTTTATCCATATTATAGCTCTTGCTTGTGGCTATTTATAGTAGTTATTTCTAATTCCTATAGTTTTTATTCTCTAATTAATTATCGGGTTCTATCGTGCTAGCTAGTTCTATCTTAAGATAAAATCTTTACTACCTAAATTTATAATCTTAATATAGTAGTTATCCGTGTAACCTGCTGCTTTAATAGTTATATTCTATATTTTAAAGTTAATTAGACCTTTTCTGAATGCTGCTAGACTATTGTTTATGTATCTTACTTATATAAGTTTATCTAAAACTCTAGTTAGTGTCTAGTGTCTTTATATCTATTTATTTAATATAAGTATTTTACTAGCCCTATTATTTATAAGTGCTAGTGTCTAATTGCTGTTGATATATATATTTATATATAGCTTATTTTCATGTTTCCTTTGGTTTAGTTACGTGTATATTATAAGGGTCCAGGCCAATAATGGCAATTGAGTAAAACAGAGTAGATTTAATAAAAAGTCAACTACGTACGTTATAGAGACTTGATAGTTAACCTCTGCTAAGTCGCTAAGGTCACGTGGTTATGCATGGAGTTAAAGCTGAGACAACTGTCTTAGTTAACTATTCTAAGC
Source organism: Zopfia rhizophila CBS 207.26 (assembly GCA_010093925.1). Lineage (NCBI taxonomy): Eukaryota > Fungi > Ascomycota > Dothideomycetes > Zopfiaceae > Zopfia > Zopfia rhizophila. The sequence goes on from ML994619.1 coordinate 2,035,278, forward strand.
TCTAGCCTATTATATTACCCCTCTTCTTATAGACTAGATAGGGGCTCTCTGGTGAACTGTTTACCTGGGGGCTCTTGTAGGCCTATTTTAGGTTCTGTTTACTGTGGCTTCTCCTGAAGCTTTTATTGATAGTTTGCTGGCAGGAGTTTGTGTCTGCCTCTTCGCAGAGGCGCTGTATGCTCCTTCTAATAGTCTAATGCTGCTGTGTCTTCTAGCTAGCTTACTAGCTCTATAGTTATTAACGTATAGTCTTTCCACTTCACTTCGTATTGTAGCTGGTAGCCTCGCCCTTGTCTCGTCTGTACCTTAGTAATAATATCCTGCACTACGTGCTCTTTGTGGTCATCTATCTGGATTAGTGGCAGCTGAAGGTTGTCTGTAGGCTGGCTTAGTAATAGGTTATTGCTTACTAGCCGTAGTCTGTCTACATGAAACGTTGGGTTTGGCCCTAGGGGCGTATTTAGCTTTATAGTGTGCGGGCTAATTATATTTTCTATAGTGTATTTAGTATTCTTCCAGTCCAGCTTCTTATTTCTTCGTCTAGTGGAGAGTTGGTTACTGAGCTTCAGCCATACCTTGTCTCCAACATGCAGTTACGGGGCTTTATCGCGATGTTGGTTTGCCTGTCTTTCTTGCTCTTACTGTGCCTCAGCCATGGTTGCTTGTGCTAAGTTGATACACTTCTTCAGCTTTCCCACGATTTCCCTAGCGCTAGCTTTTGGGTCTCGAGCTGTTACATTACGCCTGGTTCCAATATCCACTTGCAGCGGTTCTACATTGTATCCATGCTGGAGAAAGAACGGGCTTATTCCTGTTAAGGTGGCGTCTCTTCCCTTTACTATAATCTCGGCTATTAGGTAGAGCTTCGCCCAGTTTGCTTAGTCCCACGCAACAAACGCTCGAAGATAGGCCTTAACTGTGCTGTTCATCCTTTCTGTTAAACCGTCTGTTTGCGGATGGAACGCTGTCGACAATCGCCTTTCAATTCTTAGGATTTCGCAAAGCTTAGTCTAGAACTTGCTGATAAATTGGCTGCCGTGATCGGATACTATAGCGTCAGGAATCTAATGGTAAGTAATAACCTTACGGATAAAAGCCCATGTTACTGTCTCGATATCCATGTTTGGAAGAGGGCAGAGAGTTATGTCCTTGCTTAGTCTGTTGGTGATTACCAGTAAGACCGTATAGCCGTCGCTTTCTGGTAATCCGGTTACAAAATCCATTGAGATCTCCTTCCAAATATGATCGGGAATGGGCAACGGGCGTAACAGCTTTTGCTGGTGATCTTTCTATGGCTTCGTATGGCTACAGACATCGCAGTTTTGAATGTAACGCCGTACGTGGTTCAACATCCCTGGCTAAAAGTAATCTCTTATTAACATTAGATAGGTGCTCTGCTGTTCTGGGTGTCCTGTCGCTTGCGACGAATGAATCTGATGGATGATTGATGTCCTTAATGGCTCTGAGTCAGGCACTCACTTCCTATTCTGATAATAAAGGGTCCTATCTTCGTCAATCGTGCACTCAGCCAGCGAAACTTTTAGTTCGAGTTCTGGGGGAAATCTCCGCTCCTGATTACGGAGGGCCTGTACTGCTCTTGCGTACACTTTGTCGTCTAGTGCTGCATTATGCCATCTTCGTTCAAGCTCGTTATGAGACTCCTGGGCATGAGACTCCTGGGCTTCGGTTGTGCTATCTCCTGTAATCGTCGAAAGACTAATTCGAGCAGAGAAGGCCTATACTGCTTGCCTGTCGTCGTTCAATTTAAGCTCTTCTTCCTGACATGTGACTACTGGCTTTAACAGCTGAATCGTACGGCTCTTTAGCCTTTCGTCGTCTTCTCCACTTGGATGATCCTGTTCGCGTCTTAACAGTGCGTTGGCTCGTACGTTTTCTTTTCCTAGCCTATATTAAATCTCCATATTGTATTGGCTAAGGAATAACTGCCAGCGATGCTGCAAAGATGCGTATTTTACTTTTTCTTTTTGACCTATCCATCCACATTGAAAAAGTAGCTGCGCTGACCTCTATCAGCTCCTGCTGACGCGGTTTCTTCCCTTCTTTACTACAAACTCTTATTCCTGAAGCATGAATGTAAAACGATTTCTTTGCTGGCGTGATTGTAACATTGTTTCGGTTCGTCTAGGGCCTGCCTAAGATAAGATCAAACCTGAGCGCGTTGTCAATAACATATGCATAGGCTCGTTTAGTATGTCCTTTAACATTAAGGTTAATTTGTGTAACCTGGGTAACCCTTTTAGGTTTCCCATGTACTCTGACGACCCCCCGCGGGGCTATGTCGATACGCGCTAAATAGGCTTTAGTAGCAAAAGCAGAGCTCATAAGACTATAGCATAAACACCCGGTATCAATCATTGTGTATGCGATATTCGTCTGGTTGATTAATGAGTGTACAGTAATAAGGTCTGCGTTCATGTGTGTATTTCAGAACTTCTGCTATTCTCTTTACAATACCACCTTACCCATTTCGGCTGGGGGCCCCTGCTCGTGACGGTAAGCAAGGGCTATTCTTTTTCTAACGCTTCTTTTTCTTCTTCATCTCCGTCTTCTTTGTCTCTTTTGTTAGCGTTTATTTGTCTAGCCTTTGCTAATACTATAGTGGCTAAGCGTGACTAATTTGCTCTTACATGTTTACACTCATTCTTCATGTGGCTGGGAGAACTGTATTGATAACAGAGACCTTACTTATAGCGCCAGTCAAATTCCTTTTAGCTTATCTAAAGTGTCCTAGATTAGTTGTCCTGTGGTTTCGCTGCCCCTGCACGCGTGGGTATCACTTCCCAATCCATTAGTTCAGGCATTAGTACGGACGGCGTTGTATAGATAGCCATAGCAGTCCTACAGTTGCTTAATATAATCTACATGAGATTGTTACTAACACGAATTACTTTCTGAGTGTACTCTTTGAAGCTTAACGTTGCTGAAAGGGCTGCAATGTGCTTCTGAAGCTCTCCATTCAATCCCTGGGTGAACATACTCTTCTTTACGTCTTTGTCCAGCCGATCACTTCCTACTAGCAGTAGCTCCTTATTGAACTCCATGTGATACTCTCTTGCCGACTTCTTCTTCTGTTTCATGCTTTGCAGCTTGTCTAGAGACTTTTGCCTTTAGTACTAGTCTTCAAACTGGGAGTCCATAAACGCCCATATTGCTTCAAGGGTGGCATTGTTTCTTCAATTAGAGAGCCATGGAAGGACGGTTTGTGCTGCTCGTCCCTTTAAACGCTGAAAGAGATAGTCCATCTGTCCTTCCTCACCGCCCATACGGTATCCATCAAATCGTAACTTGGCCTTGGCTTGATGCTTGAACGTAGGGTAAAGAGACCGTGTGCCATTAAACATAGGGGGTTCAGGGAAATTAAATAGTTTGACTACTGGTTCGATTGCTGGTTGTGGCGTTGGCACGAAGGGAGTTGCTGGTATCGTCACTAGGACCTGTAGGGATGGCCTTAATAGGGAATCACAACCTTCTAGTGCAGTCAGCCTCTCGGACATTACTCATAACACGTTTATAATCTCCCCGAGTGAGGTGCTGTCGCTGGCTCTATTAGCTGGGGATGGAGCTTTCCCTTTGTCGCGCTAAGCAGGGTGGTCGTTGAGTTCAACCTCTACCTAGCTTATTACTACTTCAACAGCTAGGACTTCCAACCCTTGTGAAGCAAGCGACCGGCGTAGTTCACGGTCGATCTATTCGTTGTCGTATCCTACGTTAAGTAGGTTCGTCGCTCGGGCCATTAGTACAGATACTGAGTGGTCGTTGGCGTCCATTGATGCTCAGTGTACTGCTAGATAGCGCTTCCCTAATGCTGGAGAGCCTCTCGCTCTTCCACAAGGTCGATCGTACTGCCAAAGGCCTCTCGGCCTCTGTAAAAAATAGGGTTAATCAAATCCAAATATAAGGGTCCAGGCCAATGATGGCAATTGGGTGAAACAAAGTGGATTTAATAAAGAGTCAACTACGTACGCTACAGAGACTTGATAGTTAACCCCTGCTAAGTCGCTAAGGTCACGTGGTTACACACGGAGTTAAAGCTAAGATAACCGTCTTAGTCAACCATCCTAGGCTCTAGCCCATTACATATATAATTAATATATTATTTCTAATCTTTAGTTCTTAGCCCTTTAGTGGCTTGGTTATAGTTTACTAGTTTTCTAGTTTTTTGTTTATAGCTAACTCTTAAGTGGCAGTCGCTTTTTTAGTGTTTTCTCTTTAGATCTATAGATTAGATATTTCTAGAGCTAGTATACTTCTTCGTTAAGTATTTTATGCGTTTTTTTAGCTTATTCTCTATAATCCTAACATTTCCATTCTAAGAAACATTCTTAATATATGAGTTTTTTATGTGAATCTGTAGCTAACTATTTTTTTAGTAGTATTTAGTTTAATATCTTCAGCATCCTATCTAGCATTTATTCTATAATAGTTATTTATATTCATCTAAATTTGGGTCCTGTGATTTATTTTCTGAATCTATATAAACTAGTTCTTATTACAGATTAAGTTCTTTCTTATTTACTATTTATTATAATACTTTTCTTATCTTTAGTTCTTTAATACGTATGGCGTGTTTATTCTATTTATAGTTCTTTTCTATATAGCTAAAAGCTATATATATCTAGTATTTCTTTCTTATTATTCTATTTACAGTGTTATTATTTTATATTTATAGTATTAGTAAAGGATTTTTCTTTTCCTTTTTTATCTAGTAGTGTCTGATAGGGTGATAGTATATTATATTAATTATAACTAGTATAAGTATTTATTATTAACTTTTATTTATTTATATAGCTAGTTTTTTTCTGCTTAGTTCTCTATACTACTTATTTCCTACTAACTATAATACTTATTAGTATTTATATATCCTATCTTTTAAAGTAACTTCCTAGTGTTTGGTAATATAGTATTTTTTTTAGTAGTATTTTAATCTATATATCTAACAGTGTCCCTAGCGTATGTGCTGTATAATTATTATAGATATTAACTCTTTATTTTCTATTATCTCTTAATTTTTTCTTTACTTAAATTTCTAATCTTTCTTGTAAAATAATCTATCTCTCTTTTTTATAATCTTATAGAATTTTTGTGTCTTTTTTTTAGTTTCTGTATTATACTATTATACTGCTACTCTTTATATTATAGTGATTATATTATTAAATTATTCTACTAAATAATCCTTAATTTTCTAATATAATAACTTATATTTCTAATTAAGGTATATATGACTCTTATAAACCTAATATTACTCCTTCTAGATTCTCTTTTTAATTATTTCTTTAGTTATTATGTTCTGTGCTTGTTTTACTTGGACTATTATTATCTTAATTTTTTTTAATACTCTAGTCTAAACATAAGCTTTCTTAATATCTAATTATTGTTATTTGTAATTCTTAATAAAGTGTTTTTATTTTCTATATTCTAAGCAGGCTTTATGTGTGTAGCGTTTTATTTATTTTTTAACTTACTTTCCTTACCCCTTTCTAATAAATACTTATTTAATATTAATATCTATTTTATTATAGGCTTTATTATCTTTTCTATTTCTTTTAGGTATATAGGTTATTAATTTTCTATATACTCTTTTCTCCTACTCCCGTTAGTACTACTAGTTATTAATAGTTATTACTTATTTAATAATTTTTAATAAGGTGCTTGGCTGCTTTCTTCTAGAGATTTTATCCTTAATTCTATTTTTTAATTCTTTATAATATATCATAACTAATAGCTAGTTTACTTAATTAAGTTATAATTAGATTTACTTAAATTCTGTTGTATAATTAGCTATTAATGTTTATTACTTAAGCTATTAAAGCTTTTAGATTACCTCTATTTCTTTATTAATTTCTTTAAAGACTATAATTATTTCTTGTTTAAAGTATTCATAATTCTTAAAAGCTTGTTATATATTATTATTACAGTTAGTTAATCCTGCTACTTCTAAGTTTAAGTTTTTATTAATAAGATAGTTTCTTACTAGTAGTTTAAACTATTATATAGCTCTACCTATTATATTTATACCAGCTACCAGAATCTAATCCTAATTAGTTAAAAATAACTTTTAATTAAATTAATAGTAAAGGGTTTATTATTGCTATAAAAGTCTTAAGTTTATCTTAACTACTATTAAACTTTTTAAAAGGTTGTATTTTAGCTATTCCTTTTTTCTAAATTACTATAGCGTGTTATTTAGCTTTAATCTATTATTATAAGTTTACTAAAGTATTACATAGCTCTATAATAGCTACTTTTTATTTCTAGATAACTTATTATACACTCTTTATTTCTCTAGATATACTTTTAGTTGTGGATAAAGATTTTACTATAACTTCCTCTTTACTACTACTCTCTAATAACAAGTAGAGTTCTTGTTTATTCTTATAATAAGTTATTATAAACTCTTAATAATTAGTTATTAGAATCCTATTTAATGATCCTTCTTAACTTTTTAAGGTAGTAGTTATAATATTATAAGTTACTAACTTACTAACGTAAATTATACTAGTAATAAGCTGTTTAATTACTTAGATAATACTTAGTAGTTCCCTCACTTCCGGATCAGATAGCTTATTAGACTTAGTAGAAGTTAGTTAACTTAGTAGAGAATAAAAAGAAGGTAATACAGTAAGTTAAGATTTAACAGAATAGTATTAAACTATTTTACTTAAGGTGTGAATCTTAATTTTAGAGTAACTATAAAGGACTAAAAGTAATTATGAACTGTCTAATGCCTCATACTTATAGTAAATCCTCCGTGCGTACATTCTGTACTAGTGTTTAGTATGTTAGATACTGCCAGAGGCTGCCAGAGCTGCCAGAGGTTCTGTCACCTCGCTCCGCCTCTGTCTGCCAAGCCTTCCTTGGTCACGTGAGCTACTGCTCCCAATCCTTCAGCATGGTTCCGTATTTCTGTCCTCGCTTCTTAGCCCGTGCCTTGGCCTGCGCTAATGCATCCCATGCTCGCTTGCAATTCTTCCTTTCAAGCTCGAACATACGTTTCCATTCTAGAGCTTCGTTGGCTGTTGTTGCCAGTTCCCTCAGCTCCTCGGGTGCAGTTGCCTTACTGTTACTGTTTGTAACAATAATGTCATAGTTAACACTGTTATAATGTGGTAGCAAGGTATCAGACACTGCTTACAAGAATACCTAATCTAAATTACTTTAGGCTATAAGAAGCTTCTCCTTGATAAGCTCTCATAGCTTTTCAGCGTCGTCCTTTAGTGCGTCCTCTTAATATCAGTTGTTAATAAGCTAGTTAATCTTATACAAGCTAATTACTCCGATTACTACACCTTTTCTTTTGGCACTATATAGAAACGATTGTCCTTTAAGCAGAGTAAAATTGATTCCTGCTCCGCTACGTTACATAGGGCCAGTTCGTTTCCTTCTAATTATTAGCGGAGTTTTAATAGGTAACAGGGGGTATAGCTGCTCGTCCATCTTACGTAGGTTATCACGCTGATCCATCTGCCACAAGGTACGTATTAGCGTGAATGTAACTGAAGCTTACTGCCTTCGCAAGAGCGTAATAGAAGCTTGCTGCTCTAGCAAGAGTTTAATAGTTACTACCTCTAGCAGCTTATCTCGCCTATCAGCATCCTTTTAGTGTGCCAGATCGATTATAGGTCTCGTAAACACACTACAAGGTATCACAATATCGCGTTTAGCATCGATTTTAGCGTCGTCCGGCCAGACTATTTGTTGGTTGAGAGGGTCTGGCATTGCTTTTATCGATTCGAACCATTTTCGGCCTATAATCAGGTCGTGACGCCCAGTGTCGCAAAAGATAAACCATGTAGTAGTACGACGCTCGTCAATCACCAGTTGGGCTAGAAAGAACTAATTGACTACACCCGTTTGTCGATTATTGTGCCCTGCTATAGGAATGCTTTTACGTAAACAGTAGAACGTAGGCTTAAGACGCTCCTTAACAACCTAGTAGAGTCAAGAATAGACAAAGACTATACCTCCAGCTCCTATATCTAGTAACCCAGAGACGTTAATTACCACGCCGTCAAGAGCAATTCGACACTTTATTGTAAAAGCAGGACCACCAATTATATCGCTTAGCCGTACAGGTGCACTAAATGCTCCAGTAGGGGTCTCTAGGCAGGAGACTTTACCTAGAGTAATTCGTTTTCCGAGCTTTCGGCAGGCTCCAGGACGTCATCTGAGTACTCAATATACTCTTCCTAATTAACTGCTTTATTCTTGATTCTCTTAGGTATTAAGCAATTACGCGAGAGATAACCAGGTTTACCACAGCTATAGCAGGTTTGCCTAGTGAGTAAGGCTGGGGTAATTACTGGTTTAACATCAAGAGCAGGCGCGGGTTTGCTCTTCTCGACACTTCTTAGTAGACTTCTCTTAGCTTAGAGCAGCGCTCTATGCTCTGTACGCTCACAGTTAAATCAGGCTAGTCCTCATGCTATATACTAAGTCTTATTACAATACATCTCGAAGGTGCAGTACTCCTAGGCGTATTTGCTTTCCATGTGCGTGCGTAGCTCACTGTACAGCATCTCATAGAAGTCCTCCTTCCACTAATCTTGTAGCATCCTGGCGAGATTAGCTAGCCGCATAAAGTTCACTAGAAACTAGTTGAAATCATCAGACGGCTTTATCCTAAGAGACCTGAGCTCTTATTACGCCTTAATGCGTTGATCAGGGTCCTCAAAGACGCTCTAAAGGTACTATATCACTTCTTCTATAGCAACATCTTCTTCTCAGTCTTCTCTGGCGTCCAGGAAAGGGTTAAGAAAGTTGCTGGCTTTGCCGGTGATACAGGTCTGGATGTAAGCCACTCGCGCTACCTCCGTAGCGTCCGAATCGTTACATTCATACCAATCAGCATTAAGCCTAAACTTATTTCTCATCTGCTTATTCCAATTCTTAAAGGTCGGGTTAACGCTGTCGTCAAGAATAGGCGGGTCAGGGAATTTGGCAGACCTCTTGCCCTGGAAGACACTTAGCTGGGTGGCGTACACTGATCCTAAGGTTCTTGGTTATCAATTAGTTGCACCTGGCGTACGATATAGGGCAGGGCTTGATCCTCCCCGAAGAGAAAGGAACCTAGCATTCTAGCGTGTCTGTCGTTGCTTGGTAGGCTGTGACGGAGTTTCATCAGCCTCGGAGATTGCTTCTTCTTCTTCCAGTGGTTGAATCGGCTTTGGCTGCTGTCAAGCCTTCACAGCCTTCTCTACTTGAGTCTCTACTCTGGATGGGCACAGAGCTTCTGCAATCTCACTCTCAGCATGTAGGGCATCGTTGGCAATGCGGAACAAAGTGTCGGCCTGCTGCTCTAGTGCTTTAATGTAGAGAATTTGCTCATGAAGCTCGTTGGCAATCTCTGTCGGGTCCATTTCGGTCCATATGGCGATATCAGTGGTAAGCGTTTCTCCATCCTTAGTACGCTTCTTAATGGTTATAGGGATGCTCTTGTCTCTTGCTTGCTTTTCCAGACGTCTGAGTTTGCCTCATCGGTCATCTTCAAGCTCTCTTATCGATATATAGAAGTGATGTGGGGTGTCCTCAGGGTAAAGAGTGATGTCGTCATTGATGCCGATGCTTGAGAAGGCCCTCAGCTCCAGGGCGGTTGCTTTCACCATTTTTGCCTTGCCTTGCACCACTGCAGAGTTCACAGGAATTACTACGAGGTTTAACGTTTTCAACTACACAAAGCAACCTGATGGCTACTATAACTCAGCAGGCTTGCAAGCAGGGGCCCGGGGGTGTAGATCGTTCTAACTCGGTTTACAACCGGGCAGTGCTAGCAGTGCTTGGCTTCCTAGCTCTTGCTCCTTCCTCTCCACTCAGCCGCCTCTTGACGCGCACTGAGATTGTTCTTGTGTGTGTATTGGCCGCCTGCACACTGCAGACGTAATGACACTTGTCGGGAGGTTATTGGTCGTCGTCGTTTCGATGAGAGCCTGCAGGAAGTGCGTCTCCTGAGGATGATCAGTGAATAAGTGTCTTGGTGAGAGCTCTTAGAGCCAGCCGCTTGCTGCTTTTTGGAGGTGACCAGAGATTTAAATGCGATGAGAGCCTGTCGTAGGTTGATCGCTCGTTGCCTGCCAATCCAGGGCTTCGTTACTCTGTCTCGTAGTGCAATTGGGGTTGCCTAGCACGGTAGGACTTGAAAAGAGTAAGAAAGTCGTCGGTGCTGCAAACTACGTTTGAGCACTCGGTTTGACTGATATTATGTCGCCTTCACAGGCCAAAGAAGGGGAGATACTAGAGTAATGTCACGGCCAGCATGAACCTATAGGCAATCGCAAGTGGTTGCGAGCAATAAGGCGCTGTATTGGAGCTACTCTAGTATGAAGAAGAGAAAAGAAGAAAGAGTGGAAAAAGAGAGAGAGGCGAGGCTTTTATAGAGCGCTCTCAGGGTGCATGTGAAAGCGTAGCACGTGACTAGTAACGTCATGTGTAATACGACGACGCGACAACGTGTAGTAACGCTTCCCGTGAGTGTGTCATGTAACAGGTCGTCACAATTATAAGTAAAGCTACTTTTCAATTTTTTTAAATTTTTTTTACTATATAACCTGCTAGGGTGAGTACTAAGGTAGTTTATAGATATATTATAAAATTATTATATTTATAAGCTCATCACGTCAGTCGGTATTAGCTTAGTATAAAGAATTAATTTTAGTTAATAGGTTTTATATTAGAATAATAATATTATGCTTATAGTTAATTAGCTTATTATCTAGCTATTTAAGTACTTACTTTTTATAGTTAATTAAAGTACCTATATTTTTAAATAGTTTACAGCCGATTATAAGGTCATAACGGCTAGTATTATAAAAAATAAAATAGATTAATAAGTAGTAATTATTTAGTACTAGATTAACTTAAAAGTACTTATTTATTTATTTATTTAGTCTATTATTATAGCTAGCTAGAGAGATATATTTTATTTAATAAGTTTTTACTTTAAGCTCTTTCTTAATAGTATATATATACTTTAGGTATACTAGAATAAAACTATTAGCTTTAGTATTAAAAAAGCTACTTAGCTTAATAGCTAGTCTACTAATAGAAATATAATAAAACAGGGTAAAGACTAGTCTACTAAATAATAATTAATAAGAGTTAAACTAGTTAATAGCTTTAAAAAATAATCTTAGAAAAAAAACTTCTCTTAAAGTAAGTTTTTTCCTAATAGTTCCTTTATAATAAGCTAAAACTTTTTATTATTATTAGTATTTTAAAGTATATAGAGCTTTTTATTAATATCTATAAACTTAATTACTTTAGCTATAACTTAAATAAATAGTTAATAGTTTTTTATAAAGTAACTAAGTTTCCCGCAATTATAGTAACTAGCTAGCTTAAGGATAGGTATTAGTAGAATAGTAATAGCTACTATATAAATTAAATACTTAGTTTTTAAGTAAAATTACTAAATTAGTAGCGGCTAAATTCTCCTAGTTTTTTTATTAATTTATTTAGTAGCTTTTCTGGCGTTAAGAGCTAGCTCTTTAATAAAATCTTAAGCTAAGTTTATATACTTATTATATTAATTATAATATTACTATTAATAAATGCCTATCTATGTACACAGAGTGTTTAGGAGCTTTTTATAAAATTCTTTTATTTATTAGTTTATAAATAAACTATATTCTTAAGCTAAGTAAAAGAAATTACTTTAGAATATAATAAAGTTAGTAAAGTCTCTAAGATAGAGCTTTTAGAAATTATAGTAAGTATTAAGTCTCTTATATAGGTTACTATATATTCTTTTTAGGTAATTTATTATATACTAGTAGCTAACTAGCTACTTACTCTTTTTTATTATATATATAAGTATTAAGAGATATTAGTTAACAGGACTCTCTGTATATATATATATAAAAGATAATATTCTTCTAAATAGCTTACTTAGTAGCTCTAGTAAACTAGTCTTAGTTAATATATACCTTATTCTTTAAGATATTCCTCTATTAATTAAAGGTAATATCCTTACTGTTTTTAAGTATTAGTAGGTTAAGAAATTATGTTAAGTAGCTATTATCTTAATAGCTATTTATAGTAAACATAGCTAGTAAAGTAGCAGGTAGATAGAGTAATACTTAAGAAATTTAGTTACTAAGATTTTTTATATTAAAACTATTATTAGGTCCTATAGTGATATAGCTAGCCTAGTTATAAGAAATTTATAATAAAGCTATAAAGTATATCTTTTTTACTAGTATTAATAATAACACTAAGCTAGCCTTTACAGAGAGAAAGAAGTATATATTATATATAAGTTTTTTTTATCTATGTTTTTAGTATCTTAATCTTATTCTCTTAATTAGCTATATGCTTAAGTGTGTTGTTTAATAGCTAATAAAGCTTAATAAGTTTATTCTTAGCCTTATTAAGCTTAGTTTCAGCCATATTAAGCGCTTTTTCTAGTATATTAGTATAGTTATAATATATAAGTACTTTAAAATAGCTATGCTCTAGCTTACTAGTAATTATTATTTAATTAAAAGTTATTAGAGTAAAAAGCATAATCTCTATCTCTTAAAGCTTATAAGTATTAGTTTTTTAGATAGTACTTTTAATAATAGCTATAAAAAGTTTTTTATTATATCATATCTAGATATAAAGCTTCTTAATAGTGTAGTTTTTTCTAATTATATTATTAAAATAATACGTGACGGTACATCTAAGTAATTTAAAAATAGATATATAGTTATTACTAATGGCTATTATTTTAGAATTAACTTTTATCTCTAGCGTAAAAAGCTTTCCTATAGTTTTAATTTATTTATTTTTATATATATATAGAGCTTTTAGTCTCTAGTAGGGTAAAGTAATTAACTAATTTTCTAGTAGAAAAAAGATAAGCTAATAGTGCTCACAGAGATTAGTTTTTCTAGTATAAAAAAAATAATAAAAAAAGAGAAAAGAGTTTACTAGAGCTTTTATAGCTCTCTTTTAATCTAATAAGTATATTATTTATTACTATAGGTCTTTTAGTTACCTGCTAAGTTACTCTTAAGGTCTATTATATAAAGCTTATATAAACTATTACTTAAGGTTTTAATTACCTACCGCTATAAGACTTTCTAGTAGATATTATATAGTTAATAAATTAATAACTTAACATAGTCATGTAATTGACTCTTTAGATATAATTATTAATAAATTAAATACTTAAGTTAATTATATAGTTTAACCTTAATATTATATCACTATTATCTAATTAAGTTAGATGAATTTTAGTGTAATATAATAATAGGTTTAGTCTTTACGCATTATAGTATAGATATAGGTTAATAAAATAAGTTAGCTTTATTTTAGCTATATTAAAATAGAAAGAAAAAAAAATATAAAAGGAGCTTATCTCTAAATAGAGTAGTATATAACTTAAGCATAAACTAGCTATATTCTAAGCTCTATACTAAATTATAGCTAGTATAGCTAGTTATAATATTATATAATTTATAGTAAGCTAAATAAACAGCACCATCACAAATATTAAATAAACTAAATATAATAGGGAGTTAATATAGTAGTAAGTAAACACTAATAAAATAAATTAAAACTAAATTCTATTAAGCTAAAATATAGATAGTAAGCTTTTTATTCTATAACCTTAAATATTATTAAGGTGTAGGTGTAACGTAAGTGTAATAATAATATTACACTTATATAATAATAATACTACACTTATATAACAATAATACTATACTTATATTTTAAAGAATATTATGTATAGTAATATTTACTTAGGTGTCCTATATTATTACACTAAATTACTTTTCTTTTTAAAGTTTATTTATAAGCTTTTAAATTAATAGTAATAAGTATTAATTTTTTTTTTATATTATTTAGTTTTTTAAAATCTACGTATAATTATAGCTTTCTATTTTTTCTAAATATAAATAATATTAGTAAATCTATTAAGTTTTTACTTAATTATATATATATATATTTTACTATATTTTTAATAGAAAATATATTAATCTTAGTTTAAACTTTTTTTATTTTTAATTGGTATATTATAATTTTAAAATTAGTACTTTAGTAGTGAATTTTTTTTTACTAAATAAATATATAAACTTTTTATATTTTTAAAATATTTAGATTTTAATAGTATTTAAAACTTATTTTTAAATTTATACTATTTTAATATTTTATAATTATTTTTACTAAAGTTATTATATAGTTTTATATAAAACTTTTACTATTATAAAGTATTATTTTATTACTTTTAGTTTCTAAATTTTTGTTACTTTTTTACTAAATTATACTAATAAATTATGTTTTACTACTAATTTATTATTAAATTATATAATAAACTAATTTTATTTTAAAATTTTGTTTAGTTCTTTTATATTTAAATATTAATATAATTTTTTTTTTTACTACTTTTAGCTTTACTACTATAGTTTTTAAGTTATTTAAGCTTTTTTTAAAAGTTACTATATTAATATTTACTTTACTTTTACTAAATATACTTTGTTTTAATATAATATAATATATTATTTTATTTATTAATTTAAAATAAATGTTTTATTTACTTTACTATTTACTAGTATTTTTAGAAATTTTCTGTTTATACTTATATTAAAGTAAAAACATAGTTCTAGTTCTTATTATACTTATTATAAACTAAAAATTTTAATAGCTATTTAGTTTTTTAATATAAAATTATATATGCTATACTTTTAATTTTATTTTAAGTTAAAATACTTTTATTTAACATGTATAAAGTAATAATTATAGTAATATACTAAATATAATTTTTTATAATTTTTTTTTTTACTTTATTTTTATATATTAAACACCTTTATTTTAAGTAGTATTTTTTATAAAAAAAATTTTAGTATTTTAAGTTACTTAAACTTTATTTAGTTTTTTATTTCTTTTTTATAGTATTTATATTTAAGTATATATTTCTTTTAATATTACTATTACTGTTCTTAACTTTATTAGCTATTTTTATTTTTTATATTATTTATAGTATTTTAAGCCTTTAAAATTTGTATATTTAGTTTTTACTTATTTATTACTTTTTATATACTTTTATTCTTTTAGTTTTTTTATTTAAATTAAATATATTACTTATATACATGTGTTTTTAATATAATTAACTAACTTATAAATTATTATAATAACTATTTAGAATACTTTATAAAAGCTTTTTAAAAAAAACTTTTTTTATAAGCTTTTTTATTATATTATGTATTTATATATTAGTTTTACACTAGTATATAAGTTTTAACTTAAATACTTTATTTACAACTTATTTTTTATGTAACATTTTAAATTATTATCTAGTATTATATTTAGTAATTAATTAACACTTTTTTAAAGTATTTAACTTTTTATTTATAGTACTACTATAATATTATGTTGCATCTATTAATTTCTTATAATAAATAACTTAAACTTTACTAAAAATTTTAACTTTTTAACTTTTTAACTTATAACTCTAAAAATAAGTAATAAATTTCTTATAAATACTTTAGTAAAATGAAAAACTTAATACTAAGTAAGTATAAATATTTTTTATAATAAACTTAATAAAATAAAATAAGTATTTACTTATTTAGTTTTTGCTATTATTATTTTTTTATTAAAAAAAGTCTAGCTTTTACTACTAGTTTATTTAAAAATAACTTAAGTTCTATAACTTTAATTCTACGTATAACTATAACTAGTATTTATTTCTAAGTTTTTTAAGTTATAGTTAAAAATATAAAATTAGCTCTTATACTAAAACTTGTTATAATACTAATAATAATAAAATTAAATTATTTACTTAACTTTTTAATATTTATTAAAAATAAAAAATTTGTATATTTTTATTAAATAACCCTACTATAAGTTTAAAAGTAATACTAAATAGTATTTTATTAAATACTCTTAAGTTTTATATGTATACTTAAGGCTTAAAAAAAACTAAATAATACTTATAAACTTTTTTATAAATAAAAATATATACTTAATAAAGTAATTAATTACTTTTTTATAAACTATATATAAAGACTTAAATAAAAAACTTACTACTTAAAGTAAGCTTAATTTGTTTTGCTAAAATATAAAAGAGTTTTACTATATACTTTACTAAATTTTATAAGCTAGTTACTAATATTAAACTAAATAAAATTAGCTTAATTATATAGTTAAGAAAATTACTAAATAACAATTTATATTAAATAATAGTAAATGTTAAATTTTTTTTAATATATTAAATAACTACACAAACTTAATATCTTTATATAATAATAACTTTGAGTACTTTTTTATACTATACTACTATAAGTTATAACTTATATTATAGACTTTAATATTATAAAAATTAATACTTTTAACTATAATTTTATTAAATTAGCTAAATAAAAAGCTTAAAAGTATAATAACTAAAACTTTAAATATAATATATATAGCTACATTTTTTAAAACTACTTTATTTTTTTGTTAAAACTTTAATTTATTAGCTTATTTAAATTTTAATAGTTAACTTACTTTTATTTTTTTAAGTTTAAATTTTTTTAATAAATAAAAATACTTCTAAACTTTTTAAGCTAGCTTACTAAAAGTTTTATTTTAAAGTTAAGTTATTTTTTAAAATATTTTTAATACTAAATTTTTATTAATTTATAAACTACTTACTTATTAGTTAATTTTTAAAGTTATTAAGTAAATATTTTAGGTACTATTTAATAAAATAGCTTTTTTTATTTTATTACTACTTTAATTAATATTAAAGCTACTAGTATAAGTTATATTAGTAGAATTTTAGCTTATATTTAAAAACTTTATTTTTTACTATTTTTAAATTTTTTTTATTTTACTACTTTTAATAGTAAACACTTTAAAAAATTATATTTTATATACTATTAGTGTAACTTTTTGTTACTTAAATTACATTAAAAATATCTACTTTTTTAATATAACTATTGGAAATTATAAACTAATTTTTAGCTAATTATAAAAAAAGAAGTATAAAGTTAACTTTAATTATAACTTATAAAAGTTGTATTTTAATACTTTTATTTACTAAGTTTACTACTTATACTTACTTTAATTTCTAATTTACTTAAAAGAATATACTATTTACTAAAAAGTTTTTACTTTAATATTACTTATATATAGTATACTTAAACTTATTTTTTAAAGTTGTTACTAACTACTTAATTTTAATATAACTACTAATTAACTAAAATAAACTACTAGTTATAAAAATTAAATACTTACTGAAAAACTTTTTTTGTAAATTATTTTTTAAAAACTTTTACTTAAAAATTATATTTATATTTAAATATATACTTAAATTTAATACTTAATTAAATAAATATTTTACAAAAAGGCTTTTTTTAAAGCTTTAAAAACTTTTTAGTAAAGGTTTTACTAAAAAAGCTTTGTAGAAAACCTAAATTAAGTATAAATATTTATTTAATTAGAGTAGCTCTTTTTATATAAATAGTCTAAAAACATAAAAACAAAATTTTTACTATTTTAAAAGCTAATATTAATAAAGCTTTAATTTTAAAAACTTATATAAATTTAGTTACTATAGTTTTAAAAAATTACTATAATATTTTTAAAATATTTTTATATAAAAACACTACTAAACTAATTAAATATTATTTATATAACTATAAAATTAATTTTTTTTTAAAAAAAAGTAACCTAAATTTAAATCCTTTTATAAAATCTTTTAAAATAAATTAAAAGTTTTAAAAAAGTTTTTTAATAACTATTTTGCTAGAAAATTTATTAAAGTAAATATGTTTTTTATAACTACACTAGTTATTTTTATAAAAACACTTAATAAAAGTTCTTAATTTTATGTAAATTACTAAGCTTTAAATACTATTACTGTCAAAAACTATTATTTTATTTTATTAATTTAAAAAACCTTGTTTTATTTTAATAAAGTAAAGCACTTTATAAAGTTAAATATTATTTTAGCTTTTAATTACGTTTATGTAATAAAAGAAAATAAATAGTTAACTACTTTTTAAACTTAATATAGTTTATTTAAATGTTTTATTATAATTTTTAAACTAATTAACATATTAAGTATATTTTAACACTATATAAATAATGTTTTATAAATATATTTTAATATATTTTATATAGCTTACTTTAATAATATTTTAATTTATAGTAATTTTTTATACAAATATAAGTAATATATAAAATAAGATTTAAAAGCTTTAAAAAAAAAAAAGCTAGCTTTTAACTTAATATTAATTAATATAAGTTTTATTAAAAAAATTAGTATAAATTTAAAAAAGAGTAAAAACATTTTTATCTAAAAAAATTTTAAAAACGTAAAAAAATTTTAAAATTTTAAAATTTTCTAATTTCTACTAATAATTTATTAATAGCTTTTCTTATATTATGTTTTTATTTATATCTTTAACTAAAAAAAAGCTTAATTTAAATTTAACAACACTTATTAAAAAGTATTTAAAATTTTAAAGTATATATTTATAACTATTTTAATCTTTTAACACTTTAATTTAAAGTTGTTAATTATTATAAAAGCTAATTTCTTAAATTATATAATTATTAAAGAACTTTCTTAAAAAAAATAAACTAAGTAAACTAAAACTTATTACTTACTTTTTAAAAAAGTTAAGTTTTGTTACAAGTAACTATAAAATTTATAATAAAAAACTATTAGCTATTATATACTATTTTAAATAATAAAAACTTAAGCTAAAAAATGTTACTTTTTTAATTTAAGTATTAAATAACTATAAAAATATATAGTATTTTACTATTATAAAATAGTTATACTACTAACAAGCCTACTAAGTTAAATACTTATTTTAATTTAACTTTATAATCATGTACTAGTTTAGTAAATAAAGTAAGAAACTAAATATTTTTATTTACTATATATAAAATACTCTAACTTAAGAAAAAGCTTATAAAGTTTAATAATAAATACTTTTTTACCTTTAATTTTTTTAATAAGATACTAGAATTAAACTTAACTAAAATAAATAAATTTACTTAATAAATTATTAATAACACCTACTTTAATAATAAGTTTATTTAAAAAATTCTATTATTAAATTAAAATAAAATTTAATACTTCAAGAATTTTTTTTTAAGTAAGTATAAAAGCTAAAAAAGTTAATTATATACTATAGTTAATTAGTAATACTAAATAATAATAAACTTAAAATTAAATTATTTTTTTAAATTATATATAATTTTTTATTGATAACTACTTTAGTTATTAAAAAACTTTTAAAATCTTATAATACAAATACTACTAGCCTTAAATATTTAAATAATATACTAATATATTTTCTATTATTATACTTATTAAAAGTCTAAAGTTTTTTATAAAAAGTATTATAGTTTTTTAACGTTTTTACTTATTTCTAAAAAAAAAAAAGGTAGAAAAACTTTTTTATAAACTTTATTACTAATTTCTTAAAATTTAAATACTATACTAATATTATAATTATAGTAAACTACTTTATAAAATATTAACACTAATTTTTTTATACTAATATAACTACTATAAATATAATTTGCTTTTTTTTATTAGTATATATAAATAAACTATAGTTTTTTAAAAATAATTATATTAAACTAAATGTACAATTTATTTTTACTTTTTATAATAAACTTTATAAATAACTATAAAATAAACTTTAACTATTTTTTATATACTACTTAAAAACTAATAACTAAATAAAAAAAGTTAATAATATAATAAAATATGTTCTATGTACATATACAAACTACTAATAAAATAATTAAATAAATTAACTTTTTTTAATATAATTTAAAGCTAATAATACTATATTTAAATTTATAAAAGCTTTACTATTTTTAGTTAATATAAGTTAATACTTTTAAATAGGTTTTAAACTTTTTATAAAAACTTAAAAATAGTTTTACTAAACATTATAAGTTTTAGAAGTTAATTATATAGTAAAGAAAATAGCTAATATTTAATAGCTAGTTTAAAAAAAATAATGTAGACTTAAGTTCTTTAAAAAAATATATAAATTAAAAATAATTACTTATATTTAACTACTAAATAAAAAATATTAAAACTAAAATAACTATTTAAAAAGCTAAACTTAAAGGCCTTAAGAAAATACTATATTTTTTAAGTAGTTTCTTTATATACATACTAATTTAAACTTTTTAAAATTTTAAGTATATACTTAGTTTTTTATATATTTTTACTTTAGCTAACTACACTTAAATTTAAATTCTTTTTAAGTTAGTAAAACTTACTACTAAAACTTATTAAAATTAATAGTAATACTAAATACTATATTAAGTAAATTAAAAAGCTGTATTTTAATTATAAACAAAATACCATAAATACTTTATTAAATAAACTAAATATAATAACTTAATATAGTAACTTATAAATAATTTTTAAAATATAACTATTATAAAAGAATTTTATTTTTAAAATTTAAACTAATTTATTATTTAAAACTTAATATAAATACTTATTATAAAAACTTAAATTTAAAAATTTTATTATTATATTAGCTATTTGTAATACCTTATGAAAGCTTTTTAAAAAAGTTTTTTCTATAAGTTTTTTTTATTATATTACGTGTTTATATATAAGTTTTATATTAGTATATAAGTTTTTACCTACATACTTTATTTATAGTTTATTTTATTTCTTTTTTTACGTAATGTTTTAAATTATTACTTAGTATTATACTTAATAATTAATTTTTTTTAAGTATTTAATCTTTTGCTTATAATACTACTATAATATAAATTCAGTTTTTTTTAATTTTTAATTTATATAGTTAGTAAAAGTGTTTTTACTTTTTATATTTATTGTTTTTACTTTTTAGCTTAGTATTTTATTAAGTTAGTATAGTTAGTTTTTTTTTATGTTTATATAATTATTTTTATTAAACTTTTTATAAAAACTTTAATATATTTTATTTAGTAAAACTATTATCCTATATAAATATTATTTTAGTAATTTAGTTCTTTAACTTATAAAAAAAGGTTAAGTATAATTTTTTAATATTTTATTTTATAATTTTTTTTTCTATATATTAGTTAATTCATAAATTTAGTGTATATTATTATTTAGTTATTACTAAATAGTTATTATTATAATTTTAAAAGCCTTATATATTAAAAGTTAAATTTTTTAAAATAACTACCTTTTTAACTAATTTTTTTAAGTATTAAAGCTTATTTATTTTTACATACTACTTAGTACTATTTTTTAGCTATATATTATAATACTATTTTAGTTTTATATTAGCTATTTGTAAATTTATACATTATTATTTAATATTATATTTTATAGTTCTTTTTATTATATTATTATATTTATAAATCTAATATTAATTATTATTAAGTCTTTTACTAATAACTTTAATAAATAGTTTTTTTATTAAAAGTTTTATTTTTTAAGTTTAGGTTTTACTTTAATTATTATAAATTTTAATTTCTTACTTAAATATTTTTTTATAAAGTACTTAATATTACTATATTTTAAGTATATTTGCTTATTAAGTTACATTCTATATTCTTAAGTTATAAACTATTTTTTTTAGCTTTTTTATTTATAGTTTAAGCTTTTTTATTTAAATTTTATTAATATCTATTTTATTATATAACTATTTTCATAAGTGAGTGGGTACCTTAAGTGAGTGGGTACCTTAAAAACTCACTAAAAATTCAAGAATTCGCACCTCAATATCTCAACAACCACATTATAATAAATTCTAAAAATTTAATAGGCCATTTATAGTGCTTCTAAAAAGAGAGTATTAAACTCTTAAATGCTAGAAATTAGTAGTAAACTAGATATTTAAGAAAAGGTAAATATTTAACAATTTAGGGGCCAAAAACCTCCTATCTTAATAGCTATTAATTATTAGATCTTAAAAATTAAAAAAACTCTATTTCTAAGCACTATAAATAACCTATTAAATTTTTAGAATTTATTATAATGTGGTTGTTGAGATATTGAGGTGCGAATTCTTGAATTTTTAGTGAGTTTTTAAGATGCCTACTTACTTGGGGTGCCCACTCACTTAGGGTGCCCACTCACTTATAAAAATAATTACCTAATTTTATTATATTAATTTTTTTTATAATTATTATTTAACTTTCTTTATATTTAATTTTTACTTATACTACTTATTATTAATATATATAGAAGATTTTATAAAAGTTTAAAAATTATTTAATTTGTTTTTCTTAGCTAGCTAATTTTAACTTAATTTTTAAGTTTAGTATAATAAGTTACTATTAATAATATATTATTTTAGTTAATTTACAACTATATTTATAAGAATTTTATAATATATAATTAAACTAATTTATTTTATTTTAAGTTCTAAAAATTTTGTTTTATAAAAAGTTTTTTGTTAATTTTTTTTTAAATATAGCTATAATTTATTTTTTTAAAGTAGTTATAACTTTTAAAACTACTTTAATTTTATTTAATATTTTTAATATATTTTCTTTTTTTATGTAATTTTTAGTTAAAAACTTAAACTAATTTATAATTTTACTTTTTATATTTATGCTTGTAGTAAGAATTTTGTTTTAATTTTTAAAAAAAGGTTTTTTATTAAATTAAGTATATGTTTCTATTTTTATTAGAAATTTTTTAAAATATATTTTATTCTATTCAATTTTTTAAGTACTTATACTTTAGTACTTAAAGTATATACTTATATATTTACTTAATTTTTAAGTTTAAAAACTATTTATTATAACTTTATAATTTATACCTATTCTTATTATATATAAGTTACGTAACTTATAAATATGTATAGTATTATAGTTTAGTTATGATAGTGCTGCTCGCTCTGCTTACTATAAATTATATAATATTATAACTAACTATACTAGTTATAACTTAATATAAAGCTTAGAATATAGCTAGCTTATGCTTAGGTTATATACTACTTTATTTAAAAGTAAGCCCTCTTTATACCTCTTCTTTTCCTATCTTAGTGTAGCTAAAATAGAGCTAACTTATTTTATTAATCTATATCTATATAACAACGCGTAAAGACTGTGCCTGTTATTATATTAGTAAAGTTTTTATATACATATAACTTACATAGTAATATTACGTAGTTTTAACTATATACTATAATAAATAAAGTATAAATTTTTTTAATAAAAAAGTATAATTAAGTTATATTAAATATTTTAGTAATTATATAAAATTATATAAGTGTTATTTATATAATATATTTTAATAATATAAAAATATAATAAAAATAGTTTAACTAATTTATTATATAATAATACTTAGAAAGTTACTTAAAAATATAAAAATAAGTATAAAAATTAAAGTATTTAAAAGCTAAAAGAAATTCTTTTAATATAGTAACTTTTTTACTTATAATTTAAATTCTACTTAAGTTTATTATAGTTACTTAGTTTTTATTAATTTTAATTACTTATATTATTTTATAAACTTATATATAAAACGTTATATATATACTATTAGTTATATTATACTTTTTAATAATATTAACTAGTAACTTTACTTTATGTTTTACTTTTAAAGTAATTATTCTACTTTTAGTACACTTTTTAGCTAGTAGCAAAAGTTATTCTTTAAGTTATTTACTATATTTAATTATTTTTACTAGTAATAGCTACTTACTTATTACTATTTGTAATATTTAAGTATACTAGTTAACTATAATATAACTAATTATTAATTATAATTGAAGTAAGTATACTTTAAAGCCTATATTTATAAATTATAATAAAAAACTTTATAAAAACTATTATTATAACATAAAGCTGAGTGTAGCGGTTTGGCCCGCCAAATTCGGCGGGTTTTGACGCTGCTTTAGACGGCCTCGACCGCTCCCCCTTCCCTGCCCGGTTCCCTGCCTCGACTCTCAAACCCCGACCGGGGGGAAGGCGGTGTCAAACTGCAACCCCTTACTGCTCTCGCCCCTCGATCTCAGGCCCTGATATTTTTCACTCTAGTTCGCAAGTACAAATATGGACCGCCCTCGACACCAGTTGTGTCGAGCGCTGGTCAGCATCTTGCAAGTTCCTTGGCTGTCTTCGACACATTCACCGCTGGCATCCTTCAAGTCCACGATCTGTGGAATCTCCTTTATGCCACTTCCACTGCCACTCACTCCTCTCCTTGTTTCTCTCCTCTCCTCTATCAACTTGTGCCCGCTTTTTCTGGAGTGCAATACCGGCCTACTACCATGGCACCAGTCACAAGTAAAGCTCTTCACCCAGACATCCTAAACGCCCTCCAAAATGCCGCCAAAAGACGCAACAAAATCACTGTGGTCCGCAAAGAACAGCAGGCCAAGAAGCTCGGCGCGCAGGGTTACCATAAAATGCGGAAGAAGTTGAGCAGGACAAAGTTCATTCCCCCGCTGGATGCCGACACGACACAGGCCAATATCTACTACATTAAGAAGAGATTCATAAGGTAAGAGCCTATGGTCTCTAAGCTTCACAAAGTAATCAGATTGACATTCTGTGGTGAAATAGGTTTTGCCACGAGAATAAACATGGGCCGTGGATAAAAGCAATCAAGACCAAGAATTGCGATAAGGGTTTCATCATGACATTCCTGCACTGGATCTGCAAAACATACCTGCAACTCAGGCGCAAGAGGTCAAAGAAGAAGACTGTTAACCAGTACTGGCGGGACTTCAAGATGTTGTACCGGCGAGCCAACAAAGGCAGAGTTGTAAATGCAAATGATGGCGAGGAAGTCGTTAAGGTATTCGGCACTTCCTCTTGTATTTTCTTTTCATACAATATACTGACTGTCTTAGTACATTAACGGCACGTTAAGGGTGGAGTTCGACCTAGACGTGCTGCCCAAGCCCAAGCCAGTGATGGGCGTGGACGATCTGTTGTTGGGGCTTACGCATCACTGGTCTCGCGATAGATCCATCTTTCCTACCGAGGACGATCGGCTTGACGTGCCAACAATAATGCTCTTCCAAGCCTACACGGCCTGCCGGCCGGCAGAACTCGTTGATGGATCCAAGAGCAGAGGCGGTAAGGATCCGTTGTTGGACGAACCCGGTGACCAATGCTCTAATGGAGATAGCGTCTCCAACTCCGTCGTTACCAGCCGTGATGATATAGGAGATACAGGGGGCGATGATAAGGAAATAGAGAGCGACGATAGGGAGGACGATGAGGGAGAAGACAATGATCCCGTATTTAACGACACTGATGGATATGACAGCGGTGTAACAGACGATACTGGTCTTGGCGACGAGGACCTCGACGACACGGGTAGCAATGGCAATGCCGAGGCAGTGGATGCCGACAACTCGAACGACACCGAAGTGGACGAGTTCGGCGACCCGATCCGGAAGCACAAGGTGCTCTGCTACGAGGACATTACCCTCTGGATCGTCAAGGATCCTAAGCAGGGAGGCAGAGATATCCTTGCGATGGAGGTGTATTTTCGGTACCATAAAGGGGCAGACAACAAACCTAAACCGTAAGATACTTGTGACCCAAACTGGTGGCTCTATTCGGCTAATGCAATTTTTCTAGCACCATTTTCTTGTTTCGTGAACACCCTCTGGCTATCCTCTGCCCTATTAGCTATATTTTGGCCCGCGCGATTCGTGACGATGCCATTCAAGTCGATGGCTACAGTAGGGCCGAACCATTCTTTTCCACGCAACTTGGCAAAGGTGCGGTAAAGGTGCATTGGAAGTCGTCTAAGCTCAAGACACCGATCTTCCGTACGTCTATACGGGCGGCAAGTGGAAGATGGGAGAAATCAGAAACGAAGCCTATGAAGTACTCCACGTACGCATTCTACCTTGACCGTATCGGAACAGATCTTGGATCCGAGGAGAAATGGACTTCCTACTGCATGCGGCGTGGTAATGTAAATGCCATTCTCGACAAGGCCCCCGACGCGGTTGTCGATCAGGTTATGCGTCACGACCCTATGACTGGATGTTTGGCTAACGCCTACCTCAACCATCGAGTCGGATTCAACGTGCAGGATGCGTTCCTCGAGAGAGACCCATCGGCTGATGGTCTTACCCGAGCCTTTACACACATGAGCATCAGATGCAACCCGGAAGTGCCCAAGGAGATTCCAAAGATGGAACTCGATGGGCTCCCCCCCGACCCAGAGATCGTTGACCTTTCGAGAAGAGTAAGACAGATGTCGATTGGCATTCGGCAGGAATACAGGTTTATTAAATTTGCCCCTAAACCCGTTCATGATAAATACCGACAACTCCAGAGAGATCTCAGGAATGCCGAAAAAAGTTTTCGAGACGAGATGACTAAAGTGTACCAAGAGGCTTGCCGCCGCCGCATCCATGATGAAGAGCTGGAGCGACAGTTGAGCGGGATGGTGGTGGACGAGGAAGCCGAGCCCGTTGTTCAACACTACCTAGAAGAACGGAATCAGTTACAGGCGATCTTGTGCGATTTTAACATGAATCTTGATATAAAGTGCATTACAGACCGGAAAATCCGTGCCATCAACCTTATAGTGGTTCTTGCATCTCGGCGGGAGATACGTCAGCCACGCTCGTCACAACATTGCGAAGATAGTCCTACGGAAGGACTCCTAGATGCGACGCCTCTCCTGAAGCTTGAGGAGATTCCCCTTATTCTAGAGAGGACGCAGTGCATTTATTGTGTTGGGGACGAGACGCTGCCGTATAAAGACCGCATGCGCACCTTCAGCCGCGTTTCCCACATGATGGACCATGTCGAAAAGGTTCACCTGAGACACGAGCCTGTAGGAAAATTTGTCTGCCACCATCCCGACTGCAAGCCTTTGGGTAACTTCCTAAGAGACCTCGACGAATTTAAAAACCACGTCCAGAAAGTTCATGGCGTTAAGCTTCGAAAATAACGACCTTCATCCACCGCTCCAACTTAGACGTTTTGTCTCGCTCCTACTGGAACCTCCTTAAATGGTTACTCTCTTTGACCCTGAAGGCAAACTGTCCATCACTTATCTTATTTATTCTTGATACTCCTTCTTACTGATGTAGAGCTTTTGTAGAGCATGTGAAGTTATTTTGCGGATAGATAAGATTGTTGTACGGAAGTCGCTGCTTAGTAATCTCCCCACTAATTCAAGGGGCAAGGGGGCGTAACTAGTTGAATTGTTAGAAGTGACCTTCTCGACAGCGGGCCATGACTTCCGCAACTACGTTGGTGTATTAATTTAGCTGTGTGTTTCTAACTACACATTACATGGACTTGATTGTAGGCGTTCAAGTAGAACCCGATCTAGATTCCATTCTAATATAGGTTCCTTGTGCGGGTGTACCTAGCGAGCTACGCCAGGATTAAGCTTTCAGCCTCTTCTAATTCTGCATCGAAATCTCTTATGCGTCGCTGCTCTTTTCTTTAGGAAATTCGGGTTGTTAGCCTTTTCTTCCAATCTAATCTTTCGCGCTGTATATTTCCTCGGTTTTCTTCGTGGTAAAATACTATCTTCGACCGGCGCGACAGACGCTCACGACATTATCAGGCACATTAATTCTCAATAATGATATTATTTCCGCAAAATGATAAGGATAATAGAAGATGAGAAGCGGACGAGGATGAAGTAAGAGATGGTAAGAGAAGAAAAAAAAAAAGAAGAGTTTAAGAATAGTCTATTCAGAACCTACGTCTATAGACCGTTGGGGTCCTTTAATGGTCTGACCCGTACTCGTGCTCCCAAAGAAGGCTTTGAATTTCGTGTATATAAAGATGCTAGTTTAGAGCGGGTTTTTTCGCCCCTTCGTAACTTCCCTCTAGATATGTCTTTAAGAACCCAAGGACGATCAAAGAAAAGAGACAGGAACAATGAAAACTTCCTAAAAAGGTGGCGGACGTTTACTAAAAACGGATATGATATTCACCAAGATTACCACGCTGATGTTTATATCTTACTACGTCGGAAAGGTCAGATTTTTGAGTTTAAATCTACAAACAAGTCCTGGCCAATGTCGTCGGAAGATATTGTAAGCACGCCTACTGGCCACTTTATTACTGTTCAGTTCTGAGAGCAAAATAGGACAAGTGCTATCCGTTGCCAATTCAGGTAACAGCCACGGACATTGCAAACCAGAGAAGGAAAAAGGGTCAAACTAAGAAGAAAAGAGGAAATAGCCAAGCATTGCATACTACAGTGGCTCCACAGAATGGCGTAGATATGAGCCCGCGTGTCTCGTTGCCAACGGAAGGACAAGAGGCGAAAGCAATATAAAACAGCTCCGAGCATATAACTAGCTAACTACCCAAGACATGAAATACATATCACTGGTTAGGTAATGCACTTTCGTAGAAATAATCAATTTAACAAGCCTGTTTATCCATGCATATCCTTGTATAACATGTCGGAAATTCCTCCGTTGAATACTCTTTCCACTTGTATTGAATGCTTATTATACCTAACTCAAAAATTATGGGTTCGGCTTATCATGGTACTTGTCTTTATACCTGCCTGAAAACACCCACAGCTAATTACACCGCAACTTACCAACTTCGATCGAGGGAATATTTTCAGATCTACGTGTTTCCTTTGGTGGAATTACGGCGATTGTTTAAGTTGAGTCTCGTGTGATAGTAGTGATACGTCGACTGTTTTATTAGCAAATAGAGCATTCTTATCGCCTGAATACGCTAAAGGACAGCTGACTTATAGAATAACTTGAGAACTGAAACATTTGCTCCAAAGGAAAATCGTGGAGCTCAGACAATTTATCATAAGGAATTGTCTCGATTGTTGGTAATTGCGGTGGCAGCCCGTAATTTACGACTCTAGTAAGATGGCAGATAGATTATAGATCTTCTCCTTTAAACCTGGATGACACAGATCAATATAATGAAGGAAATTCTCGATGTTCTCACATCGGAGGTTGTTGAGCCTTACAATTAGCTGCAAGGCCACAAGAGCAGAGATACATACTAGAACTTACTGTCTGTCAGCCACGCGTCGAGCAATGACAAGTAGGATTCCGTGGCCGAAGCGCTTGACCATCTCCAGCAGCGGCGTGCCTATGCGGATCCAATATGTACTCTAAAGCCCTCTTTTTCTCTGCACGACCCTTCCTCGCTTGGCGGCTCCGTTTCTTACCTGGCTCTACAATTGTTTCTGGGAAGAGCTCGTCAGCGAATTTGTCATTCACGGTATCTTGCGTCCCCCCGCTTTCCATCGCATCCTTCTCTTCCACAAATCTGCCTGTTAGTTCCACTAGATAGAATCTCCTTGCAACATAGTAATAAATTCCGGAAGCTGAGTTGGTGAAGATAAGTTTCGAAACAATGGCCCGGTGACGTGGTAATAATTACAGTATTACGGATGAACCATACATTTAAAATACTTAGACGTTGAGAATTCATCACATGATCGTAAAATCATGTGTGTGTGTGTGTTCTATTATGGCCATGCACCCTAAGGGTATGGGCCGTTACTGTGCGCCAGCTATATACATCCTGTCACTCGCATCTGCTCCAGTTCAGAAGCCAACCATGAGACCTGCTCTTCCCTTGTCTAACGCCATGCTTACTGTAACATAAGGCTGCAAGATAATATCTTTTCAACTGTACCCTGTAGAGCACTAAGACCAGTTAGGAAAAGCTTATGCCAAGTATTTGTAGGTCCGTGCTAGGAAAAAGTCCTGTGCAAAAACCGGAAGCCGATTTTGCAAGCGCCTGTAGCCAGTTTAGGGTTGGCGGGGGCATCCCAATGAACTTTTTCTGCTTGGGATGTCCTGACCGTCCATAAACGGACCACTGGCAGACACCTCAAACAAGTTGACTCGGCATTGCCGGGAAAGCATGTTAGGTTACTCTAACATATGAACGAATAGGACATGGAGCGTTTCGAGTGGCTAGAGGTGGTAGCTTGGGAGGCATCCCGAGCGGAGAATGCATATCGGGATAATTCATCCCCATATGTATTCCCGCTGACTCTCTATGTTGGGAGTGCCCGCTGCGGCGAGAGCAGTACTCTCAGCACCAGTTTTCGGGCTACAATTAGGCTGCTGAATGAGCACAAAAAGCGGGATCTGGTGAGTCCCTACGCTCCCGAAAATATGACGATTCCATGTAGTTGGGAACGTCTTGCGACGTTGAAGCGATTGTTCGGTATGGTTGCGACGTGTTGGACGGTGACGGTGGGGCGGTTCGGTGTGTAGACGCGTTAGATGGCGATGGCGAGGTAGGTCGGCTTGATATTGGTGACGCAAGTGATGATTCAAACTTGTTCCAATTCGCTGGAAGATGATGATAAGGATGATGATGAGGTTGAGGTTGAGGTTGAGGATGAGGTTGCGGCCGGTTACAGGCCCTCTTGAACCTCTTAGCCCAGCAGACCTGAGCCTGCCACCCCAATGGTGGTCGCAACCCCATGCATGTGCCCACTCGTTTCCGGGCACCCGAGTGACTAGGGATCCATGCCAGCCGGATCTGTGTGGCTGGATACAGTACCTCCCCAGCTAAAGCTACATCAGCCAACAAAGTGATAACGTGATTGATAGTGGTAACTACATAATTGTAGTACTCCCCGATGCACGAGCTCGAGATGGCACAATCTAGGAGATACAAGCCTAGGAGAAGACGCCGCGTCTTCTTCCTGCTCGCAGGAGGCCGCATCGAAGGCTAAAATGGCTATCGTTTACTGGTTACTGTCGTTCTACCCGTTGTATCTATCGGTATGCTTACCTAGCCAACCAAGCCGAACGGCTATGCCCTGCGGGGTTCGAGTTAAGATACACAGCCGCCTACTTCAGCCCACAACACCCAGCACAATCGGCCTTTTGTGTGCGACTAGTGAACGATTCAAGGAGCTTATTTGATCCAAAAATGTCCAGCGACAGTCTCACCAACATTCCTGAAGACCTACATGAAGATTTTGGACCAGGAGACCAGGATCCTTACCAGAGTTTACGGCTACTAGGCCACGGAGGCGGGGGGCTCAGTGGATGAAGTGCATGATAGCCAAACCGAGGATCTGCCATACGGAGAATGCTAAGCGCCAAAGCAAGTACATACCTGACGTACTGGCTGGACCTCGGCGCCAAAGAGATAATTAAGACATACTTCGAGGTGACATCTCCGGAAGGCACGCCACTGGATTCAGTCTGTACTTCAACCATTTTCTCGGCACACTCCAATAAAATTCTATTCGCACATACTACCTGGACAACATGTATTCGGTATTATCGCATGCGCCCTCAGTCGCAGACACAGACCTTCAACAGCATTCCTTAGCCAGGTCGATAGCACTGAGAAATGCTAATGTTGTAACAGGAGATAAAGACCGCGATGCATACATATGTATTAAGCTGGACAGGAGTGTCCTCCGTCGTGGGCATTGACTGACCTCTCCACGTGAGATAAGAGTGAAGCATACGAGATATCAAACCTTTACACAATATCCTGATTAAGAAAACCATTACATTTCACGAATTTTGGTATATCAAGAATAGTTCCCGGAGAGTTCACGAACTCGGCACCGATCGCACTTTCGGACCCAATGAATCGTGCTTACGTTGCCCCGGAGGCCCTCAGAGATGATGCGCGCCGTGGACGTGCCGTGGATGTCTTCTCTCTTGGCTGCGTATTTCTAGAGATAGGCACATTGTTAATTGGCCCCCCTGGGTCTCGTGAGCGCTTTCGCCGATTTCGTGAGGAGAAAACTGGCACCATTGCTTACGCTGAGAATACTCTCACAATTCTTCAGTGGATATGGCACCTGTGGGGGCATTGGTCCGTCATTGTCAAGCCGAATCCTCGTCTAAAGGACAGATACGCACGCCATGGCGCTGCCCTTCCCGATCTCGCGTTTCTAATGCTTGATCCCAATCCTGATCATCGGATAACCTCGCGTCAGCTTGTCGCCTTGATTAGCACACCTAAACTGTACTACTTTGGCAGTGTCAACGCTATATCCTGTAACGGATGTCGAATCTTACTTGGATCTGAAGACGACAATCTACCATTACATTCTGTTTATAAGGAGGTGGACGACCTGGAGTATCCTGAAACTGCTGAGCAAGCCTTGAAGGTTCCAGTCGCACCTCACTGGGAAGCAGCGAAGCGCAAGTGGCTGCAATACCATATGTGGTGGTAATTTGATGCTGCTTTAAATTGAAGAATATAAAGCTAGTGCAAATGCGGAACAGGTCGAGATGAGTAGGAATACTTATGAGTGATACCTTACGGTAACGAATGCGATCTCGCACGGAATATCGCCACGACGAGCAGGAGGGCGGCCGACCCGCTCCGGCCATACCCTTGTGAGCTGCTACTTTTCTACTGTTTAGAAAGCGGGTAAGATTATAGCTTCGATTAGAGCATACGAAAGCTCAGTATTGATGCTATGGAGTACGTGTGTTTGGAGCAACGTGTTGATCTGACGCTTTACCGGATGTGGAAGGTGGGGCGCGAAGTTCGCTGAGTTGAAAAGTTCGCAGCTGTACTTGAAGGGGAAGCCGGTTTCGCTAGCGACTGTAGGCCCTCTTGAACCTCTTTGCCACAGCAGACCTGAGCCTGCCGGCCCATTTGTGGTCGCAGCCGCATGCATGTGCCGTCTCGTTTCCGGGCACCCCGAGTGACTAGGGATCCATGCCAGCCGGATCTGTGTGGCTGGATACAGTACCTCCCCAGCTAAACCTAAATCAGCCAACAAAGTGATATGTAACGTGATGATGGTGGTAACTACCTAATTGTAGTATCCCCGATGCACGTTCTCGGGATGGGGCAATCTAGGAGATACAATCCTAGGAGAAGACGCCGCGTCTTTTTCCGCTCGCAGGAGGCCGAGATGGCTATCATGGCTATCCGTTTACTGGATACTGGCGTTCTCACCCCGCTGGGTCTACCCCACCCCGGCGGAGCGAACTTGATACGCTCCAGCTCGGCCAGCAGTCTGCTGATTGTCTTGATCCTTTGGAGCGACGCTGGACGATTTAGATTCGGCTGGGAGGTATTCTCGCGGGAGTTTTGCTCCCGGGAGCTCCACCGCACACTTCTGCGAGTGCGAAACCAGATTTTGGAGCCAGTATTTGCCCACAGCATCACGTGACATGCTTACTTGATTTGCTGTGTCGGAGCGGATTGCTACACTAACTAACTAACTAGTTAGTTAACTAGTTAGTTACTTAACTAAGTTAGTTAGTTAGTTAGTTAGTTAGTTACTCAATAGCCATACCACTTTGCAGACTTGCACCACTTCCTGAGAGGGCTAGTCTCAGGAGTTTTGCTCCTGGGAGCTCTTTTCTCTGACAATGACAAGAGGCTTGCATTGCCAAACCCTGGCATTTGCCTTACCGAGCTGAGTCAAGCGCCAAACAACGGTACATACCGGACGGTAGGTGGCTGAGAGATCGTTGCCATAAAATACGGTCAATTACGACATAATTAACGTAGGTGGCATTCTCCGGAACCTAGGCTCCGCCACATGTGGTTC
Source organism: Zopfia rhizophila CBS 207.26 (assembly GCA_010093925.1). Lineage (NCBI taxonomy): Eukaryota > Fungi > Ascomycota > Dothideomycetes > Zopfiaceae > Zopfia > Zopfia rhizophila. The sequence continues at coordinate 2,068,687 of ML994619.1, forward strand.
AGTCTGTCCATCAACCATTTTCTCCCACACTCCCATCGAATTCAGTATATCTCGACGTACGTAACTAGTTAACTTATGTATGTACGTTCTATTATGGCCATGCACCCTTAGGCTATATACATCCTACTACCAGCATACTTGCTCCAATTCAGAAGCCAACTAAGAGAACTGCTCATCCGTTGCTCAACAAAGGAAATAAAGGAAAGTAATGCATTACATATGTATGTATATATGTACAGTAGTCGTCGTCGTCGTCATATTTCATTTACCCTGACCTCTCCCCTTGGGATATGCAGGCTATTACTACTAGGTATCTATCCTTTATCTACAATGTTGTGGTTGTAAACCATTCCATTCACGAAGTTTTTGCCTCGTTAAGGCCTGTGATGTTTCCTCTGCTATTGGGTTCCCTTTAGGGTTCCCTTCATTGACTTTGGTGCCATTCGCTACATGTAAAATGGGAAACTCCTTACTGTAATTGAACATTCTGTTTCCAATCTTGTATTCACTCTCTGATGTGGCTCTCATGTCTTTTGTAGCCATTCCCTCGATGTAGATCCTAGACTTGAACTGTATCCCTAGCTCCCCAATACGGTGAGCGCCTGATATATTCCTTCTTGTACGTCTGATAGGAATCTAGTGGACGCTGGGAGTGCTGAGAGTAGAAATTTCGATAGGGAGTTCGTTACAGCTGCGGTTAGGTCGTCTTGCAATACTGGTGGTTGTTGTTGGAATGGAGATAGTTTATTACGAAATCGTGTTATAAGGTCTTGAACTGTAAGTACTGGACCTGGCGGCTTCTGGCGGGGGGATTCGGTTGTGGTGGGAGCGGTGAAGCGAGCACTAAAGGCGGGTAAGCGGACAATTGATGGGGCAGCTGAGGGTTTAATGGTTGGGGTAATTGGAGAGGTATTGGATTGCGTTTCGGTAATAGACAAAGGTATGCGGCTTGGAGGCGGTTTCTTCGGTATGTGTGGTGTGGTGGGCGTATAGTTCTTGTTTGGTGTACGAAGTGTTGCACTTGTCCATTCGTTCCGCTTCAATATTGAGCATTTGTGAGCATTCCGACATCCTGCTCTCGCTGTCTTGCTAGCGTCCTCAACGCGCTTTGACAACCCGAATACATGAATATCCTGCGGTTGATAAAGTGCACTTGCAGCTTATTCGCTTGACGGCAACATAATTTACGTAACTATGTAACGTACATACCTCAAACTCCACGGGCTATAACTACATAAGCATGATAACTAGTTAGTGTATGTAAATATGTAAGGCCGAGAAACATGTGCCTGCAGGAAGCAAATGGCCTAAAAGAGGGATACGATAGCGACCGTCAAACACCCGAATTTGGGACTCCTTTAGAGTCCTCTGAAAATGGCCTCCGCTACCTATAGCCAAGCTGCGTACTCTGATTCAGGCCTTAATCGTTCCCTTACAACGGGCAATCTCTTCTTGCCTGTTTTTATTCTTTCCGTCTTCGACGCTCATCTCCGATCTTCGCTAGAGAGCTGAACCTGAACCCCGAATCATACGAATGCGCCGCGATTTGAGAGAGGAGCTGGATTGCTTACCTCTATGCCCAGCTTTATCGTGTAAATCCGTACTACCTGTGTTTTCTTGTTGCCTAAAAGGCTCCTGAGCATCTTAGGGGCTCTATGTCATGCAGCCCAAGTGGCTGAGCCCATCGCGTATGTTGGGGGGCTACAATCTCTACATACATACTTTGCATTTCGAAGACGTCGGATACTTGCGGTCTTAGAATTCGAGGGCTGTGTATGCATCTGAGTGCCCTCTGAAAGTAACTAGAATGCAGTCCAGATTGTGCTTGCCTATTTTGATTTCTAATTGAAGCCGACAGCAAGTCCAAATAGAGAATAGCCTGTTCACACCAACAGCCATCTTCATTTATTCCTAACCCTGCTCCAGTCACAGCCGCTCGTAAACTCGGGACATGAACACATATCCGAAATTCAGTTCCAGCCGGCTTCACTCCCGCGGCATGACACCCTTTTAAATAGACGTAAACATTTCTCTTTCTATACAACATATAGTTACTCGTATATTTACTACTCCTAGAAAGGCCAAATTTGTCTTAGCAACAACTTGCTATCAACATGTCCTTCAACTTTAGTATTCTATGCGACCTCCTCAACGAGCTAGACCAAAACCGCGCCAGAAAATCATCGAAAACGCCTAATACCCTGAGTCCAAGCAACGTAATAGTTGTTTCCTGGTTCAACAAGCATGACCGAATCATTCCGCGAGAAGGGCCAGGAGCAGTTGCCTTCTTATCATGTCTGTTCCCAGAGCGCAGAGCAGATCGCGTCTTCAATCTACAAGAAAAGCGCCTCGAATCGATCATCAAACAAGCCCAGGGACTCGGTGCGACACGTTTAAAGCAATTACAAAATTGGAGGACCCGAGATGGTGCCGACTTTGCGTCCTGCGTTGAGCGCTTGATGTCTGCAACGGATACGGGAACCAGGTATGGTTCAAGCATAACTCTCGAAGAGCTTAATGAGACTCTAGACAGGGTTGCAGCCACGTCAACTTTCTCGTCCATCGAGCTGAGGCAAAGAATGGAGGCAAAATACGCGGAGCCGATCCGGACTCATGACGTGTTATCGAGAATATTTCGAAGATTGTACAGCTCTGAAGCCAAGTGGATGGTCCGTATGATCCTAAAAAATTATAGCCCAGTGCAGATTCCAGAGACGCTAGCGATGCAAAAGTTCCACTTCCTTTTACCTAATGTCCTGGGCTTTCAAAATTCTTTTGAAGCCGCCGTAAGGATTTTGTCCGGCACCTCGATCCAACGGATACCCGCCCAGCCAACGATAGCTCTCGAAGATCTACTTAAAGAAGTTGCCATACGCAGGTTGACACCTCAAACTGGAGTTATGATTACACGGCCAGCACACGACAAGGCAAGAAGCATCAGACATTGCTGTCAATTAGCAAGGGGTAGACGTCTAAGTGTTGAGCGGAAGTACGATGGCGAGTACTGTCAAGTGCACATCGACCTAAGCAAGGGAAGGAATTACATCAAAATCTTCTCTAAAAGTGGAAAGGACTCGACCAACGATCGGATAGGCCTGCATGGCGTGCTGCGAGATTGCCTAGGGCTTAACTCAGCAGAGTGCAAGATCAAGAAGCAATGTATCTTGGAAGGAGAGCTACTGGTCTGGAACGATCACGACGAGCGGATTGAACCCTTCCACAAGATCCGCAAGCATGTGCAACGATCAGGCCGCTTTCTTGGGACTCGCGAAGACTCACCCACAGATCTTAATGAGCATCTTATGATCATGTTTTATGATCTGCTCTTACAGGATGATACCATCTATATTACAGAAGCTCACGACGCACGTCGCCAACAACTCTGCTCACTAGTCTACCGCATTCCCGGTCGAGCCGACATCGGAAGTCATGAGAACATCGATTTCTCATCTCGCCGTTCCCCCGAACAGCTTCGGGACGCATTCGCTCGAGCCATTACACAGCGATGGGAAGGTCTTGTGCTAAAGGGACGAGATGATCCTTACTACTCATCCTCCGAGAATAATGGATTTATCAAGTTGAAGAAAGACTACATTAAGGGACTAGGAGACACCGTTGACTTCGCTATTGTGGGTGGTCGCCGCGATCCGATAGACGAACAAGAACTGGGTTTAGGGAAGTTGCGGTGGACATCCTTCTATATTGGATGCCTAGAGAACAAGGACCAGGTCTGCCGCCTTGACGTCAAGCCGATATTTTGCATCCTCGACATGGTAGATCGGCAGGGTTTAACCAAACAGGATATCCTTTTTCTCAACAGACTAGGATACTTCCAGGAAATACCTTTTGCTCTCTCCACACCCAAGCTCGACGTCAAGTTGGAGCGAGGGCGGCTGCCTTGGCCGACCGACTTGTTTAAGCGTCCCTTTGTCGTAGATGTAATGGGCGCTGGCTTTGACAAACCAGCCAATAGCAGGTATTTTGCTCTGCGATTTCCCCGGGTGCAGAAAATCCATCAAGACCGTACGTTTAAGGATACGGTTAGCTTTGACGAGCTGCAGGAATTAGCAAGGCAAAGTATGGAAGTGCCAGAGGAGAGCGAGAGTGAAAACAAAAATTGGCTCGAGAAGCTGAAAAGAGCAGACCCTAAGCCTAACTACCTGGTAAATTCCATGAATCGAACAACCAGTTACAACGTCGGCCCAGAAAAATCGAAGAGGGTTAACCCACCTGAGCTCTTAGATGAACGGATGGATGAAAAGCCGGAAAATGGAAAAGTAAAAAAGGATTCTTCACTTTTTTATGACATTTCTTTTCAGCCATTGAAGCGAAAGCTCCTCTCAGAGAATTCCCAACAGGCCGTCAAGCGAGTCAAGGTATCGCCCATCACGTCCACAGACGATGAGGCCACGCAGCCACCCCCTGCTGCCCCCACAAGTACTGCCTCTTCTCCTTTCCATGAGGACTCATCAGTCACACTGTCCGCCAACTCTTCAGTAACTAAACCCGGTTCACAAACGCTCGCAAGGAATAGCGACCAACAGCTAGGGTGCAGGGTAGCGTCGTCTACTCTCCAGGAGGTAACTGGTGAGCCAGAGGACCAAATGGTCAGTTCTAACGACATACAACGCACGGGTAGCTAATGCGTAAACTAGCATGGCAAATGTTCTCGTTGTTCCTGCGAGGAGTATGTGGCCGACGAAGTTCGCTTTTGCAGTACAACGTTCTATAAGAAACTTCCAGAGCTTCAATGCACGTGCGACCACCAAATCCATGATCATAGTATAGGATGGGTATCAGGGTAAGTATAGCTTTTTGGAGGAGGGAAGGAGATGGTGAGAGGTGGTCTCTATTAGATAATCTTCGTAGCACACAATAGCTGGCTCTGGATCCATGAATGTCCATAGTTTTATTTGATACCAGGTTTATGAGAGTTTGCTTCTTCCTCTCTAGGAAAATAAAAACTTTATGGGAATGGATAATAATTGAGCGGATTATGTAAAAGAAAGCGTGGAGATTTTGGTCGCATGATTCTAGCTGAAAATATGCGGATGTGCTTGCGACCAAGGCGACAAGACTTTTGTGATTAGATCAATTCCAGCCACCCCAAATAAGCAGGTGAAGGCAGTATTTGATTGGGCCACTTGGTGTACCCCCTACAGCGTAGTGTACCCATCACAGCATGGTCTACCCACCACATGGGGTACCACCACAGCATGGGTGTAACCCCCTACAACGTGGTGTACCCATCACAGCATGGTGCACCCACCACAGCATGGGGTACCCACCACAGCACGGGGCACCCACCACAGCATTGGGCACCCACAGCATGGGGTACCCACCGCAGCACGGGCCACCCACCACAGCATTGGGCACCCACAACATGGGGCACCCACCACGGCATGGGGTACCCACCGCAGACTTTGGCTGAATAGCGTGACCAATTGGCGCTTTGAAAAAAATTTGTATCTTCAAAGATCCGATGAGTCTGGCCCGAATGAAAAGGAGACACCCTGTCATTCTCACAGTGCGAAAAGCCCGATCCCCTTTCTGGATATTTTGGATTTTCTTCTCTTCCCGGTAGAATCTGTGCACATCTGACAAGCAGACGTATAGTTACTTAGCCATATGTCACGCTTCGACACGCATGATGTGAGACATTAGTAAATCACGATTGTTGCTCGTTAAGAGTGATGCTGTACACCTTGACCCCGCAAGGATTAATTGTCGCAATTCAGAGCAGATCACCTTACTGACTGGCGGTCACCTTTGACTCGCAAGCCGCCTTGCTTCAAATTATCTTTACCCTCATGTTCCAAGATGCTATTTTGGAATAAGCTGGAAGGAAACGTAGTATCACAAATTTTCTTGCAACCAGAGGGTAATCCAACACACATATTACCTGTTAGTGCGCCAACGTTTCAGTAACCCAGTCGTTGACCTCATGAACAAGGCCCTGGTATAGGACGACAGGTACCGACATCAAGCGATGATAGGAGCAGCGTGTTTAGTAAGCTGGAAAACTTTTGCTCATAATAAGAATCCAGAAGAAGCCTAGTTAATAGCTGCTATAATAAGAAGTAAGCTTTGGATGCAGAAGTCCTAGGGCCAGTAAGCAGGTGTCTAATTATATGCGTACTCTCTATATACTGACACATACGCAGCCAAGCATATGTAGAGTTTCCGATGAACCGACCCTACCCAAGTTTGAAAAGGAGCCATAGCCGGTATCAGCCAGTCCATCCAATGCCAACTACAGCTAGAATGCCTTAAAAGCAAAGAACCATTCCCGTAGAAACTTACGTAGTAGATGTATGATGTAGGTAGTGAAGGCATGTTGTCCATCCATCCAAACACAACCGATATGCTAAATACCCTAACACATCAGATGCATAGTCCCACGAATCGGGCATGTTCTTCATCAGCAGCAACGATGATATTCAGTAAACGCTGTTACGAAGAGGGCTTTGAAAAAGCCGTCCTCTTCGCCCATTTCTTTGGAAAGATGTAGACATCCCGTACTAAACTCCCGTCAACTGAATCAACGACGCGGAATTCTATAAGTGCAATCGTAGCCGGATTGAGGCCGTGACCATATCAGATAGACGATGATGTGACTCAGAACACTCTTAAGGCCCTGCGAGTTCGGGAGCCATTTACATCATCGTATGATGCTCTCAGGATTAGAAACATCCAAAAGCGGACCGTAAAGAAATCTGGAACGCAGCATCAACGGACCTTCTTGCACTGACTAATCGATCTTAAGGACAGGTATCGATTAGCCTAGCTGTCCCTTGCACAGATCCTGCCACGTATCCAACTTAGCTCGCCTTGGAGCCAAAATGGACTTCCAAACTCTAGCCTCGTAAGCCTCCGCGCGACGACGAGACTCCTTCTAGCTCATGGCAGACCAGCCTTGGTGGATTGTCACTCAATCGAATTCAGCTCGACAAACTGGCAGTTGGATAGCGTTTGAAGCCATCGAATCTAGACAAATAATATGATGACAGTTACCGGCGATGACCGTCCCTTTCTTTTATTGCGTAGCTCTCTTGCTATTTTCTTTATACTCTATTAACTTCTATTTACTGTGTCTTAAGCTCTGAGGTAAACTATCATTTAGCATACAGAAATAGATTCATAATTAGTGTATACTTTTCGACTGCTTTTAAGGTAGCCTGAATTAGGTTATTAACTTACTATTCTAGCTAAGCTGTAGTCTTAATGTTTTAGGGTTTACCTAGTGTTATTTGTATTATCTTTTTAATGTTTTCTTATTCCGCTCTTTCAAATGCTTTGCGTGGTTTTTTGTTGGTTGAATTAGAGTCCTTTAAAACAAATACAGAGCTTATCTTATTTAGATATTAGCATAATAATCTATCAGTTCCTCTCTGCTGGTGGTGCTATTTAAAAAACCTAGTTCTAGCATATCCCAGACTAAATCATCTGCTCTTCGTAATAAGGACTTATATAATCACTATTCTGTTACAGCCTAGCGTATATATAGCTTCTTTATTAGCTACTAATACAACTTTTAAGGAGGGTTGTACTACATATTATAATAGTTATTCAGGCGTGAGGAATAGAATATACATAATTACATACATTATAATAGAGAAAAAACCTATATTATATGCTAAATAGAGTATTACATAAGGTGCTTACTAAAAGCAGTGTTTATAGTATACAGATAACAGGAATTAAGAATATTTCTTATATATATGCTTATAGTACTACTCCCTTACCTTCCCCCTCTTATTAAGAATTTATTTTCTATATGGAGTAATTATAGTATAGCTTTCTGTATTAAGATAAGCTCCTATAAAGAGACTCTCTTAAGCCTAACCTAATAGCTATGCGAACTAGCTTAAGATATTTCTTTCTTTTATGCCTTCCAGCCGGCTGCCAGCCGCTCTTATCTTAGTAGAGTAGGTTATTATCATTCTTATACTTTTTAACTATAGCTTTTAGCTTAAGACCTGCGACTTCTCTGAAGAAGGCTTTAAAGAAACTAGGAACCCTAATATACATAAGCCATATCTCTTCGTTCAGCACGTTATCTATATATTTATAATATTTAGTAAAGTTCGTAATACTATTATATATAGCCTAGATATAAATTAAGCATAACCGCAGGATTAGCAGTCTTTTGGGCTGAAGTTCTCAATACTTTTTACTAATACGTTTCTACTTAATACAGAGAATATTCCTTATGCCTTTATACTTATATCTAGTTAGCTACAGAACAGTAACCGTCTAGCACCTGTATAAAGCTTAAGATTAAGATTATATTAAGCTATAATAATTACCTCATCACGTTAACTCTTAGTACTGCGGTTATTAACCTTATTTATAAGCTCTAGCAGTAGCTTAAAAGCGCTGTATTTACTACTCTAAGGGAAAACCAGCTTTTAAGATATATAAAATATAAACATATACGAAAAATATACACCTATCATAAACGATAACGTTAATAAGATATTTAAAAGAGGTAAATTGATTTCATGGTTATCAGAAAGATATTTACTTAAGCTCATCCCTAAATACTCTTATCTATACCTAAATAGCTATTATTTATCTAAATACATGTAAACTCTTATAGTAAGACCTATAAAAGGCTAACTCTAAAAGAAAAAGGGTCTTATAGAAAGCTTATAGAGTTTTAGGAAGCCTAAAACGTAGGCTTTAAATAATATATCCTTAGAACAGTTAGGTGCGCTTACTATAGGTCTTAACTATATACCTAAAGCAATTACCTAAACTGCTGTATACTGTAACTGCTTATTTATACCTATAGTCTTCTAGCATATATCGTGCGTCTCCTATCACCATTTATTATCCAAAGCAAACCAGTAAAACTAGTCTAGTAAAAAGTAAAGACTTAGTTAAACTAGTTTCATAAACGACTCTTTAGTTAGTGGGAGAAATAATCCTTTTAAAAAAGCCTACCTTAGTAAAATAAGAGTCTTAGCTAAGCTTCGCTGCATTACTAATATAGAGATATAAGTCTATTTTAGTTTAAAGCAATCTTTAATTAGCTAAAGAGCTTATTTTTAGCTCTTAACTAGTTAAATACTACGATTCTATAGCATTAACCTCTATAGTTAGTGACCTTAGTATAGTAACTAGTTAGCTTAAGTCTCTCTGCCGGTATCTATACTCTCTCAGGGTTATTTAAAGAATGTCTTTTAAGACTACTAAGCCTGTACTTTTTATATAAATTGAGCCCAGTTAGCAGATCTATATATGTTTCTTAAGATACTATTACGTCTCCTTAAACGATATCACACTTTCCTTTTTCTTTTTTTCAGATTTTCGCTATTTCGCGCTGATCGCAACTACCTGCTTTTAATATGTAGGTTGCATTAATCTAGAGATCCACCTTATAAATAAACATAGTAGCTTTACCGGCAGTAACTTCTAGAAACTTAGATTCTAAAAAGTAGTTCTTTTAATTATTAAAATTTACGCCTTATTTCAGCTCATATTCAAAAAGCGGCCATAATATATCTGTTAACTGTAGATATTTATAAAGAAATTAACTATCTGAGTAGGGGATCTATAACTGTGAGGGATACAATATAGATACCACTTAAATATTTATATATTATTTAAGGATTCTTAGAATTTAATTTTACTCCCTAATAGTCTTATTAGTTAGCGCTATAAGCTGAGTTACGTTGAGCTAGTAGTCTAATTTACATATAGATACAGTTTTCCCTTCTAGTATTATCTAAATACAGCCAGATAATGGATGCTCTATTAAGACTTAGTTTCTATACTATTACTAAGATATTTATTAGAAATTAGGGAGATGCTTAGCGCTAGTCTTTTTAATACATTAATACTTTAAACACCTTTTATTAGAACTATTACCTATACCGATTTCAAATTCCTGTAGGCTTTTTTTATCTTCCTTTAACCTACATACTATATTTACCAGAAAGATTCTATATCTGTATTAGCATCTTAAGATACTTACCAGGCTACTAGATAGGCTTAAGCGTGCTTAGTAAGAAAAAGTTAATCTATATTCCTATTTTCTTAGTAGCCATCTTTAGATCTCCTCTGTCTCCGCTAGGCTGCCAGCTAGACTTAAGTATACTAAGTATTAGAAGGTTAATCTATATCTCTAGTTCTTTAGCAGCTATCTGCTAACCTCCTCTATATTCAGCAGCCCAGAAAGCTTCTATAATAGCAGATAAGAACATCTTTTCTATAGACGTTCTAAAATTAGTTTTAAAATTTTACACCAGAAGAATTACCTCGCGGAGTTTAGCTAATTTTTTTAAACACTTACTTACTAATAACCTTTCATGAGGATCTATTCTTAGCATGTAGGACTTAAGAAAGTTTACTAACTTATATAAGTCTAAATCATTAATTATCTGAGTAAGTATCTGGTACTAGTATTCAGAATCAAATTAGCCCTTTACCTTTAGGAGGCGATATATATACTTAAACGCAATAATACCTAGCAACTATATATCTACCTTAGTAGTATAAAAAGCGGCTCTATTAAATTTCTGGGACAGTATAAAGCTATGTACTATAGTAGGTCTTTAAGAAAGAATTATCCTTAGCTAGTCTAAAATCAGTAATTTTAATGCAGAAATTAGCGGGCTCTCGGCACTAAACCAGAATGTTATCTAGTTTAAGATTATAATATACGATTCTATTAGAGTGCAGATAATTAAAAGTATTAAGTCTCTAGCAAAAAAGTATAACGTTCTCTTATTTAGTGATTCATGAGATTTCGTCCTGTTCTACTAGGTTCCCAAGAGGCAGGTATTCCATTATTAGGCGAGGCTATTTACATTCAACATTATAATCTATAAATTCTATAATATTAGGCTAAGAACTAGTTAATAAGTTGTCCTCTACTAAAGTGAGATAATTCTTACGTGCTAAACCATACGTAAAATCACAACTTCTATATCCCACTTTTCCTAATATTTATTCTGTATCAACGTTTTAGTAGTATATAATATACTACTACTTATATTAACTACCTAGTAAATAGTTATAAATCTGCTGCTTCTAATTTCTTTAAGATTAATTCAGATTAGACGCTGTTTCAGGCGCTGTACTAGAGAATACAATTTAGTTTAGCCTATAATAATCTTCTAGCTATTAATATTAAGACGGAATAGAATCACTATTTGTATCTTATCTAGATATGTATTTCTTAGCTAGATGTATTAATCCTTATAGGGCTCAGACTTAGAATTCATAACCTTTACTAAGAACTTAATAATAAGGGCTTTGGAGCTGCTAGGGCGTTTAGCACCTTTAATAACAACACTTTTATTCTTAATTTTAAGAAAAAGGATCTACGTGAAGTCGTTTAATTTATCCCGTAGTCTATTCCGTGTTTAGTTAGGTAAATTTTTCCGTTTATTATCCCTTACTTAGCTACTATAGCTAACTGCTGTTTCTAACATAAATAAGTCTATTAACATAAGCTAAGCTTAATTATTAAACATGATCCTAAAATATAAGCTACTTATGCTACCCTTAAAACTCCCTAGTATAATATTATAGGTTTTTAGGTTGCTACTGAATACATATCTATCTTATATATTCTTCAGCTTTTAGTTAAATATAAAGCGTAGTTAGTGGCTAAAATCTTTCTTATTATTACTTTTCCTTTTAGCATTCTTTATCTCTAGCCTATTACTATTTACTTTGCTGTTCTTATTTCCTATATTTATTACTAGCATTAACTCTTAGCTGGTAGCAGCTACTATCTTAAGAGGAGCTAGAAGTACGTAATATTTCTTATTATAGATTTTAGAGAAAACGGCCTTAACATAGTCGCTAATTACTCTTAGTGTGAAAATAAGATTCAGATCTTCTTTTATTTTTATAGAATATAGTTAGAAAGTTTAAGTCTAGAGCTCCTTTAACATTACAGTTTTTTAAAGAGAGAATAAATAATATACAGAATTACATTTAAACCGGAGCATGAGATTAGGCGCTATAATATAAGTAATATCTATTAAAGTAGTTACTTAAGTTAGCATGTTAAAAAAGCAGGCGCTTACAATTACAAATAATTAGTAATAAAAAAAAAACTAAGAGAGAGACCTAAGTGTTCTAAATACAGGAGCTAGAAAATTAGCAATCTCTAGACTTAAGAAAATAGAACTTTAAGCTATGTGACTACACTGCCTCGTGTACTAACGCTATTTCACTTAATAAAAAGCCTAAGCTTAAAAAAGTCTTTCTATTTTCCTTATTTACTTTACATCTTTTACTAACTGCTTAACACATCCGACAATCCCCAACTCACTTATTGTTCTTAATATGCTACTAATTTTAGCTAAGGAGCTGGATACTTTGACTATTTAAAAAATCCAAGAATAAGATTAGTATATAGGTAATGGAAATAGTATGTAAGTATAAAAAGCTTTTAAGACACTTAAACCAGTTTCGCGCAAAGACTCCAGACTAATATAGAATTATTTTCAAGATTTCTTGACGTCATAGACAAGCCTAACCTAACGCATGAGTAGTTAAAATAGCTTAAGTAAGTCCTAGTTCAACCTACTAAGAATTCTACTAAAAATTCTTATACGAAGATCCCTCGTGCGTAAAAGGGATGAATTATCTAAATACCATACTATAAATACAAATAAGCTTAATACAAAACTATAGTAAGTAAAATATATACTTAATATTAGGCTTATATAATACTAACTACCTAAATTAATACAGGCAAATCTTTTTAAGATATTTTTCTATCTTAAGTAATACAACTAGCACTCTTGTAACCGCTAGAGCTGACTTAACAGAAAAAGAGCTAATTAAGCTTATATAATACAATACCTACAAGAACTATAAAGAATTAAAGAATATAGGTAGTATATTTTCTTATAAGATAAACCCTAACCCTAGTCCCTATCCCCCTTATAAATCAAACGTAGACAAAAGATACCATGTCCCTAACTATTAGAATAGGGAAGTAAGACGGACTAGAAGGGAGCTATAGTAATAGCTAGATTTCTAATAGCATTAATTCAAAAAACAGGAGGATTTAAAGATATTTAATAAATACAAAAAGGCCGTCTATAAGCACTAATAGAAGAAGAGAATTAATTAAACTATAGAGCTACAGCTAGACCGGCAGATAAAGTTAGATAAATAGAGGAAATATTATATCTACAAGTATTAGAAATATTATGCTCTAAAGAAGGAGCTTAACTGGGCAAAGCAAAAGCTAAAATTAGTAAAAAAAAAATAAGAAAAGCTAAGCAAAATAGATCAGTAGAGATTCACTTACTTATAAGATAGAAGTAAAAAGAATTAATAAAATATAAAAAGAAGATATCAGACGCACAAAAGGAAGTAAAAATAGTATAAAAGAGATTAGATATATTAAGAGTAAAAGGGGCACTCTTTATTCTTTAAAGGAACATACTAACTAAGTAGGCAGAGAAAGATCTCAAATCAGTATAGAAAAAATTAGAAGTAGAAAAATTAGATAAGTAGAAGTAACTATGTAAGGAAGCTAAAAGATAATATATATAAAAATATCTAATAATTAACCAGAAGGCAGTGCATGGTGCTAGTATATATTTAAAATAGCTAGATACTTTACTAAAGTAGATCACAAGATAGTCTGCGGAAATAGCTATAGAATATATATTATCTAGTTAAAGGAGCTAATATAACTGTGATCTGCTTAAAGAATAAAAGAGATACTACATCTACATGCGTAAGAAACTCTAAGTAGTGTAAAAGAAAAAACTAAATAGCCTTAAGTACTATAAAAAGAA